>JAGFNQ010002590.1:42994-139249 GCA_024364735.1 Boesenbergia rotunda | reverse complement strand
CAGTCTTTCTCTTAAAGACCCACTTACACCCAATGAGTTTAATTCCCTCAGGTGGATCAACCAAAATCCATACTTGGTTAGTGTACATGGATTCCATTTCGGACTTCATGACCTCTAGCCATTTCTCAAAATCTGGGCTCATCACAGCTTCTTGATAGGATGTAGGCTCATTCAACTCAATAAGCATAACGTCATCATGGTCAGACAAGAGAAATGAGTATCTCTCAGGTTGACAACGTATCCTATCAGATCTGCGAAGAGGTTGGTCTACTTGAACGGATTGTTGCTCCACAACTTCTTGTGCAACAATCTCATGATCCACAACACTTTGTGGTGCTTGTTCAATGTCTATCAAGGCCTCAGTACTATCTGCATCTTGAACTTCTTCAAGATGGATTTTACTCCCACTATTTCTTCTAGAAATAAAATCTCTTTTGAGAAAAATGCCATTTCTAGCGACAAATATTTTGCCTAGTGTGGGATTGTAGAAGTAATATCCCTTCGTTTTCTTGGGATACCCTACAAAATAACACTTATCAAATTTAGGTCCAAGTTTATTTAAGACTTGACGTTGAACGTAAGCTTCACAACCCCAAATCCTTATAAAAGTTATCGTGGAACTCTTCCCAGTCCATATCGTATATAGTGTCTTTATGACGACCTTTGATGGAGCTTGGTTAAGTGTGAAAAGAGTCGTCTCTAGAGCGAATCCCCAGAAGGAAGTCGGAGGATCTGTCTGACTCATCATCTATCATACTATATCTTATAGAGTACAATTTCTCTACTCGGACACACCATTTCATTGTGGTGTTCCAGGTTGAGTGAGTTGGGATATGATCCCACACTCTGCTAGATGGTCACGAAACTCTTGGCTAAGAGTGAGTTGGGATATGATCTCACACTCTGCTAGATGGTCACGAAACTCTTGGCTAAGGTATTCACCACCTCGATCTGATCAAAGCATCTTAATACTCTTGCCAAGTTGGTTTTGTACTTCACTCTTGAATTCTTTGAACTTTTCAAAGGATTCTGACTTGTGTTTCATGAGATACACAAAGTCGTATCTATTGACATCATCAATAAAAGTGATGAAGTACGGATAGCCTCCTCTAGCTGCGACATTGAAAGGGCCACATACATCAGTATGTATGAGTCCTAACAACTATATCGCTCTTTTGCCGTGTCCGCTAAATGGAGTCTTGGTTATCTTGCCTAGAAGACAAGATTCATATCTCTCATATGATTCAAAATCAAATAAGTCCAGTAATCCATCCTTATGGAGCTGGGATATGCGACTCCCATTTATATGACCTAAGCGACAATGCCAGAGATACATTTGGTTCAAATCATTTGGTTTGAACCGTTTAGTATTTATGTTATAGATTGGGTTCTCTAAGTCTAGAACATAGAGTCCATTCATAAGTGGTGCACTACAATAGGACATGTCATTTAACATTATAGAGCAATATTTTTCGTTTATGATAAATGAAAAGCCTTTCTTGTCCAAACAAGATACAGAAATTAAGTTCTTAGTTAGTGCAAGTACATAAAAGCACTCCTCTAGTTCTAAGACAAGCCCAGTGGGCAAAGACAAGGAATATGTTCTTACAACGATAGCAGCAACTCATGCGCCATTGCCTACTCATAGGTCCACTTCGCCCTTTGTCAATGATCTAGCTCTTCGAAGACCCTACACTTAGTACAAATGTGAGATGCACAATTAGTATCTAATATCTAAGAAGAAGAAATAGATATATTGACTTCTATAATAAAAATACCTGAGGCAGAAGTCTCACTTCTTTTCTTCTTTACTTCCACTAGGTAGAGTTTGTAATTTTTCTTCCAATGTCCGGTCTCACCACAGTGGAAGCAGGTCCCTTCCTTAGACATCCCACCTTTAGCCTTCAGTGCAGTAGAGTTAGCCTTGCCTTTGGCTTGGGTATTACCCTTGCTCATAAGCTTCTATTTTTCTTTGTCCTTCTGTACCATCAGTACATTACTGGTCTTGGTTTTCTTGAGATTGGGTTCAGCAGTTCTCAACATGCTGAGCATCTCAAATAATGGCTTGTCAATTTCATTCATGTTATAGTTCATGACAAATTGATTGTACCCTTCCGACAATGATTGCAAGATAAGGTCCATGGTCAATTCTTGACCGAGTGGAAATTCTAGTCTTTCAAGGTTCTTAACATACTTAATCATCTTGAGTATGTGAGTTCCTATAGGAGTTCCTTCTTGCATCTTGCATGCAAATAGGGCCTTAGACACCTCAAACCGTTCGTGCCTAGCTTGCCCTCGATATAGTTGTTTTAAGTGTTCAACCATATCATGTGCATCTATGTTCTAATGTTACTTCTGAAGCTCAGAGTTCATGGTGGAAAGCATGAGGCATGATACATCAAGTGCATCATCTTGATGCTTCTTGTAAGCATCTTTTTCGGCGCGAGTGGCGGTAGTGATGGGTGCTTCTGGAAGAGGTTGCTCTAGGATGTACAGTTTTCGTTCTTGCTTGAGGATGATCCTCAAGTTTCTGTACCAGTCCAGGAAATTAGCTCCGTTGAGCTTGTCATTCTCAAGGACGAATCGCAGAGAGAGAGTATTTGACATGGTAGATGACATGGTGATCTACAACAGTAAAATATGTAGAAATAAGTATCATATCTAAATCATTTAATTAGGTCTTTAATTAAATGACACTCCCACTGAATCGTAGAGCTTTAGTAGGGGCTAGTCATGGATGTGGGCAAACTTAAATTGCCCACACTACTAGCTCCAAACCAAATAGCGACTATATTCATGTGGGACAAGATTCATATTATACATCATCTTGAGTTAGTTTTGGCTAATTGCCCAAGACTTAGTATAATTAGGTAGGTAATATTTTATCAATTACATCTTATGTAACTCTTGGAAACAGAGGGTCAAGATCCACATTACACATCATCTTGAGTTAGTTTTAGCTAATCGCCCAAAACTTAGTATAATTGTTCTCTTACCTAATTTTCCCAACTTTTGAGATATGTCTCTAAGTTTCTCAATCCAATTGAGGCGACTTAATTAAGTCTCACCCAAAGTTTGATAGCGGAACATCACAATTGTCCTCTCGCACTCTACCAAGATAAAATGTGTCGCTTGTCTTTGGCAAACAAACAACAAATTATCGAGGTAGTTTATGAGTAGCAAACTTTGGTAGGCATATCAGGATGACATAATTAACATAATCATGCATCACATACAGATATTGCATATATCAACATATAAGCAGTAAAATGTGACATAGTTATGACCCGTATAGTATGATCTTCTCAAGCCAATGAGAAAATCGATGGTCAATCTAGGGATAACATCTTCTCCAAGTGCATCCTTCGGTCATCATGTGTCATCGGCATCCTTCTTGTAACTTCATCATTCAATGGACATTCCACTCCTCGTTTTGTATATTACAAATTAGGAAAACTCGAGTTACATTCGAGTCTAAATCTATTTTACAATTAGAAAAATAGAGATAAGGCACGACACGTAGGCCGTATTATGAATTACATTACAACATGCACACACACATACATCCAATCACATTGGGTTTAAGGTCATAATCATTCACTATGTCATCAATCACACATAATAGATTTAGGACATCAATTTTATTATGATTGTAAAAATGTTCATGAGTCAAAACCATAGGTTATAAAATTTATTGAGTAGAATCGGACCATAGCACACTTTCATATTTCATATGATGATGCTATGGACTTTTAGTTTGATCAACACAAACTTTTGTTTCTCGACAAATGCTCATATATTATATAATCCATAACAAAATTATGTCCTATTTTTATATCACATATAAAAGTTTTTCTAAACTTTGTATAATCTTTCGCAAGTGGCTCTGATAACACTATTGGGATCTATAGGCAAAAATATTTAAAAAATCACAGCGGAAATAATAGATCCCACGAGTGATCCATGCGAAGGAAAACTCATATAAAGTTAATTTACAAATTCCTATCGTATAGGTATACCTTTGGTGGCTCTTCAACTTCTCTCCATCCAATGAAGAGGAACTTTCATCTTCCTTTATTATTAATTTATTAAACATTTTAATGAATTATTATCTCATTCAAATGTGGTTGAGTCTAATCTAAATGAGTCTAATTCAAATTAGATCTTAATCCCATAATCCAATTGGATTCACTTGAGTCTAACTCAATTAATCCAATTCGGATCAAATCTTAGTCAAACTAAGATCAATTAATCTCCGAAGCATCATGTTCTTAGTGTGTGACCTAATAGGTTCTCGTAACGTTGACAATATGTCTAAATCTCTTTAGACACATAAGCAATGAGCGGCATCTAGCAATGCATCATTGCTACCCAAGTGACGAGAAAATCGAGATCTGACTTAACCTCCGTGACTATGACAATATATGACCTTGTCCTTATATCCTTGATATCTAGATTAACCAATGAGTCATAGACCGTGTCATCTTCAATTAATCTTTGTATTTCATGACCCCCGAGTAGACTCACTCAAACAAATACGCTCAATATCTCATATTGACTCATTTGATCATGGTCATGCGTTTTAGTAGTCCTACTCGATCAAGGGGCCCACAGATGACACTCCCGCAATATGAGAGGGATAGATCTCATCTACATCACTCACATACCTCCGCATAATTCATTACATACCCAGTGATCGCCTTTATAATCTACCCTATTACGGATGACGTTTGACAATACCACAGTACATAACTCCTTATATAGGGAATCGTAGTGACTTCAGGTCTAAGGACTATTCATACTAATAGTCACATGAGAAAGTTTATGATATATGATAATCTATGAAACTTTCTCATGGTGGGTCAATTCAGTACACATTCTCTAATGTATACCCATGTGTCAACTTGATATCATATATCCATGACTTGTGAATTCAAGTCATCAATTGACCTACATGCTAGTCTCCATGCAATAATATTATCCTTGAATATTAATGATTGACTAGGACTGATTTAGTGTAGTGTTCTCTACATTATCTCACTATCGATTCAACCAATCGATATGATGTAGATAAGAACCTACTACCCAAGGACATTATTATACTTAGTTATTTGGCATAAATATAAAGTATAATAACCGAACATGCTTTTATTAATGATAAAATATGATACAAAAAGTCTTTAGTCAATTATCACATAATTGTCTCTAGGGCTCCTACTAATAGTATTCGCATCTGATCACTCTTGACCTGCTTTGGGCCTCCTCGTAAGCATCCAATCACTTCTAACCTACTCCGGGTCTCACTTTAATTTCATTCAAGGACACCCCACATGGCATCTGCTCTAAACCATAACTCTTATACCATTTGTTGGGTTCTGAATAATAATTAAACAATAGAATTAAGCAGTGAAAAAGGAACCCACCAGAGATCCAAACAAATTCTAATTACATCGTAGATTTTGTAAAGATGTTATCTCTTGATGCATAAAATCTTTTTGTATCTAGAGAGTCTAGTCAATCTGAGCGCAATCAAAATGTTCGCACCTCTAGAGGTATCTACACGAGCACCACTATCGTCCGTCTCACAAGCACAATTGAAGTCAATCAAAATTACATACCCATAGTGTTAGTTATCATGCATAATATAGGTTAATATAAAACCCTAACTTTTAGTTTTATCTTATTAGTTAAGATATATTCGCTACCACCAAGTCTTATCTAATAAAATTTTATAAAATGTGGTTAAGTCTTATCTAATAAGACTTTATCTAATAACATTATCAAATCTTATCCATTAAGATATTATCTAATAACGTGGATTTTATTTGGTTTGGATTTATTTGGAAACCCCAAATAAATATTAGATCAGCCATTAATCCAATAAGTTTAACATCTTATTAGATTAACAACATTAATCCAATAAGTTTAAGGTCCAATTAGTTAACCCATTAATCCAATAAGATTCAATTAGATTAAAGTAGTACATTGGTTGTATTCCCAACAATTCTCCTCTTAAATAAAAGACTACCATTAAATCTAACAAGTTTAAAATCTAAAAACTAATTTTAGACTTAAATTTAGACCACTTAATTTTAGTCATAATAAAATACAACAAACTCTAAAATTAATGCACTCTCTAAGTGTGACCTAATAAATTCTCATAACGTTGGTAGTGACTCTAAAATTGCATTTTAAAGATACAAACAATGAGAGACATTTAACAATACATTATTTCTACCCAAGTGACGAGAATGTCATCGATCCAACTTAATCTGCCTATAAATATTTTATAATATAACTTAGTCCTTTTGTCCATGATATATAGATTGATTTATGGAACATAGATCATGTTAAATATAGAAACATTAAGGGTCATTTTGCAAATATGTCCAAACTTAGAAACTTAAAACCCTACTTTTTATTTTCCATTCCCCTTCGCTAACTGTTGGACGCCTATCTTCCTACCCCTTCTTAGCGTGCAAGTGGAGAACACACGATTATTGGCTTGGTAATGACAATCTTGGTAATGATCATGCTTGTTTCATGAGTGAGATGTTATTGTCTTGTTTTGTACTATTTGGTTATTGGCTTGTTTTGGAGTGAAGGTTTGATAAGGTGTGTGTTGTAGGTAGCAGTATGTGCTATGTTCGGCTAATAAAGGAGTTATAGAAATCTTGTAAGATTTAATAAGTTTGTTAATTAAATCATAGATCAGAAGTGGTTTCCTGGGTTAACTCGAAAATTTACCTAGGGACCTAATTGTGATAGTTAGGTTATAAAGAAATGTATTGTGATTTATGGATTAATTAAGTATATGTCATAGCTAAGATTCATCCTAATCATGTGGAGTATCTTGTTTAGCTAATTTAGTAATTTTTTTTATAAATAGATAAACTATGTCTTTGATACACAACGTTAACTTTGGAGTCATTCGGTCGATCGTGGGAGGTTCTTTTCGTATACGGACTTCTCTATTTAAGGCAGATACTTTTCCTTTTGTATTCTATAGATTATTTACCTTAAATGAATGGTTGTTTATGCCTAAGTAGGACTGCTTGACCTTGTCCTATGTTATTTTTAATATCGTCCGTTGATACTTTCTTTTCTTGATCTTCGAGCTAATCATGTTTTATGTCCGTACAGTCTCACCGTTGATTTTCTATTCTGTAAAGTATCGCTTGTATGCGAGTACTTAGAAAACTATCATTAAACACAACTAGGGTTGGTTGACATTAGAGATACCATATCTAGTAGTTTAGTTGCATGTTTGGTGACTCTAGTTTTTATTTATCGTATGGTTGCATCGTTGGTATTCTTGGTTGATTGTGCATTTAGTATCATGCACCATGTTTGCTCCATTGCATGCTAACGAGTATTAACTTCCATATGGTTAAGCCATCGTCAGTCATTTAGTTGTTTTGCCCACTCAACCAGTCATCGTGGTAGTTGCTAGAGTGTGAGCAACTATCCTGTTATGACACACTCAACCACTCATGTACAGGGGATGTTGGAGTTGTAGGCAAGTAGTTGAGACCCTCGCTGCTTTTTTTTAGGGATACTAAAGCTGTTGGTGGCTCCCCCTTTTTCCTAGGATTTTTGGAGTGGTTGGCTCCCTAGTATCTTGTCCACTCAATCACATATACTAGTGGTATTCGTTGCAGTTTGTATAGTTGTCACAGCCCTACCCGCTCGGCCACACATATGTGATGTGATGGTCGCTTGACTGGCGTCGGGGGTGACACATGTCATTGAATCATATGCATTTAATGCATTATGTATTTTCTTGTGTTTGCTATATTTATATGAGCTATAATTGCTGTATTTGGTTGACATGCATGTATATTTTGATGTTATGTTATCACTCGGTTTTTCATACATGCTTAGTTCTTCTTCTGTTTCCTAGAAACTGTACATTGTTGTTTCTTTTGCTTGTTATATCTTTTTGTTATGTCATTCATTTGTCTACTCATATACCCGTAGAGTCCGCCTGGACTCACCACCTCCACCATCTACTTTTGTTTTAGGTAGCAGATAGATGCATTACTTGGAGTCAAGAGAGGATCTAGTTACCAATCCCATCGTGTCGACTCGTTTTTAGTGTTTGTTTCAGTGGTATCCCCTGCCCAAGCGGGCTGGATTCTGGACAGAGCTCAGATTCCGTTATTGGCAGTGTTTGTGAAGGGTCGTTTCACACTGTTCCACGGAGAACCAGATCCGTATGTTGCTCGTGCCTGGTTGTAGACATTAGAGGGCACCTTCAGCTATATCACTCTCACAAACATAGAGAAGGTGGAGTTGGCTATTTATCACCTTCGAGATTAGGCCGTCACTTAGTGGAACATGCAGAAGACTATTATTTGTGGATGACCAATTACTTGGGTTTCTTTTTGCGAAGCTTTTGAGGGAAAATATTATCCTACTGCGTTTCATACGGCTTGATGATAGGAGTTTCTTGGTCTTCACCAGGGAGATCATTGAGTTTTGGAGTATGAGGCAGAATTCAATCATCTGGCGGAGTTTTATCCTCAGTTGGTGGCTACTGAAGATGAGCGGACAACACAGTTCACACAGGGTCTCGCTGGATATATTCAGTTACATATATCTAGGTGGGCTCTGACTTTTTATCGAGAGGCTTTAGACCAGGCTCTACACATAGAGATGACCCAGTATCAGTTGTTTGGTGATAAGAAGAAAGGAAAGCAGTCAACTCAGGATTTAGTAGTAACTCAGAAATAGTAGACCATCGGACAGAAGCGCAGTAGCAGGAGTCAGAGTGCGCAGGAGATTTCTGGGTCTCAGCCTCCACCCCAGAAGTCTGGACGATTTTTAGCAGGATCGTCCCAGGGTTCTTAGCAAACCTGGAAGTCTGCTACCGATAGGGCTCATTATTTTTTGTGTGGATCTAGGGACCACAGTAGACCACATTGTCCTCTAGAGCACCCCATCTGCTATTATTGTAAGCTTTTAGGTCATGAGAGTTGAGGTTGCCCCTTGAAGGCTCACAAAAAATTTGTCACAGTTACTCCCCAGGGAGGCCAGTCAGGACAACAGAAGCCATAGAGAGGCGGCCGACAGACTCAAACGTCATCCCGACAACAACAGACAAGACGTCAGTAGACAATTCCTCTACCAGTTCAGATTTATTGTATGTCTGGGCATGAGTACCCCTCACCAGCGACGTCTCAGTATTTGGTGATGTAACGACCGCAAAATCCTCTCAATATTTTTCTTTAAAATATTGATCATGCCTATATGGATTCTTGAGTAATATATGAATACTAGCATGAACCTTAGCACGATTTCTTATATAGATTAAAAAGCTAAGTACTAATGGGCCTTACATGGGCTCTTCTAGTACCATGGCTATTAGTGGACCTTAGGTAGAATTTTAACATAGATAGAAATGAATTCCAATTAGGAATATTAGCATAACTCTTGGTGGGCTCTTATGTAGGCCTTGCCAAAAATAAGAGTAAATGGAATAAAAATAAAGTGCATGCACCAAGGATTAAACCTTGGACCTAGAGCCTCACATGCATATACTAACTAATTCACCTAGCAAGGGAGTGCTAGTGGAAAAAGAAGAAGATTTTAGTTGAGGTTAAAGAAGGTGAAGAGGCACCATGTGAAGAGACACCATGCTCCTTCACTTAGTATAAAAAGGTTGGATGAGAAGTGAAGAGGCTTAAGTTACTTTTCTTCCACCAAGGCTCTTCCTCTTCTCTCTTCTCTCTTCTTCCTCCTCTTTTCCTCCTCCTTGCCATGAGCCACAAGGTGAATTTCCCCTTGGAAAACTTCACAAGAAGACTCCCTTTTGAAGATCTAAGTTTTTCTACAAGGCTACAAGGGCAAGGAGTGTTCTAAAATCAAGAAGGTTTTCATTTTATTTTCTCTATTCAAGGTTTATAACCAAGATAAAGAGAGGTAAGACTCCCTCACCTGTGGTATAATAGTTTTCTATGTTGTCTATCATGATTTAAGTTTTGTTTGGGATCTATGTTGAGAAAACTATGGATTAGGGCTTCTAGGGTTTTCGGCCAAGCAAGTTTTTGGGGTTTGGGATGATGTTAAGACCTCACTTATGTTTCCTAATGCTTTCTCATGATAAAATAAGAATGAATTATGAGTTGTGGAATTTTTGTGGCACCCCAAGACCCTACAAGTTTCGGCCACCTCTTCCCTTTCATAGTTAGGATTAAATCTAACCCTCCAAGCATGCTTATTATGATTCCCTATGTTACAATGGATGTAATTGAAATTATATGAATTTTTCCATGGACTTAAGACTCCTATAAGTTTCGACCAAGACCAAGTTTTAGGGTTAGGAACTAGGGTTAGCCCAATCATGTGTTCTAATGGCTTCCTATGGTATTGTATGTATTGTATTGGATGTTAATTATGAATTATATGAATTTTCCATGGACTTAATATCCTTCTAGGGTTTTGGCCAAGACAAGATTTAGGGCTAGGACTTAGGGTTAGTCCCAATCATGGGTTCTAATGGCTTCCTATGGCATTGCATGTATTGTAGGGTTTTACTTTACTTATGGTACCTCACATGTTACTTGAATAATGGGGCCTCTATCTATAGCTTTCGGCCAAAGCTCCAAGTCTAGGGTTTGGGTTAGTCTAAGGGTTCAAGTATACTTGTTTATGGCTTATTATGATGTATGTATATGTTCAAGCATGTTGTATGAATTTTATGATACCTAAAACCCTAACTTTATGTGCTATGCATCATGACCTTGTATGCTTATATTATGTGCCATATTTTAGTAGGTTTTATTTATGGATGTTTTAAACCATATACTATGAACACATGTGTTGTTAAGTATGTATCATGTTTATGTAGAATTGAGCATGCATTAGGTTAAATGCCTTGAACATATGTATATTATGGTTATGTTGAATGACATGAACCTATGTAGTATGTATCATGTTCATATGGATCCTACCCATGCATGCTTTATGATAGATACCATGATCATGTAGGCTATGTGATATGTACCATGTATGTAATGCATGCTTACCTTATGTACCATGATCATGCAAGCTTAATGAACTAAAATGATGTTTATGCCCTAATGCATAATTATGTATGTATATCATGCCTTATGAATGAAGATGATGAATGAAGATGATGTTCATGCCTCTAAGGCATAATGATGTGTGCATGACATACCTTATGAATGAAGATGATGTTCATGCCTTTAAGGCGTAATGATGTTATGCATTAACTATGAATGATGAAATGCTAAGTATGCTTTATACCATACTTCATGTACTAAGATCATGTTTATGTCTTTAAATATGCTATGTAAGTTTATGAATGATGTAAAAAGAAGCATGTGAAGCTATTTTACTTTATGAATGGGCTTGTACCGGACCCACATAAGGTCCAAGGGATGGGCTCCTCATGTAAGCCTCGGTGTGGGACTACCGTAGCTGTCCCCGGTTTTGGGACTACCGCAGCTGTCCAACAGGGATGAGCTCCTCATGAAAGCCTCGGTGATGGACTACCGCAGCTG
Organism: Boesenbergia rotunda; assembly: GCA_024364735.1. Classification (NCBI taxonomy): domain Eukaryota; kingdom Viridiplantae; phylum Streptophyta; class Magnoliopsida; order Zingiberales; family Zingiberaceae; genus Boesenbergia; species Boesenbergia rotunda. The sequence continues at coordinate 127,721 of JAGFNQ010002590.1, read as the reverse complement.
TCCCTAGGTTGAAGGTAACCTAGTACCCTAGTAGGTCGAGACTAGCTACCTCGCATCTACTTAGGGATGCGCGCAAATGATGAATGTATGTATGTGGTACAAGCCGGGGCCCCCCATGATGTTATGATTTATGTTTAAGTATTTATAAATATGATTTTCAATTAAGCATCCTTATGTTATGTACATTTAACTCATACATTCATTCATGTTATGCATCTATGCCATGTCAAGTATATCATATGCTTATGTTTATGTCAAAAACTATGTCATGTCAAGTATATCATATACTTATGTTTTATGTCAAGAACTATGCCATGTCAAGTATATCATATGCTTATGTTTATGTCAAGAACTATGTCATGTCAAGTATATCATATGCTTATGTTTTATGTCAAGAACTATGCCATGTCAAGTACATCATATGCTTATGTTTTTGTCAAGAATTATGTCATGTCAAGTATGTCATATGCTTATGTTTTATGTCAAGAACTGTTGGTGCAGGCAGCACCTAAGTCGAACCTGGGTTTTGATAATGGCAAAGGGTTCAAAAGTTAAGATGTCATATTGGTCTATCATGTTCACTAAGTGTACAGGAAAAGAAGCCCTAGGTACACTAGGCACGAAGTCCTGGTCAAGGACTAGGCACGAAGCCCTGGCAAGGAGCCGGGCACCGAAGACCTGCTCGGAAGGTGGGCACGAAGTCCTGGTCAAGGACTGGGCACAAAGCCCTAGCAAGGAGCTGGGCACCGAAGTGTAACGACCCGGAAAATTCTCTTAATATTTTCTTAAAATATTAAGCATGTTTAAATAATTTTCCAAGGGACCTAGAAATATTAAGGAGAACTTAGGCCTAGAAAATCCATGTTTTCTCATTTAAATTGAGAAAACTAAGTACCAATGAGCTTTAAATGGGCTTCGAAAATGGGTATTAATTAGGTAAAAATTAATATAAATTAGGTAAAATTAATATAAATGTAAAAGAATTTTATTTAGGAATATTGGCATAATTATGGGTGATTTTAGGGGGATTTTCGGAATTTAGGAAATAAAAATAATAAAATAAATGAAATAAAAATAAAATAAAAATAAAGGTGCATGAGCCAAGGATTGAACCTTGGACCTCTTGTACAACCATGTAAGCCTTAACCAACTCATCTAGCAAGGGATTTCTATGAGGAAATGAAATGGATATAAGTTAAGATTAAGAAGAAGATGAAGAGTCATGGAGAGACTCTTCATTTACCTCTTTAATGGATGATAAATAGGGGGGTTTGGGAGTTTCATTCTCTCTTCTTTCAATTGCATTTCCTCCTCTCTTCCTCCCTCATTCTAGCCGACCACTCCTAGAGGGTTTTCCCCTTGGAAAAGCTTCCTCCAAGGTTCCATCTCCTAGATCTAAAGTCTCTTTCAAGGATACAAGGACAAGGGTGTGCAAGGGTCCAAAGATCTTACCATTTCCTCCTCTTTCAAGGTTCGAAAAATCATGAGAATCTAAGGTAAGACTCCCTCACCTGTGGTATAATAGTTCCCTATGATTTCCATGATTTTTAGCATGATATATGGGTTAGTTTTTGGATTTGATGTTGAAAGGAAACAAAACCAAGGTCCCTATGTTTATGGGTTTCGGCCACCATGATTTAAATGTCTATAAATATGTTAAAAATATTTATAATGTTATTTGATGTTCCCTTATGATGTGTAGAGGTTAAGTATAATTTTTGGGAATTTTTTGAGTACCCTAGGACACTCTAGGGTTTCGGCCAACATGAAAGGGACAAAAACCAAGGTCCCTATGTTTATGGGTTTCGGCCACCATGATTTAAATGTATATAAATATGTTAAAAATCTTTATAATGTTATTTAATGTTCTCTTATGATGTGTATAGGTTAAGTATAATTTTTGGGAATTTTTGGAGTACCCTAGGACACTCTAGGGTTTCGGCCAACATGAAAGGGACAAAAACCAAGGTCCCTATGTTTATGGGTTTCAGCCATCATGATTTAAATGTCTATAAATATGTTAAAAATCTTTATAATGTTATTTAATGTTCCCTTATGATGTGTAGAGGTTATGTATAATTTTTGGGAATTTTTGGAGTACCCTAGGACACTCTAGGGTTTCGGCCAACATGAAAGGAACAAAACCAAGAACCCTAAGCTTGAGGGTTTCGGCCACCATGATTTATGTGTCTATAACTATGATAAAAACCTTGATAATGTTGTTTAAATGTTCTCTGATGATGTTATAGATTAAATAAAATTTTTGAAAATTTTTGGGGTACCCTAGAGACCCTATATGTTTCGGCCAACCTCAAGGACCCAAGGATTAGGGTGAGTTCTAAACTTCAAGTATACATTTGATATGTTGTCATGATATAAGGGTGATGGAGGGTGATTATGTAAATTTCCACATGGTCTAGAGACTCTATAAGTTTCGGCCAAGAAGGAATAATAAGGAAAAAGTTATGATTTATTTCAAGTAAGGGCTTCAGTGGCTTTATGGTAAAATGTGATTAGTGTCTTATGATTGATTGGGGATTTTAATGGAATTTTTCCATACCCCCATGGGCCTTATGGATTTCGGCCAAGGCAGGTATCTAGGGTTTGGTATGGAGTTAGGACCCAAAGAATGATGGTTTATGCTCATTATAAAGTATACGTGAAGGTTCAAGCATGTGATGGAGATTAAGTTACCCATAACCCTAACCTTAAGCACCATACTTTATGTTTGTATGTTATGATAAGAATGATGCCATGATAAGTATCTTATGTTTATGTTTATGATAAGAATAATGTCATGATAAGTATGTTACGTTTATGTTCATGATAAGAATGATGTCACGACAAGTATGTTATGTCTATGTTCATGATAAAAAGGATGCCATGATAAATATGTTATGATCATGTTCATGATAAGAATAATGCCATGATAAGTATGTTACGTTTATGTTCATGATAAGAATGATGTCACGACAAGTATGTTATGTCTATGTTCATGATAAGAAGGATGCCATGATAAATATGTTATGATCATGTTCATGATAAGAATGATGCCATGATAAGTATGCTATGAATGTCTTATGAATGATGAAGCATGCCAAGTATTTTACTTTATGAATGGGCTTGTACCGGACCCAAGTATGGGTCCAAGGGATGGGCACCTTAAGAACGCCCCGGTTCTGGACTACCAGAGCTGTCCACGGTTCTGGCACTACCGGAGTTGTGCAACAGGGATGGGCTCCTTGAGAACGCCTCGGTTCGGGGACTACCGACTATGCTGTCCTTACCCTAGTAGGTCGGGGCTCGCTACCTCGGACTTACTAGGGATGCGCGCTATGATGTATGTATGTGGTACAAGCCGGGGACCCCAAATGTTATGATGATTATGTTTAAGCATTTTAAGAGTATGATTTTAAAAGTTAAGCATCCCTATGTATATGCATTCCACCCATGCATTCATACATGTTATGCATTATGCTATGATAATGATGTGTTATGCTTATGCTCCATGTTAAAAGATATGTATGAGAATGAATGATCCATGTTATGATTATGGTAAGAAGATGCTCTTATGATATGCTAGAATGTATGCCTATGTTTATGCCATATAGGTTGGTTTATATCTTATGTTTATATTTATGCCATGTCTCATGCCATGCTAGGAAAGTTTATTAAGTTATGCTATGCCATGTATCATGCCATGCTTAGAATGTTTACGAAGTCTATGCTTGATATGCTAGAAAGTATGCCTATGGTTGATTTACATCTTATGCTTATGTTCATGCCATGTATGATGCCATGCTTAGATGCTAGAAAGTATGCCTATGGTTGATTTACATCTTATGCTTATGTTCATGCCATGTATGATGCCATGCTTAGAATGTTTAATTATGTTTATGCCTATGTTTATACTTTATGCCATGATAAGAATGTTTAATTGGATTTATGCCTATGTTTATGCTTTATGCTATGATAGAAATATTTATGATGCTTATGTTTCATATGATTATGAATGAATGACGAATGGTTTTAGTGAGTAGGAAAGAGTCTTACTAAGCCTGTGCGCTTATAGTCTTTTTCCTTATACCGCAGATCATGCAAGGGGACAATGAGGAAGCCGCAGGAGGGCAAGATTATATGTGTGTGATAGTGACTTGGCCCATGAAATCAAACGTTTGCCGTTATGCTAAGAACTTTACTTTTGTTAAGTATATGCTCGATTAGTGACTTATGGAAACTTATGACATGAAGTTATGCATGATATGATATGAACCTTATGACATGATGTTATGCACGATATGAAATGAACCTCATGATATGATGTTAAGCTTGTTACGACATGATGCTAAAGTATGAAGTCTATATGTCTAGTGTCCATGTCACTGTGTTAGGAATGGTAGCAGGGGCATGTAAAGTTTAAGTTATTCCGCTGCAGTATGATGTTACATGCCCTAAGTATGTTAGCGTAACGCCACTTTAGGAAAAAAAAAGCGGGCGTTACACGAAGACCTGCTCGGAAGGTGGGAACGAAGACATGGTCAGGTGCATCAGGCAAAAGTCCAACCGGAGGAGCCGGTTGGCAAAAGGTAAACTCTCCTGAGAGGAGTAGGTGAGGACGCATTCCCTGTCGAGGGAACAGTAGGCGTCAGTTCGACCTAGGGTTCCATTTGGGAGACCCGAAGTCAGAACCAAGACAGCTACAGCTGTAAAAATTACTAATATTCTTGCTTTATTATGTTTGGCACTAACCTTGGATACAGGGACCGAAGGAACGAGTTTTTGCCGCTCTGAACGCCCCAAAGGAGAGGGGCAGCAGCTGCGTTAGGCGCCCGGGAGGTCCCGGGCGCCCAAGGTCAAAGCCAAACGTACAGTTGAGCAAGAAACTCCTCGGAAGCTCACTGGGCCAGACACCCTCAAGCTCCCGGGCGCCCCGGTGGTCCCGGGCGCCCGGGATGCCTCGGGCGCCTTGGTTCCAAGCCAACGAAGCGATCAAGCCGAGAAGCCTGTTGAACAAGTCAAGCAGGGCGCCCCCTGTGTCCCGGGCGCCCCCGTCAAACTCCGAGCCCGATCCTGGAGGGATAAGGGTTGACCAAGTTCCGGATAGGGGTTTGCGGATCTAGAGACACGTGGAGGGCGCCCCTAACGTCCAAGGCGCCCCCAGGTGCACTATAAAAGGGGCTCGACCCCCAAGGCTTCTCAACACACTTTTTCAACGTCTCAACGCTCTTCGCTCAAGCGCTCTGCTCCAAAAACTTCTGATCTCGAGGTTCTAGCGCCGACGACGACCCTACGCACCGAAGTTCGATCCACACCGGGTGTCGGTAAGGAAGAGCTAGATTATTCTCTTTACTGTAATACTACTATACAATTCTCTGTAAAACACTTTGCGCATTATAGAATTGCCCGCAGTAAACGGTCAAGGACCGTGGGCCTTGGAGTAGGAGCCGACCGTGACTCCGAACCAAGTAAATCCTTGTGTTCGTGTTTGGTTGATTTTAATTTCCACTGTGCATTCTCTTTATTTTAATCCGAAACGGTTTTACGATATTCACCCCCCCTCTATCATATTCTCTCGATCCAACAAGTGATATCAGAGCGGGGAAGCTCAAATCTGGTGCAACCACCAATTTGAGAGTTTTTTTTCAGATTCTTAAAATTCTTAATTTTTTTCTTTTCGAATTTTTATCGTCAGTCGAGGTTGGTGCAACACCACTCGATAAAATTTTTTTTCTTCTTCCCGCACTGCTAATCCAAGACCAAGTCTTTGGACATTTTGTTGGTTATCTTTTATTTCAGTAATTATCAAATGGCTATGCAAGAAGGATTTAGTACAGCCACACCACCACTTTTTAGTGGGGAGGATTTCTCCTACTGGAAAAGTCGGATGGAAGTCCACCTGAAAACTCAGGTGGACATGTGGATAATAATCCAATCTGGACTGGAAATTCCGAAGAATGCTGAAGGAGTGCCACAATCATACATCGAATGGGATACAACACTAAAAAGAAAAATCGAGACCGATGCTAAAGCAACTCAAACACTCCAATGCGGCCTAACGAAAGAAGAACTGAACCGGGTGGGACCATTCAACAGTGCAAAGGAACTCTGGGGTAAGCTAATTGAGCTGCACGAAGGAACTTCCGACACCCGAATCAGCAAAAGGGACCTTCTCCTAAACAAGCTGTACACAATCAAGATGAACGACGGTGAAACAGCAGCCCAGCTTCACGTCAGAATTCAGGAACTGATGAATGACCTTCACACAATCGGTCACAAGGTAGAAAACCGTGACCTGATCAGGTATACCCTTAACGCTTTCCCGAGAAACACCTTGTGGGCATCTATGGTAGATGCGTACAAAGTTTCAAGGGATTTGTCTAAAATTAAATTAGATGAACTATTTTCCGAACTTGAATTACATGAGCAGACTAACTGCACACTGGCCGAGAAAGGCATTGCCTTTATTGCAGGTAAAACTGGAAAGATAACCAAGAAAAAGCCTCAACCTGCGCCCGAGTCTGATTCAGATTCAGACTCAGAAGACAGCGAAGGAGATCGACCGAAGCTGGTTCGGCTTGCCCGAAACTACTATAAGGAATTGAAGATTCAATCCAACAGAAGAAAAGCCAGCCGAAAGAAGGAAGATCCAGCTGAACCAACTAAGAACAAATCAAGTGTGACTTGCTTCGAATGCAACAAAAAGAGACATTTCAAATCGGAATGCCCTAACCTAAAAGAAGCCAAGAAGGCAAGAAGAAAGAAGGCTCTTCAAGCAACGTGGGACGAGTCTTCCTCCGAAGAAGAACTTGCTCGCCCTGACTGCCTTAGACGAAATCGAGACCGAGTCAGAATCGGAGTCGGACGACGGAAAGCTCACATTTTCAGAGGATGATGAAATTACTGTAAGTGGGTTTTCTAGAAATCAATTGTCTGAATTAATTGCCTATCTTTCTCGAGACTTGACGAAAGCCAAACTTCGAGTCGAGTCCCTCCGACAGGAAGTAAAACTCCTAAAAGAGGGAGCTGACTCTAGATCCTTAACTAAGAAGGTTCAAGAAGGAACCTCTACTCAAGTTGAAAAACTTGAGAAAGAGAACTCCTCCTTGAAAACTCTAAGTCAAGGACCTTAGAGCAGCTCTAGAACGATTCACTTCTGGTTCCAAGGGTCTTGATATGATCCTTGGAAAACAGAAGTTGGTTCTAAATCGATCCGGGTTAGGCTATCGAACCAAGTCTAGACAAAGATCATATTATGCTATACTGAATCGTTCTAGACCTAAAATTCAGGCATGGGTACCCAAACTATGCCTGAACAACCAAACTGGATCAAATCAATATTGGATCCCCAAGGACAAGATTCACATCTTGCCGAACCATTGTCGTGGCTTTAGTCCAGGGGGAGCCAATTTAAAAATAATTTTTATAGTTAAATGAATTTCCTTTCTTGTTTTAAATTGCATGATTGCTTATCTATTTAATTTCTACAACTTACCATGCTTAGACTTAGGACTGGGTAGATTAAGGACTGAACCAATTAACTGAAATTTGAACAACCTAGTATTGGGTGGCGGTGAGATGATAGTACGTTAGGGAAGCCTCTTCTAATAAGGTCAAGTATACACTACTTGGTCTCTTTAGACTGGTGAAACTAGCCGAAGCTACCGATCCAAGACCCAAACTAGTTAGACCAGAATTTTTCAAAAAAAATAATTTTGAAAATGAAATTTCATTAAAAGGCTTTGTCAAGGAAAGGGTTGATGATCCAATAAGGCTACGGCCAAAGAAGGCCTAGTGCCTCGCCAAGATCTGGAAGTCAATTTTTGAAATTCAAATTCAAATTATTCTTTGTTAAATTCGAATCTAACACAAATTTTCAGTTAATTGTTGATTTAAACACTCTTTTTCAAAATAAATTCAAAACAACTGTCATCAAAATTAATCTAACTTTTTCAAAATAAATCATGATTTTTCAAAATAATTCTGTCTTCTAAAACCTATCTCACAAAAACCCATAAGGCTAACGTGATTGATAACTCTAGATTGGGTGAGACAGACTAGGCTGTGAAAATCAATTTAGGTTATCCTTAATTCTAATTGGATCCAAATCAACAAAACTCTTTATGTGTAGGAACATAAAGATTTGGACCAATGGATGTTGGATAGCGGGTGCTCCAGACACATGACTGGGGATAAATTGAAATTCACCAAACTCAAGTTCAAGAACCTAGGCTCAGTAGCATTTGACAACAATGCTACACTCAAGGTGATTGGGTTAGGTAACATTGAACTTAAATCTGACTTTGTTATTAAAAAGGTTCTTTTGGTTGAAGATTTTAAATTTAACTTGCTTAGCATAAGTCAATTATGTGATACTGGCTATATAGTTACCTTCACCAACTCTAACTGCCTAATTAGAAACTTGCAAGACTCAGAAATCATGCTTAAGGGCTCTAGGAAAAATAATGTTTACACTATAAACCTACCCCTAGTACCTAAATGCATGTTAACTCAGTTAGAAGAATTAAACCTCTGGCATAGGAGATTAGGACACACTAATCTAAGATTAATTTCAAAACTCACCCAACTTGACCTAATTAAAGGTATCCCTAAAATTAAGAATCATGTAAACTTAATATGTAAATCATGTAATCAAGGTAAACAAACCAGGTTTAATCACAAACTAATTCAATCTGATCTAACTCAAACTACACTTGAGCTCCTGCACCTTGACCTATTTGATTCACATGGAGCCAAGTCAATAAGCAGAAACTGGTACTGCTTAGTAATTATTGATGATTACTCTAGGTTTACCTGGGTTAGGTTTCTAAAGACCAAAGATGAAACCCTAAACCTATTTAATGATTTTTGTAAGTTAATTGAAAATCAAAACGATACAAAAATCAAAAGACTTAGGAGTGACTACGGGGGAGAGTTTGAAAATCAATGATTCGAGAAATTTTGTAAGGTAAACGGGTACATACACGAATTTTTGTGTCCTATAACCCCCCAGCAAAATGGGATAGTTGAAAGGAAAAATAGAACCCTACAGGAAGCCGCTAGGGCTATGCTCAATGAATTCAACCTAGCTAACCAATATTGGGCAGAAGCAATTAGTACGGCTTGCTACATTCAATATAGGGTCCTAATTAACAAACGACACAATAAAACACCCTATGAATTATACTATCATAGACTTCCAAACCTACATTACCTAAGGGTCTTTGGGTGCAAAGTGCATATCCTAAACACCAAAGACTATCTAGGTAAATTTCAGTCTAAGTCAACCCTAGGCATCTTCTTAGGATATTCAACAACAAGTAGAACCTATAGGGTTTACAATAAACAAACCAAGAAAATTGAAGAAACAACAAATCTGATATTTGATGAAGAAATTAACTCAAAATCTGATAATCCAGATCTAAATTCATCAATAACTGATCAAGAAGATAATGAACATACTGTTGAACCTTTAATTGAACCCCTAAATGAACTAAATATTGAACCAACCATTGAGACAATTGAACCAGCAATTGAACCAACCCAAGTAGTTGAACCAATCACTGAACCAAACCGACCAGCCGGACCTGTGGCTGAACCAAGTTCCAAAAAAATTAAGAATCCCAGACTCAGTAACCCAACTGATCAGATTGTGGGTGATCCAACCTTAGGAGTCAGAACTAGGTCCGCCTATAGGAACCTTAGTCAGATTGCAATGATTTCAAAAATTGAACCTAAGACTATAGAAGAAGCCTTACCTGATCCTGATTGAATCATAGCTATGCAAGAAGAGTTAGCCCAATTTGAGAGGAACCAAGTTTGGGAATTGGTACCTAAACCTGATGGAAAATCCATTATTGATACTAAGGAGGCGCTTGGTACGTGATATTTGAGCTCTACAAAGGGAAAGGAAATCAATCCGAGTGTTTGGTTCAATGGTATAATCACGGAACAGTGTTTTGATTACCCTATTCAACGTATTCATCGCTTCCTCCCCATTTTGGGGGGAATAAAAAACCCCAAGCGCGCGTAATCACGTAATCCCCAAGCGCCACAATAAATCGCAAGCTAGCTTGCGAAAGTTTTCTCCCCAAGCAAACCTGCGAAAGTTTTCTCCCCAACTAGCAACTCTAAAGCGCCGCGATCCCAAGTAACTCCACCCTGAACGTAGCTTTTGCTCTCTCCATAACCTCCGTCTTCTTCAATAAATCTGCGCCATCAAGATTTCAGCCGTAAATCATAAAGCGCCGCGATCCCAGGTTTCCTTTCCCTTTGATTTCTGCCCTAAATCACAGATCGCTTTAACTTCACTTTGAGGTTTCCTTTCACAAAGCGCTACTTCACTTTGAGGTTTCCTTTCCTTTCACAGATCAGGGATCGGTCACCAGACCGATCCTTCACTGAACTCTCAGGGCTGAAGACTGATCAGTCACCTGATCGATCCCTTGACCGATCAAGTTATGCCCTGATCGGTCAAGGTGACCGATCAGGTCACCTCTGGACCGATCAGGATCCATCCTGATCGGTCCAGAAGGGCCCTGATCGGTTGCTCTGACCGATCAGGGTTTCCGTAATCCCCCCTGATCGTTTGGCATACATATTTTTATGTTATTTTTTTTAATTATGATGTAAAAAATAATAATATTTTATATTGTTAATTAATAGAATATTATATGTAATGAATGAGATGAGATATTAATATTGATTCCTTTATAGGCAAACCAAACACCATCAATGGTAATGGTAATGATTACACAGTCCTAACCAAACAACACTTTGTAATCAATCATACTCATTCCCATTCCCCACCTCAGTCAATCCCATTCTCATTCCCATTCCTCCGTTTGAACCAAGCGCACCCTAAGTGGGTGTTTAGGAATAAGCTAAATGATCAAGGAGACATAGTGAGAAATAAAGCCCGCTTAGTAGCCAAAGGGTTTAGTCAAGTAGAAAGACTATGATGAAACCTATGCCCCAGTAGCTAGACATGAGTCCATTAGGATGTTGTTAGCCTTTGCATCCCATAAAGGATTTAAACTCTACCAAATGGATGTAAAGTCAGCTTTTCTAAATGGACTTATTAAGGAAGAAGTCTATGTAGGACAACCCCCTGGTTTTGAGGACTTAGAAAGACCTGACCATGTTTACAAACTCACGAAAGCACTTTATGGACTAAAACAAGCACCTAGGGCCTGGTATGAACGCTTATCAACCTACCTAACTTCTAAAGAATTTAAACAAGGACAAATTGACTCAACCCTATTTATTAAGACCTTAGGAAAAGAAATCTTTATTACCCAAATCTACGTCGATGACATAATCTTTGGGTCCACCAACTCAAATTTCTTAAAAGAATTTGTTAAAATTATGGAAAATGAATTTGAAATGAGCTTAGTTGGTGAACTAAATTTCTTTCTAGGGTTACAAATTAAACAAACTAGGGATGGAAACTATGTCCATTAATCCAAATATGCTAAGGAGTTAATAAAGAAATTTAAAATGGATAACTCTAAAAGCATAAGTACCCCCATGGCCACAAATGTAAAAATAGATAGTGACCCTGATGGTAAACCAGTAGACCTTAAACTTTATAGAAGTATGATTGGAAGTCTACTGTACCTTACAGCTAGCAGACCTAATATCCTTTTTGCTGTAGGAATGTGTGCTAGATACCAAACCTGTGCTAAGGAAACACACTTAGCAGCCCTAAAAAGAATACTAAGATATGTTAAGGGCACCCTGAATGTATGGATTTGGTATCTTAGGACCTCAACCTTTGACCTGTCAGGATACTCGGATTCTGACTACGCTGGTTGTAAATTAGATAGAAAGACTACAAGTGGAAGTTGCCAACTGTTAGGAAATAGTCTAGTAAGTTGGTGCAGTAGAAAACAACACTGTGTAGCACTATCCATAACTGAAGCTGAGTATGTTGCCTTAGGAGAGTGTGTAGCACAACTCTTATGGATGATGTACACTCTTAAGGACTTCCAGCTTAACTACACCCATACTCAAGTCTACATTGACAATATAAGTTCAATTAATCTAACTAAGAACCCGATCCAACATTCCAGAACTGAACACATAGAAGTTAAACACCACTTTGTAAGAGATCATATAGCCAGGGGTGAGATAGTCCTTAAGCATGTAGACTCTAAATCTAACTTAGCTGACATATTCACCAAATCTCTACCTGAATCTGAGTTCAGCTCACTAAAAAGGCAGTTAGGGTTATGCTTGGTAGAATAGGTTTACTCTACTTTTCTGTTTACTCTACTTTTCTATCTTTTTGTAAAACTGCTTTACTTGATCAGTTTCAACTTAAGTTGAAAATCTTTATTACAATTTTAAAAAAAAATAACTTTTCGACTTAGTTTTTTAAAAGAAAAATTACCCCTTTCAAAACTAGGGCTTTTTCGAAAATGGACTTAGCCTAGGCCCTAACCCAAGAACTGCATGCACCTATAGATCTAGAAGCCAGCATCTCACAAGCACCTTAGGGCACTTTTGATTGATAACCTAGAATGGGTTGAGATGCTTAGGTCTTTGCCTTAATTCAAGATGCTTTAAGTCAGTGCATCTGCAGTAATTGGGACACTAAATACAAACTAAACAGTAATCAGGTTAAGTGTCAAGCTTAGTAAATCTAACTTGAACAAAACACTTAACTTGACTAACTCCAGCGAAAGCTACTGTTTATAACAGCTAGTAAGTAGCTAATTGGGTTAGACAGGACCCGAAAGAGATAATTCAAATTGATTTAGTCCAGTTTATGCCTTGAATTGGTTTAGTATAGCACCTTACTTCTTTTGCTATATTGTTTTGCTATAATGTTTTTTGATATATGGCAAAGGGGGAGAGATTGGAAAGGAGAGGTTTTAAAATTTTCAAAATTCAAAATTTTCAAAACTTTTTTTTCAAAAATTTTCAAAACTTTGTTTATCCTTCAAAAAGTAAAGTCTTTCAAAACTATTTTTAAGTACATGACCTAGCTGTTTTCAAAACTGTTTCTAAATTGTTTTCAAAACAAACTATTTCTAATTACTTGACTTAAGTCAATTTTTAAAATTACTTAAGCTAGTTTTAAAAGTCTCTAAATACTTATCTCAAATTTCACTAATAGAAAAATTTCTTAGTTTCACTTCAAAATTTTCTTGAAAACTTTCTAAAGTGCTAAAGAGATTAGTTTTTCTAAATTTAGAAATGTTTTCTAAAGTGCGAAAACTAAGTCTTGACTTGGTAAGTGTAAAATTTTCTAAGTGTAAAACTTTCTAAGGGAAAACTTTCTAAGTGTAAAATTTTTCCATGTGTCCAACTTAAAATTTTTTTTGAAAAATGTTTTCTAACTTTAAAAAATGTTCTAAGTATTGAAAAATTAATTCCCTTTTAAGACTTAGAAATTTTTTCAAACCCCGCGAACCTTTGAAAAATCTAGGGGGAGATTCCTTCTAGGGGAGGAAACTAAGGTGGCATTTTACCTGCTGTTTATAAAACTTAACTTTTTGAACTAGGTTGCCATAGATCAAAAAGGGGGAGATTGTTGGTGCAGGCAGCACCTAAGTCGGACCTGGGTTAGCAAAGGGTTCAAAAGTTAAGATGTCATGTTGGTCTAACATGTTCACTAAGTGTACAGGAAAAGAAGCCCTAGGTACACTAGGCACGAAGTCCTGGTCAAGGACTGGGCATGAAGCCCTGGCAAGGAGCCGGGCACTAAAGACCTGCTCAGAAGGTGGGTATGAAGTCCTGGTCAAGGACTGGGCATGAAGCCCTGGTAAGGAGCCGGGCACCGAAGACCTGCTCGGAAGGTGGGCAGGAAGTCCTGGTCAAGGACTGGGCACGAAGCCCTGGCAAGGAGCCAGGCACCAAAGACCTGCTCGGAAGGTGGGCACGAAGACCTGGTCAGGTGCATCGGGCAAAAGTCCAACCGGAGGAGCTGGTTGGCAAAAGGTAAACTCTCCTGAGAGGAGTAGGTGAGGACGCGTTCCCCGTCGAGGGAACAGTAGGCATCGGTTCGACCTAGGGTTCCATTTGGGAGACCCGAAGTCAGAACCAAGACATCTACGGCTGTCAAAATTACTAATATTCTTGCTTTATTATGTTTGGCACTAACCTTGGATACAGGGATCGAAGGAACGAGTTTCTGCAGCTCAGAACGCCCCAAAGGAGAGGGGCAGCAGCTGGGTTAGGCGCCCGAGAGGTCCAGGGCGCCCAAGGTCAAAGCCAAACATACAGTTGAGCAAGAAATGCCTCGGAAGCTCACTGGTCCAGGCGCCCTTAAGCTCCCGGGCGCCCCTGTGGTCCCGGGCGCCCGGGATGCCTCGGGCGCCCTGGGTCCGAGCCAACGAAGCGATCAAGCCGAGAAGCCTGTTGAACAAGTCAAGTAGGGCGCCCCCGTCAAACTCCGAGCCCGATCCTGGAGGGATAAGGGCTGACTGAGTTCCAGATAGGGGTTTACGGATCCAGAGAGACGTGGAGGGCGCCCCAACGTCCAGGGCGCCCCAGGTGCACTATAAAAGGGGCTCAACCCCAAGGCTTCTCAACACACTTTTCCAACGTCTCAACGCTCTTCGCTCAAGCGCTCTGCTCCAAAAACTTCTGATCTCGAGGTTCTAGCGCCGACGACGACCCTACGCACTGAAGTTCGATCCACACCGGGTGTCGGTAAGGAAGAGCTAGATTATTCTCTTTACTTCAATACTACTGTACAATTCTCTGTAAAACACTTTGCGCATTATAGAATTGCCCGCAGTAAACCGTCAAGGACCGTGGGCCTTGGAGTAGGAGCCGACCGTGACTTCGAGCCAAGTAAATCCTTGTGTTCGTGTTTGGTTGATTTTAATTTCCATTGTGCTTTCTCTTTATTTTAATCCGAAACAATTTTACGATATTCACCCCCCTCTATCGTATTCTCTCGATCCAACAAGAACTTCTCCATGTTAAATATGTTATGTGCTTATATTTTATGTCAAGTACTTCTTATGCCATGAGCTCTATGCACTTCCATTTCATGATAAACACTTCTATATGATTATGTGTTTCATGTCAAGTGCTTTATGAATACCTTCTCATGATATGCTTTTGTTTTATGTTACACTCTCCATGTTATGCCTTTCTATTGACAATATGTGACGTATGGTTTTAATGAGTAGGAAAGAGTCTTACTAAGCCTATGTGCTTATAAGTTTATTTTCTTATACCGCAGATCAAGCAAGAGGATACTAAGCTAAGGGAAGCAGCAGGAGGGCAAGTGTGTGTGTGTGGCAGTGACATGGCAAAAGAAAAAGAAAAGATTCTATTACTCATAATTGTCATATGTCTCATGTTTTGCATTGTCACCTTCCAACTTTAGTTTCATGCTAGACTTTATGATGGTTTTCCTAAAGAACAACTTCTTATGTTTTGCATTGTTAACTTTAGTTCCATGCTATACTTTATGTTGGCTTTAAGCTTGATGGTAGGGTAAGTTATGTTTAATGCAAGCATGTTCAAGAATGTTATGTCTCACATGTTATGTCTTATTCTTTTTATGTTATGACAATGCTAAGTTTATCAAGTAACCATGTTTAATAATGATAGCTAAGACATGTTTACATGATTCAAGTGTTAGTTGCATGGTTTAAATGCATATGTATGAAGTTTTAAATTTTTCCGCTGCATTAAGATCTGCATATGCATACATGTATGTTCGCGTAGCGCCGCCCTCCGCCTACATCGTAGGCCGGGAAGGGCGAGCATTACAGGTGACGGGGTCATACTATCAGCAGTCATACCCAACGTTCCAACCTATAGTTTATCAACCTCAACAGTCGGCTGGAGCTTCAAGTTATCAGCCTCAGCAGTCGGTTAGGCTTTTTGTATATCAACCCTAGCAGACTGCCGGACCTTCAGCATCTCAGCCGCAACATATTTTGTCATTGCCACCTCCAGTTCCAGAGACAGGATGAGTTTATGCAGTCACCAGAGAGGAGACACAGTGAGCCGATGGATCGGTCTTCCATGGTATGATTTCAGTTTATGCATTTCCTACTGAATTGCTTGTTGATATCGATAGTTCCAGTTCTTTCATATCACAGTTATTTATGGGAAAGATTAGTATGTTGCCTACCCTTAGTTCACAACGTCTGTCAGTGTCTCTGCCATCCGATGAGGTATTGAATATCACGCAGGAAGTCAAGGGATGCCCATTGGATTTCGACGATTATACTCTCATCGTGGATATGTCAGTTCTCGAGATGGTAGAGTTTGACATTATTCTAGGCATGGACTCCTTGGCGGCTTATCATGCCACAGTCGATTGCCAAGCGAGGGTGGTCACGTTTTGACCTCCAAACCAACCCTCGTGGGAATTCATTAGCACTAGGGATGATGGGATTTCGATTATCTCTACGCTTCAGGCCCAGAAGCTTATGTCACACTAATGCCAGAGTTTTCTATTGTCACTGATCAGCATGGATGACAGCAGTAGCCCTCATCTCTCGGATGTTCCAGTGGTCCGAGAATTTCCGGACGTATTTCTAGAGGAGTTTCCTGGTTTGCCTCCCAGAAGGCAAGTCGAGTTCATGATTGAGTTGATTCCGGGGACAGCACCGGCATCAAAGGCTCCGTATCGTATGGCGCCTAAGGAGTTGGACGAGCTAAAGGTCCAACTTCAGGAGTTGCTTGACAAGGGATTTATCCATCCTAGCGTATCTCCATGGGGTTCGCTAGTTCAGTTCGTAAAGAAGAAGGATGGTTCTATGAGGTTATGCATCGATTACAGGTAGTTGAATGCAGTGACTATGAAGAACACATATCCCCTACCTCGTATCAAAGACTTGTTTAATCAGTTGAAGGATATATCAATGTATTCCAAGATAGATCTGAGGTCAGGATATCACCAATTGAGGATCAGAGATTTAGATATCTAGAAGACAGCTTTCCGCACCCGATACGGACATTACGAGTTTTTGGTAATGCCATTTGGGCTTACCAATGCTCCTGCAGTATTCATGGATTTGATGAATCAGGTCTTTATAGAGTATTTCGATCAGTTTGTTATCATTTTCATCAATGACATTCCAATATACTCCCGTTCTAAGGAGGAACATGCGTGCCATCTTTGCATCATCTTGGAGACACTCCGACGGGAGCAGTTATATGTGAAGTTTAGCAAATGTGCTTTCTGGTTGTCTTCTGTGGATTTTCTCAGACACGTGGTTTCTAGTAGAGCTATCTCCATAGATCTCCAAAAGATCGAGGCTATCACCAGTTGGGAGCAGCCGAAGTCAGTTCAGGAGGTGTGCAGTTTTCTCGGATTAGCTGGTTATTATCGATGATTTGTTGAGGGGTTTTCTAGCATTGCTTCACCATTGACACATCTGATTAGAAAATGTATGAAATTTATTTGGACAGAAGCTTGCAAGGTTAGTTTTCAGGAGCTAAAGCGGCGATTGGTGTCTGCTCCAGTTTTGGTGTTACCTTCAGGAGAGGATGGTTTCGTACTCTACATTAACGCATCACATTAGGGTTTGGGCGCAGTTTTGATGTAGCATGGACGGGTAGTCTCTTATGCTTTTCGTCAATTGAAGGAGCATGAGAAGAACTATCCAGTTCATGACTTAGAGCTTGCAGCCATTAGTTTTTCCCTAAAGATATGGAGACTGTTGGAAACGGGATGGCTAGAGAGGGGAGGGGGTGAATATAGCCAGACACAATTTCTTGCTCTTTAATACTTCTGCGTGATCAGATTAGTAGCAGCGGAAACAAAAACATAAAAGCAGAAATAAAGAATAGCAAGCAAAACACAAAGGGAAAGCAAACCGACGCTAACACCTCGATATACAAGGTTCGGGGATAACTTGCCCCTACTCCTTGGCGTGCCCGTGAGGTGGGCGATCCCTTGATCGTCGGTAGATCAAGCCCCGGTGAACTCCGGATAGTAGCAGGCTCCTTCTCGATGGAGAAACCTCTCCACAAGTGATATCAAGAAGATACAAGTTAAGCACAGAGACACTCGAGAAGACAAGCTCACAAAGATGTAACAAGATCGCTCAAGCACAAAGCAACAGAGAGCACGAACACAGCCCAGCCAAACTTCCCAAGTTTTTGTCTTGTTCGCCACAGCTCCTCTGCATCCAGCTTTGTCTCTTAAGCTCCCTCTCACCATCGCAAGCTTCATCAGCATCCACTGAGCCAGCCTGAACCCACTGACCTTCCTGAGCACTCAGTCCACTGAAGACTTCCTCTCCAGCTGAGTCTCCGTCAGTCGCCAGCTGCTCCAGTTGCCGTTGAAACCTGAGAAGGAGAAACAAACAAACCTGCTCCAAGGAAAGCCTCCCATTGACCCTCCTTGAGTGTTTGAATCACCTGCTATCACCTGCACACTCCAACAGAGGCTTAGCAATGCATATCAAAAAGAAATCAGCAAGTAGCAGAGAATCGGCAGTGAAAACAGACGCGATCAGAGCTTCTGACAGCTTATTTGAATTAAAGTTCTGCTCCTGATCGGTCACCAGACCGATCAGGGAGGAGCCTGATCAATCACCAGACCGATCCAGCAGTCTTCTGCATACTCCTGATTGGTCCCCAGACCAATCCAGCAATCTGCTGCACACTCCAGATCGGTCCCCAGACCAATCAGGCTTCAGCCTGATCGGTCACCAGACCAATCAGGCCACTCCCAGACCAATCAGGCTCCATCCTGATCGGTCCAGGTCTGATTAAATCCTAAGTCTTTGATCGGTCACCAGATCGTTCAGAACCTGATCAGTAGGGGAACTCAACTCACTGAGTGCTCCCTGGTCCGTCACCGGACCGATCAAGAGCCGTTCAGTGAGTGAAACGCATACTCCCTGATCGGTCACCAGACCGATCAATCATCGCTGGATCGGTCACCAGACCGATCCACGAAGGAGCACTGCGCCAACTCCCTGATCGATCACCAGACCGATCCAGGGGCTCCAACCTAGCCCTCCAAGCTAGGGCTTCATCCACCTTAGCCCTCCAAGCTAAGGATTTTTCACCTAACCCTCCAAGTTGGGAATTTGCACCTAACCCTCCAAGTTAGGACTTTTCACCTAGCCCTCCAAGCTAGGACTTTTCACCCAACTCTTCCGGATTAGGACTTTTCCAAACCTAGCCCTCCAAGCTAGGACCTGACCCTCCAAACCAGGACTTTTTCACCTAACCCTCCAGTTGAGACTTTTCACCTAACCCTCCAAGTTAGGACTTTTCACCTAGCTCTCCAAGTTAGGACTTTTCACCCAACCTTCCGAGTTAGGACTTTTCCACACCTGACTCACTAGGACCCGGCTTCACTCACCGGGATTTCCAACACCTGGCTTCACTCACCAGGATCCGGCTTCACTCACTGGGATTTCCACCACCTTGC
Organism: Boesenbergia rotunda; assembly: GCA_024364735.1. Lineage (NCBI taxonomy): Eukaryota > Viridiplantae > Streptophyta > Magnoliopsida > Zingiberales > Zingiberaceae > Boesenbergia > Boesenbergia rotunda. The sequence continues at coordinate 108,355 of JAGFNQ010002590.1, read as the reverse complement.
TTCACTCACCAGGACCCGACTTCACTCACCGGGATTTCAATCACCTAGCCCTCCAAGCTAGGACTTTTTCACATGCCAGCGTGCGATCTCTCGATCCACCTGGACTTAATCCAAATCCATTCAACTAAACTTAAATCGTTGTCAACACCAAAACAACAATCAGGCCAGACTGCATCAACAGAGACATCATCTCTACGGTGTCATGTTTGAGATTTTCATAGTTCACAAGAGCCTCAAGTATCTATTCACTTAGAGGAAGCTGAATCTTCGTCAGAGGAGATGGATAGAATTCCTGAAGGGTTATGGCTTCACTATTAGCTACCATCTAGGGAAAGCTAATGTGGTTCCAGATGCACTGAGCAAAAAATTCCGGAGTGTTCTAGCCTGTCTCCAGGTTGTGGTCACAGACTTAGTTCAGAGCTTCTCAGAGTTAGGACTAGAGGAGCAGGGTCAGATAAAGAAAGGGTTATTGGTGACTATGGTTGCTCAGTCTTCGATCAAGACAAGAATCTGAGAAGCTTAGGACAGTGATCAACATCTACAGTACCAAGGAAGCCGGATAGCCTCAGAGCAGCAGACTCACTTTACACGAGATGATGAAGGTATTCTATATTTTCGAGGGAGATTGTGCGTACCCAAGTCACATCCGATTTTGGAGGAGTTGCTTCAAGAGGTTCATCGATCTCAGTTTGTGATACTTCCTGGCGGAACCCGTATGTACCGAGATTTAAGACGTTCCTACTAGTGGAACGGTATGAAGAAAGACATTGCAGATTTTGTAGCTAGATGTCTAGTGTGCTAGTAGGTGAAGATCGTGCATCAGTGACCTACTGGTTTACTCTAGAAGATTCCTATTCCTGAGTGGAAATGGGAGCACATCACTATAGATTTTGTTGTGGGGTTACCTAGGACTCGGAGAAGACACGACACGATTTGGGTGATTGTTGATCGATTAACCAAATTTGCTCATTTCTTGGGGATTCAGAGGACGAATTCACTGGACAAGCTGGCAGAGCTGTACTATCGTGAGATTATCAGTCGGCGCGGTATCCCTCTAAGCATCATATCAGACAGAGTCCCGCGTTTCACTTTGCGGTTTGGCAAAGTTTGCAGCAGGCCATGGGTATCGAGCTTCGATTTAGTACAACCTTTTATCTGTAGACAGACGGGTAGTCAATGCATACCATTTAGACTCTAGAGGATTTACTGAGATCCTGTGTTATGGAATTTAGAGGCAACTGAGAAGATCACTTGTACTTAGTTGAGTTTGCTTAGAATAATAGCTATCATTCGGCTATCCAGATGACACTGTTTGAGGTGTTGTATGGTAGGGCTTGCAGGACACCCACCCTCTAGGAGGAGGTTGGGAAATCTCAGTTGCTAGGACCTCAGAGTATTCAGTGTGATGCAGAGCTAGTCCGTACTATCAGACACTGTCTGTCAGAGGCTCAGGATCGCCTGAAAAGTTATACAGATCGGAGACGCAGACCCTTGGAGTTTTCCATGAGCAATCACGTATTCTTACGAGTGTCACCCACGAAAGGGGTGAAGAGGTTTGGTTTGTGAGGTAAGATAGCTCCACGCTACATTGAGCCTTTTCAGATTTTGGAGCGAATCAGAGCAGTAGCTTACCGTGTGGCATTACCACCGTCTCTCGCTGGAGTTCATGATGTGTTTCATGTTTCCATGCTGAGGAAATATGTACCAGATCCTACACATGTTTTATCGGAGGTTTCGGTCACACTTCAGCCAGATGCGACTTATGAAGAGATACCTATGCAAATATTGGAGCACAAGGAGCATCGGTTGAGGAACAAAACAATTTGGTTGGTCAAGGTCTGTTGGCAACACCACTCTGATGAAGAGGCGACTTGGGAGCTCGAGGACATGATTAGAGCTCGCTATCCACATTTATTTACCTAAGGTGCTTATTTTATGTTTACGTTCCGTACGATTACTGGTTGATAGTTGGTGCTGTTTGTTAGAGTCTAATAGCGAAATTTGGAGACCAAATTTTTGTTAGTAGGGGTGAAATAATAAATATAGAAACTTTACGTGGCTTTTTACAAATATGTCCAAACTTAGAAACTTAAAACCCTACCTTTTATTTTCCATTCCCCTTCGCTAACTACTGGACACCTATCTGTTGGATCGAGAAAACCGATAGAGGGGGGGGGGGTGAATATCGGAAATCATTTTTTGGAAAACTTAGAGCAAGTACGCAGCAGAAATTAAAAATCACAACACAGAGACACAGTCGATTTTACTTGGTTCGGAGCCTGTGTCGACTCCTACTCCAAGGCCCACGGTCGTTGACCGTTTACTTTGGGCAATTCTATATAGGGCGCAAAATAGTTTACACAATATTATTACAGAATTAAGTACAGTAAACTTTAAATAGCTCTTTTACCGACGTCCGAGGTAGATCGACTTTTTCGGAGCAGCGGGACGTCGTCGGCTCGAGTTGGAAGGATTCCGGAGTAAGGCGCGAGAGCAGAAGAGCTTTGAGACGTTGAGTGAGTTCATCTTCTGAAGCCTTGGTCGAGGGCCCTTTATATAGGGCCTGGGGGCGCCCGGGACTTCGGGGGTGCCCCCCACGTGGCCTTTGATCCGCCAAAGTCTCGGTCAGCGTCTGATCCCTTTATCTTCGGGATCAGCTTTGACCGGGGCGCCCGGATTGACCGGGTCAAAGTGTTATCTTCTGGCTTCGAAGAGAGCTGCTTCGGCAGTTGGTGCTGGGGGCGCCAAGAGCACAGGGGGCGCCCAGAGCGCAGGGGGCGCCCAGGAGTTGTACTATTGAAGCCACTTTGCTTTTGTTGTGTTTGGTGTTCACCTTGGGGGCGCCCGGGACACTCCGGGCGCCCTGGTCAGCTATTACCTCATCCCTTTGAGGCTCTCTGAGCTGCAGACACACGTTCCTTTGGTCCTGCATCCAGGGTTAGTCCAAAACACAATAAAATAATAAAGTATTATTTTATACATCCTTAGCTGTCTTGGTTCTGACTTTGGGCTTCCAAAATGGAACCCTAGGTCGAACCGACGCCTACTGTTCCCTCGACGGGGAACGCGTCCTCACCTACTCCTCTCGGGAGAATTTACCTGATGCCAACCGTTCCTCTGGTTGGACTTTTGCCTGACGGTCCTTTGTCAGGTCTTGGATGCCGAGCTGCCCTTCGCCCGGTGCCTAGCATTCCTTCGCTAGGGCTTCAGTCCCAGGCTGTCCTTCGCCTGGCGCCTAGCAGTCCTTCGCTAGGGCTTTTGACTCTGGCGTTCCTTCGCTAGTGCCTAGCAGTCCTTCGCTAGGGCTTTTTACCCTGGTATTCCTTCGCCAGTGCCTAGCAGTCCTTCGCTAGGACTTTTCCTGCACACTAGAGCAACTTGTTAAAAAACAAGTAAGACTTAACTTTTGACCTCTGTTGCCATTATCAAAACACAGGTTTGACTTGGGTGCATTCTGCACCAACAATCTCCCCCTTTTTGATTTATGGCAACCCTAGTTCAAAAAGTTAAGTTTAAGCAAGCATAAAAAAAATTTTGTTCCCTCCCCCTGGAAGGAATCTCCCCCTAGATTTTTCAAAAATTCGTGGGGTTAAAAACTTTACTTGTACTTTGAAAACTTAAGTTTTAGGTACTTAGAAATCTTTAAATAACTTAAGTTAAAAGTACATAGGAAAGTTTTTGAAGCATGATTTTAGAGTACTTAAAGAGTTTGAAGCTTTAAGTTTTAAGGTACTCAAAAGTTTTGAAAGTGTTAGCTTAAGTACTTTGTAGGATTTAAAAAGCTTAAGTACTTAGTAGGATTTAAAAAGCTTAAAACACTTTGGAAAACTTAAGTACTTAATAATTTTGAAAAACTTAAGTATTTGATAAATAAAGTACATTTGGAAAACTTAAGTACTTAATAATTTTGAAAAACTTAAGTACTTAGTAAATAAAGTGCATTTGGAAGACTTAAGTACTTAATAATTTTGAAAAACCTTAAGTACTTAGTAACATTGTACTTATACAGTTTTGAAAAACTTAAGCTTAAAGTACTTACAGAAGTTTAAAAAAAATTTGACAAGCTTAAGTAAGAAAATTTTGAAAGGCTTGAGTATTTAGCAAAATTTTGAAAGCCTAAGTAAAAAATTTGAAAGCTTTAAGAACTTAAGTCAATTTTGAAAAACTTAAGTATTTTTGAAAATTTTTGAAGTAACTTTTTGAAAACTTTTTGAATAAAGGATAGAGTTAAAAAAAATTTATGATAGAAAAATTAATTTTACTCTCTCCTTTCCTATCTCTCCCCCTTTGCCATATATCAAAAACAGATGAATATAGCAGAAATAAGATTGCATAAAGGAAATAAATAAGATTTTGCTGTGCTGAACCAATTCATAATTAGACTTAAACTAAATCAGTCAATTTTCTTTGTAGGGACCTGTCTAACCCAATTAGCTACTTACTAACTGTTATAAACAGTAGTTTTTGCTAGGATTAGTCAAGTTAAGTGTTTCTGTTCAAGTTAGATTTTCTAGACTTGACACTTAACTTGATTGCTGTGAAATTTGTATTTAGTGCCCCAATTACTGCAGATGCACTGACTTAAAGCATCTTGAATTAAGGCAAAGACCTAAGCATCTCAACCCTTTCTAGGTTATCAATCAAAAGTGCCCTAAGGTGCTTGTGAGATGCTGGCTTCTAAATCTATAGGTGCATGCAGTTCTAGGGTTAGGGCCTAGGCTAAGTCCATTTTCGAAAAAGCCCTAGTTTTGAAAGGGGGTATTTTTGAAAAAAAATAAGACTAAGTCGAAAAGATTTAAAATGAAAACTGATTTTGAAATTAAGTAAAACAGTTTTTCAAATTCTATTTTTAGAAACAAATTTTTAAATCAAGTAGAGTAGTAAAGAAAATAAAGTTAATCTATTCTACAGAACATAATCTTAACTGTTTAGATAGTCATATGAAATAAGTACTTAATTCCACAAGTCAACAAAAAAACATAACAGTCATACAGGTCAAACATAAGTCAACCCTACTAGGTAGGGGTAGTCAGATAGCTAATATACAATGCTAATCAGATCTAAGACGAGGGACCGGGATGGTCAGATGGGCCAGGCTGCCATGAGTCGAATCGTGCCATCATCTCAAGGAATCGAGCATCAACCACTTCTCGATCGGCTTTACGAGCGTCCATCTGCTCAATGTGATAGGCCTCGACCTCCTCTCGGAGACTCTGTATCTGTGTCTCCATATGGGTCACTCTCTCGTAGAGTGTCGGTGGAGCGGGCTCGTCTATGTGGGCTCGGGCTGCTGCCGATACATCTCCAACATCAACGTCTACCTCCTCGTCAAAGTCGATCGGAGCCCTGGCCTGCTGTCGTCTCCAACTCAGAACCCCGGTGGCCGATACCTCTAGACCCGCTAATGAGAAGTTGCTAAATCCTATTTCGTCAAAGTCGGTCATAGCGGTTATTTCACCCACGGTTATGTCACGACCGTGGTGATGAAGGAGAGAAGTGATGATGGGATAGTATGGAGTGCGTACTCGTCCTTGGGTGTTGACATTGGACGCATGTAGAATAGTATGAAACATGTGTAGGCCAATGTCTATGTCAAGGTGATGAACTAGGGCATACAGAAGGAATGCATAAAAGGGTCGAATGGTCCCGAGATCTCTAGTAGAGAGTGGTAAGATACAGCGGACCAGGACTCTGTACAAGGCATAGTCCTGTGCCTGAAGTTCAACAGCTTGGAATCGTCTATTTGCGGGGAGGCCTTCCCTATAAAAATAGGAGTGGATGGTATCTAAGGTAATGTGAGAGTAGGGAGGATCAAATGGAGGGGTCCTAGGTGGATAGCAGCAAAATGTGGACTGAGAGGGTCGTAGTCCAAGGAATCGGTTCAACAAAATAGGGGTGATGGACAGAGGAATCCCTTGGATAGTAGTGTTAAACATAAGATTATCTTGTCGAACTATGTTATTGTAGAATTCTGCACATAAGGATTCATTAATTGTATGTGTGCAGAAGACAAGATTATCTAATTGATAGAAGTTGATAATATTCATGGCTACGGGGCATGACTGGGTAAAGAAGTGCCTATTAAGATAGCTTATTTTAATAGGCTTGTAAATGGTTTGTGCAAACTTGTTACATAACTCTAGGGTAGGGAACCTAGGGTCAGGACTTGGTTCGGCACCGGGGTTGGCCGGGTTAGGTCGACGTCTTCTAAGTTAAGGATATTAAAAGAAGCATGAGAATATTGCATTAAAAATAAGTTTAAATGCAATAAAAATAAATAAAATTATACCGGGCAGCTCGGGGAGGCATAGTTGAGGATGAGGACTTGCAAGATCTTCTTGAAGAGAAAGAAGTGAAGAAGGAGGTTGATTTTGGTGTGGGAAGAGAGGGGGAATTCGGGTGCCTTATATAGGCATTTCCATGGGGGCGCCCGGGAGCTTCCGGGCGCCCGGGACAGGCCATACTGCCAAAGGCAGTAACTTTTGACTAATTGGGGGCGCCCGGGACGACCCGGGCGCCCTCGACAGGCTGCTTTGCATCTTTTGCTGCATTGATTGTGATGGGGGCGCCCGCATAGGTTCGGGCGCCCTGGTCAATGGTCAAAGGCAGCTTTTGCCTCGAGAGAGGGAAAAAGCCATGGTGGGGGCGCCCGCGTGGTTCCGGGTGCCCGGGTTTGTATAGAAAGGGACAAGCTTTATGTCTTGTCATTGTTTGACCATGGTTTAATCGGTTTGACCATGGTTTGAATTGCTTTGACTGTGGTTTGACAACGTTGACCGTGGCTTGACCATGTTGACCATGTTGACCAAGGTTTGACTGTGTTCTGAACTACAGAATTAACTCAGAATTAAAGAATTTATAATTGAGTCTTAATCCTACTGTCTCACCCAAATCTAGGGTTTTCAATCACGTTAGCCTTATCGGTTTCGTGAGACAGGTTTTGATAGTCAAGACTATTTTGAGAATTTTGATTAATTTTGAAAACAATTAAATTTTGAAAACTCAAACAATTAATTTTGAAAAGATGTTTAGATCTACAAATAACTGAAATTTTGTGTTAGATTCGAATTTGACAAAAAATAATTTGAATTTGAATTTCAAAAATTGGCTTCCACGTCTTGGCGAGACACTAGGCCTTCTTTGGCCGTAGCCTTATGGGATCATCCACCCTTTCCTTGACAAAGCCTTTTAATGAAATTTCATTTTCAAAATTATTCTTTGAAAAATTTCTGGTCTAACTAGTTTGGGTCTTGGATCGGTAGCTTCGGCTAGTTCCGCCAAATTGGCTTCCCTAACGTACTATCATCTCACCTCCACCCAATACTATGTTGTCAAGTTTCAATTAAGTGTGTTTGGTCCTTATACTAACCATTCCTAAATCTAAGCATGGTAAATTGCAGGAATTTTAAATAAACAATCAATCAAGCAATTGCAATCAAGAATTAAATTCTTATCTAATAATGAATATTGTTTTCAGTTTGGCTCCCCTGGACTAAAGCCATGGTGATGGTTAGGCAAGATGTGAATCTTGTCCTTGGGGATCCAATACTGATTTGATCCAGTTGGTTTGTTCAGGTATAGTTTAGGTACCCATGCCCGAATTTTACCTCTGGACTGATTCAGTACAGCAAAGTAAGATCTTTGTCGGGATTTGGTTCTATAGCCAAGTCCGGATCGATTTAGAACTGATTTCTGTTTTCCAAGGATCATGTCAAGACCCTTGGAACCAGATGTAAATCGTTCTAAGGCTGATCTAAGATCCTTAACCTGAGTTTTCAGGGAGGAGTTCTCCTTTTCAAGTTTTTCAACTTGAGTAGGAGTTCCTTCCTGAACCTTCTCGGTTAAGGGTTTAGAGTCAGCTTCCTCTTTCAGGAGTTTTACTTCCTGTCGGAGGGATTCGACTCGGAGTTTGGCTTTTGCCAAATCTCGGGAAAGAAATGAAATTAGTTCACCTAATTGACATCTATTGAAACCAGTTACCTTAATTTCGCCGTCTTCTGTAAAGGTCAGCTCGCCGTCGTCCTGTTCTGATTCTGACTCAGTCTCGACTTTTTCTGAGGCGGTCAGGGCTAGTAGGTTTGATTGGGGTGCTTCTTCTTCTTCTTCTGAGGAAGACTCGTCCCAGGTTGCTTGCAGTGCTTTCTTTCTTCTTGTCTTTTTAGTCTCCTTTAGGTTAGGACACTCTGACTTGTAGTGGCCCTTCTTCTTGCACTCGTAGCAGGTTACGTTGGGCTTGTTTTTGTCATTCGCGGGTTCAGCTGGTTCGTCCTTTCTTCGGCTGATTTTCCGTTTGTTGGTTCGGTTCTTCAGCTCCTTGTAGTAGCTTCGGGCTAGTCGGACCAGCTTAGTTTGATCTCTTTCTTCGTCTTCTGAGTCTGAGTCTAAGTCAAACTCGGGTTCAGGTTCAGGCTTCTTCTTTGTTGTCCTTTCAGTTTTACCTGCAACGAAAGCAATACCTTTCTCGACCATATTGGTGTTAGTTTGTTCGTGCAGTTCTAGTTCGGAAAACAATTCGTCTAATTTTATTTTTGAAAGATCCCTTGAGACCTTGTATGCATCTACCATAGATGCCCACAAGGTGTTTCTAGGGAAAGCGTTTAAGGCATACCTTATTAAGTCACGGTTTTCAACCTTGTGACCTATAGTATGAAGACCGTTCATCAACTCTTGGATTCGTGCGTGGAGCTGGGCTGCTGTTTCGTTGTCGGCCATCTTGATGGTGTAGAGTTTGTTTAGGAGCAGATCCCTCTTGCTGATCCGAGTATCTGATGTTCCTTCGTGCAGCTCGATCAATTTTGCCCATAGCTCCTTAGCACTGTTGAAGGGACCCACGTGGTTCAGCTCCTCTTTCGTCAATCCACATTGAAGAGTCTGAGTCACTTTAGCGTCGGCTTTTATCTTGCGCTTCAGAGCGGTGTCCCATTCTGAGTAGCTTTGAGGTAGTCCTTCGGTGTTTTTGGGGATCTCCAGACCGGACTGGATGATGATCCACATGTCCACCTGAGTTTTCAGGTGGACCTCCATACGACTTTTCCAGTAGGAAAAGTCTTCTCCACTGAAAAGTGGAGGTCTGGCGGTGCTAAATCCCTCTTGCATGGCCATTTAACCTGAAACAGAGAACTTACAGAAAACAAATTTTCCAAGACTAGGTCTTGGATTAGTAGTGCTGAATAATATAACGAGTGGTGTTGCACCAGCCTCAAAAAAAAATTCGAGCGAAATATTTAGCGAGAATTCGAAAAGAAAAAAATTAGGAAATAAAAGATCCGAAAAAAATTTGAAACTGGTGGTTGCACCAGGTTTGAACTTCCCCGCTCTGATACCACTTGTTGGATCGTGAAAACCGATAGAGGGGGGGTGAATATCGGAAATCATTTTTTGGAAAACTTAGAGCAAGTACGCAGCGGAAATTAAAAATCACAACACAGAGACACAGTCGATTTTACTTGGTTCGGAGCCTGTGTCGACTCCTACTCCAAGGCCCACGATCGTTGACCGTTTACTTTGGGCAATTCTATATAGGGCGCAAAATAGTTTACACAATATTATTACAGAATTAAGTACAGTAAACTTTAAATAGCTCTTTTACCGACGTCCGGGGTAGATCGACTTTTCCGGAGCAGCGGGACATCGTCGGCTCGAGTTGGAAGGATTCCGGAGCAAGGCGCGAGAGCAGAAGAGCTTTGAGACGTTGAGTGAGTTCATCTTTTGAAGGCTTGGTCGAGGGCCCTTTATATAGGGCCTGGGGGCGCCCGGGATGTCGGGGGCGCCCCCCACGTGGCCTTTGATCCGCCAAAGTCTCGGTCAGCGTCTGATCCCTTTATCTTCGGGATCAGCTTTGACCGGGGCGCCCGGAGCGCTCGGGGCGCCCGGATTGACCGGGTCAAAGTGTTATCTTCTGGCTTCGAAGAGAGCTGCTTCGGCAGTTGGTGTTGGGGGCGCCCGGAGCGCAGGGGGCGCCCGGAGTGCAGGGGGCGCCCGTGAGTTGTACTGTTGAAGCCACTTTGCTTTTGTTGTGTTTGGTGTTCACCTTTGGGGCGCCCGGGACACTCCGGGCGCCCTGGTCAGCTATTGCCTCATCCCTTTGAGGCTCTCTAAGCTGCAGACACACGTACCTTCGGTCCTGCATCCAGGGTTAGTCCAAAACACAATAAAATAATAAAGTATTATTTTATACAGCCTTGGCTGTCTTGGTTCTGACTTTGGGCTTCCAAAATGGAACCCTAGGTCGAACCGACGCCTACTGTTCCCTCGACGGGGAATGCGTCCTCACCTACTCCTCTCAGGAGAATTTACCTGATGCCAACCGTTCCTCTGGTTGGACTTTTGCCTGACGGTCCTTTGTCAAGTCTTGGATGCTGAGCTGCCCTTTGCCCGGTGCCTAGCATTCCTTCGGTAGGGCTTCAGTCCCAGGCTGTCCTTCGCCTGGCGCCTAGCAGTCCTTCGCTAGGGCTTTTGACTCTGGCGTTCCTCCGCCAGTGCCTAGCAGCCCTTTACTAGGGCTTTTTACCCTGGCATTCCTTCGCCTGTGCCTAGCAGTCCTTCGCTAGGACTTTTCCTGCACACTAGAGCAACTTGTAAGAAAACAAGTAAGACTTAACTTTTGACCTCTGTTGCCATTATCAAAACACAGGTTTGACTTGGGTGCATTCTGCACCAACACTATCTTCCTACCCCTTCTCATCGTGCAAGTGGATAACGCACGGTTAGCCTCCTTTTCATTTTTCTCCTCCTCAGTTGCATCGATGTTTTATTTTTCCTTCCCTGTTCGAGAGAAACCACACAGAGCCACCTTCCTTTTCTCTCCCTCGCCAGCGACCTGACCTCTCTACCTCGCTGGATTGCGATCCCTCGACGATGATCGTTCACTCCTCTTCATACGTGATGTGATCGCTCGGTGTTGTGTTGATTGGCGAAGATCAATTAAAAATTTTCTTGGTAGGTAAGCTCTTCTGTATATGTATTTTAAAAAAAATAATTTCAAGTAATTGCTAAGGGTTATTATCCTATAATTGATATTTTCTTGATAATCTCATTGGTGCAGTAGGATATCTTTAGAGTTGATAATCTCAGCCTTCCTGTTAGGTTTAGTGTTCATAAGATTTATTGAATGTGGTGGTCAAAATAGGTCTACTAAATTGACAGTTCATGTATCAAATTGGGACTATCTGAAATTTGCTGGTTTATCTGATAGTGACTTAAAGGAAACAACTTTAATAGGGAAAGCTATCTGTGAGTTGATGCCTCAATGGACATATTGGAATTATCCAATTACTACCACCACTAGTAGGTCAAATGGGTAAAGACAATCTTGGTAATGATCATGCTTGTTTCATGAGTGAGATGTTATTGTCTTGTTTTGTACTGTTTGGTTATTGGCTTGTTTTGGAGTGAAGGTCTGATAAGGTGTGTGTTGTAGGTAGCAATATGTGTTATGTTCGGTTAATAAAGGAATTATGGAAATCTCGTAAGATATAATAAGTTTGTTAATTAAATAATAGATCGGAAGGGGTTTCCTGGGTTAACTCGAAAATTTACCTAAGAACCTAATTGTGACAGTTAGGTTATAGAGAAACGTATTGTGATTTGTGAATTAATTAAATATATGGCATAGCTAAGATTCATCCTAATCATGTGGAGTATCTTGTTTAGCTAATTTAGTAATTTTTTGTATAAATAGCTAAACTATGTCCTTGATACATGACCTTAACTTTGGAGTCACTCGGTCGATCGTGGGAGGTTCTTTTTGCTTACGAACTTCTCTATTTAAGGCGGATGCTTCTCCCTTTGTATTTTGTAGATTATTTACCTTAAATGCATGGCTATTTATGTCTGAGTAGGCCTGCTTGACTTGTCCTTTGTTGTTTTTAATATCGTCCGTTGACACTTTCTTTGCTTGATCTTCGAGCTAATCATGTTTTATGTCCGTACAGTCTCACCGTTGATTTTCTATTATGTAAATTACCGCTTTTATGAGAGTACTTAGAAAACTAGCATTAAACACAAATAGGGTTGGTTGGCATTAGGGATACCCTACCAAGTAGTTTAGTTGCATGTTTGGTGACTCTGATTTTTATTTATCGTATGGTTGCTTCGTTGGTATTCTTGGTTGATTGTGCATTTAATATCCTGCACCATGTTTGTACCATTGCATGCTTACGAGTATTGGCTTCCATATGGTTAAGCCATCATCAGTCATTTAGTTGCTTTGACGACTCAATCACTCATCGTGGTAGTTGCCAGAGTGCGAGCAACTGTCCTGTTACGACACACTCGACCACTCATGTACAGAGAATGTTGGAGTTGTAGGCAAGCGGTTGACACCCTCACCGTTGTTTTTTGAGGGATACTAGAGTTGTTGGTGGCTCCCCCTTTTTCCTGGGATTTTTGGAGTAGTTGGCTCCCCAACATCCTGTCCATTTAAACACATATACTAGTGGTATTCGTTGGAGTGCGTACAGTTGTCACAACCCTACCCACTTAGCCACACAGATGTGATGTGATGGCGGCTTATCTGGCGTCAGGGGTGACACATGTCATTGTATTATATGCATTTTCTTGTGTTTGCTGCATTTATATGAGCTATGATTGCTGCATTTGGTTGGCATACATGTATGTTTTGATGTTATATTATCATTGGGTTTTTCATGCATGCTTAGTTCTTCTTCTGTTTCCTATATACTGTACACTATTATTTCTTTTGCTTGTTATATCTTTTTGTTATGTCATGCATTTATCTACTCATATACTCGCAAAGTCGGCTTGGACTCACCACCTCCACCATCTTTTTTTGTTTTAGGTAGCAGATAGATGCGTTACTTGGAGCCAGGAGAGGATACAGTTGCCAGTCTCATCATGCCGACTCGTTTTTATAGTTTGTTTCAGTGTTTGGTTTATTTCCGTATGAAATTCCTAGACTAGTATTTATTTTATTTATCTGGTATCGTCTTAGCAAATTTATGTTTATATCTTATTGGTCTGGTATGTTCGCCTTGGACTTACATTTGAGTTTTCTTTTGTATTCAGACTCTCTGCTATTTTTATTTTTCTTAAAGATATTAACTGTGTGGTTGTGGAGCTTTTATTTTATATTTGTGATGGCTGAGTTATCGTATGTGTTGTGAGTTATGTGTAAATGTTCCAACTTGTCCGCTGTACAGAGGAGATGCTGCCCTATTTTCGAGGAAGCATAAGCCTGTGGGGGCGTGACAGATCATGTCATCCTCTCATCAATGTATGTATTTCTTCATCTTTAAGTATACTTAACCAAATAAGCTCAATATCTCATATTAACTTATTTAAGCATGATCTTGCATTTCAGGAATCCTACTCAATCAAGGGACCTACAAATATCACTTCCATTATATAAAAGGGGCAAATGTCATCTACATCACTCACATCCCGTCACATAATTTATTTTATATCTAGTGAACGACTTATAATCGTCCTTATTGTAGGCAACATTTATCGATACTAAAATATGCAACTCCTTATGTAAGAAACCGAAGTGACTTCAGGTTAAATGATAATTTATACCAATAATCACTATAAGAATGTTCATAACACTCATATAATAATCCATGAAATATTCTCATGATGGACCAATTTAGTACATATTCTCTAATATGTACTCATGTGTTAACTTGATATCTTATGCCCATGACTTGTGACATTAAGTCATCAGTTAATCTACATGAAAGTCTCAATATATTAATATTGTTCTTGTATATTAATACTTGACTAATAGTAATTGAGAGTAGTGTTCTATATATATCTATATCTTCTCATAATCAATCCGATATGCTATAAAATAGAACCTAACACTTTAGGACATTATTATATTTATTCAAAATTACACAAATATAAATATAATAAACACAAATATTGCCTTTTATTAAAATATGATATAATATCTCATATCAATCATCTCATGATTAGAGCCAATCACTGAAGTATCTAATACTTAGTGAATTAGTGTGATCATCATACTTTATTTATACCAAAGTCTTTGTCAGTGGGTCTGCAATATTATCATATGTCGGTACTTTGCATATTTTTACATTTCCTCTATCAACGGTCTTCACTTAATTCGCCACCATCTCAAAAATCGAGATATAAAAATATATACTCTAAATTCATTCCATCGAAACGCTTTATGGACATCAATAGTAGATACTTATAAGGTTTCGAAGGACCTTTCAATTATCAAACTAGATGAACTTTTTTGTAAGTTTGAGTTACATGAACAAACTAACCTTGTTCTGGTTGAGAAATGTATTCCTTTATATGCAGGACAAAACAAAAGTAAGGAATCCAAGGCGAAACCAAAGCTTGTGTCTAAAACTGAGTTAGACTCAGACTCAGCCACCGAAGAAGAACTAGCAAACATGGTCCGAAGAATGTTTGCTAAACGGAGAACTAAGAAGAACACAAAGAAGTTTCTAAGTACATCAAACGTACCTCGATCAGAGATCACATGCTTTGGGTGCAACAAAAAGAGTCACTTCAAGCATGAGTGCCTAAACCTGAAGGAGGAGAAGCCCAAGTCAAGAAAAAGGAAGGCTCTCAAAGCGACCTAGGACGAGTCATCCTCGGACGAGTCAGATCTGGATAAACCAAAGCATTCAAGCCACCTATCACTAATGGTAAGATCCTAACTTTAGTCCGAACTTGAGTCTAAATTAGAATACGAAGAACAAGAGGTATATTTACTTTTGAAATTTTAATTAAGCAAATTCGTTAAATTTTTAGTTAAAAAGTTGTCTAAGTCCGAGGATTAGATTAGCTCACTCCTTGAGGAGGTTAGCCAACTCAAGGAGCAAGCTAACTTGAACCCCTCAACTAGCCAAGTTCAAGAAGGAACTTCAACTCAAGTTGCAAAACTTGAGGAAGAAAATTGCTCCTTGAAAGGACAAGTTAAGGGACTCAAGACAACGTTGGACAAGTTCAATTTGGGCACCAAGTATCTAAATATAATGCTTGGGTCCCAAAGGGTTATGTATAGCAAATCTGGACTCAGATATAAACCCAAGTCAACTAACAATTCTTATCTTTCACTGGTTAGCCAAAACCTTAGTAACCAAGTCCAAACATGGATTCTGAAAGCTTCCTTAACAAAGCAAGTAGGACCATACCAATACTTTGTACCAAAGGACCAAATTTGTTTTCTAAATAGTAAAAATAAATTTCAAATAGGAGGTGGCATGCTAGTTGTCACCTCAATAACTCAACTTACCCATATGGGTACTTAGGACTAGTTAAATTAGGGTTAGCCCTAACTTGTTAAGGGTCTAAGTTGAGTATTAAGTCATCTGAGTGAGAATAGTTGGGAAGCTCTATCAAGGATTGTGGTTGTTAAATACGGCCAATTAAAAACCAGTAAAATAAATTTTTCTAGAAAATTTACATGAGAGATTTAGGATTACTGGATTAGGGTAAAAGTATTCGGGTAAATTCTTAAATTATTAAAGGGTAAATTACTTGATACTTAACTTTCAGGATTTAAAATAAAAATAAATCTTAAAGTTAAAGGTCGGTTTCGATTTATGGCTAAAGCTAAGGGGTTAAGAAGATAATTAAGCTAACCCTAGAGGCCTGTTGTGGATTACATAAATTTATCAAGGTTAAACTGTTAAAAACCCTACCCTAAAGGCATGATTTGGATTTCAGGGGTTTGAGGAGCTTTTATGCAAAAATAGCCTCCTTTAATAAAAATTCCTCTCCTTCTCTTCATTTGCCCGTAGCCACGCTCGACCCC
The DNA here is from genome assembly GCA_024364735.1 of Boesenbergia rotunda. NCBI lineage: Eukaryota > Viridiplantae > Streptophyta > Magnoliopsida > Zingiberales > Zingiberaceae > Boesenbergia > Boesenbergia rotunda. The sequence goes on along the minus strand of JAGFNQ010002590.1, from coordinate 92,598 downwards.
TCTGCTCACCTTCGCGAGACCTAGCCGCAGCGCCCGATCCCATCCTCCCTTCTTCACCCGCAGCGACGCCACTCCTCGCCTCTTGATCCCTCTCCCTTTCCTCTGTTTCCCTTGAGTCCTCCATCTCAGTCGCAGCCAGGCCTCGTCGATCTGACATGAGCCTCCTCTCCAGCGAACCTTTAAAATGCCGATTGGAAACCTAGGCGTTGGTAGCTTTAGATTGTCGGCTAAATCTTTTCCTTATGGCAAGGGTTGCGATTGGAATGGTTTGAGGAGTGTGTACCAGAAGTGTGTTCATCCACTAGGCTGCCCTCCTCAGACTTCATCAAATCTACACAGGAGTGGACGTTGGCGTGAACTTTAGGTAAGATTTTTGGTGGTGTAGCATTTGATTGTTTGGCAGGGATTGTTGAGATTTCTGCCTTAGCTCTCTCGCTCTTCCTATTGTGGTCTCTTATTGTCGATTTTAGTTCATACTTGGAAGTTATGTCGTGAGCTGGGATTTGGGTGAACACATTCTGTTTTGTGTTTTCAGTCTGTGTCTTGGATTTGTAATAGGTAAAGTGAGTAGGGTGTGTCTGTTTGATTCTTTAGTGTTGTCGTGAGTAATCTTTGTAGTTGGAGTTTGGTGTACATGAACTCTTGGGCTTGATTGGAGTTGTTGACTTTGGGAAATTCTGCCCTATTTTGAAGCTGTGACGTGGGTTTCATTTGAATGGTATTTGATGTAAGTTTTCACTTGAGGTGATCATTTTTCCTTGGGTTCCTTTATGAGGTGTATTAAGAAACATCTCTATTATATTGGATTAGATGTGTTGGGTGTTGAATTTGTGGGTTGTCGTGAGCACTGTTGTGTGTCGTGAGTGTGTTTGGATGGGAATTTGGTTTCTAGATGGTTGTTTTGATTTGGTCTACCTCTGTTGTGTGGTATGGTTAGTACTAAACTATTTTGAATTTGTTTTACTGATCTGATCAGTATTGGTCTTTGATCTATTTTTGGATCAAAAAGGTGGATTTAGTAGTGGCATGTTATTGTATATACTGTGGATTGGTGCGTGAGTTTGTTCTTGTGTCCTGGTGACTAATATGGGAACTACCTGTTGGGAAAATTGGATTAGGAAACTAATCAGTGGGTTGTTGGGATGATCTAAGCTGGAATTTTGGATGTGTGTTCTGTTGGTGGATCTAGGGTTTCTTTTGGGACTTAATTTTCTGATGAAGCTATAATTCAAGAGCTAGATCAGAGTTGTACAGTTGATTTGTGTATCTATGTCATAGGATACCTATACTTTGCTGTATAGTTTCAGTTTTGGGTTGATGCTATATGTCGTGTGGTTCAATATTGTATTTGTGGTTGTAGTTGGTGTTAATAATTGATCACTGCCGTGAGCTTTTGGGAGAGCTAGTGGTTCAACTATGGATTTGGTTTAATTTGAGATTAAACCTAATAACCTAAACTTGATTGAGTCAGGTTCTGAAAACGTAACATGAATCTAATTTAGATAACTTGGGATAATTATGGGTTATTCATTTAATTGTAATAATTAAAAATAAAACGGAATAATTAGAACGATCCTAATTACTTGAAATAGCTCGTTTAGCCACAAATTACATATTATTGTAGCTAAACATGTTGGTGCAAGATGCATCAGTGTTATCCTCCTCTAGTGTTTCAATGTTTAACAATATACTTAAGTTAGTGATATATTAGACAAGGTAAGGGTTAGTCAAGAAATTCAAGAAATCCGTATCAAGGTAAACAAAGTCCTAGTTAGCCTAGACAATAAGTCCTGATTCGAAGAATTAGACACTAAGTCCTGGCCAAGGGCTGGGCACCGAAGACCTGACCGAGGGTTGAGCAATAAGTCCTGGTCGTGGACTGGGCACGAAGTCCTGATTCAAGGAATTGGGCAATAAGTCATGGCCGAGGGTTGGGCACCGAAGACCTGACCGAGGGTTGGGCAATAAGTCCTGGTGGCGGACTGGGCACGAAGTCCTGATTCGAGGAATTGGGCAATAAGTCCTGGTCGCGGACTGGGTACGAAGTCCTGATTCGAGGAATTGGCCAATAAGTCCTGGCCGAGGGCTGGGCACCTAAGTCTTGATCCAGAATATCGGGCAAAAGTCCAATCGGAGGAGCCGATTGATAAACTTCTCCTGAGAGGAGTAGGCGAAAGCGCATTCCCCAGGAAGGGAACTCGGTTCGACCTAGGTTTCGTGGGAAATCCAAAGTCAGAACCAATCGGTAAGGCTAAGATTATATATGTGTTTGTATTGTATTTGTGTATCTTGCAGGTACCTAAAAGATGGAGACAAGGCAGGCAAGCAAACACAAAATGACCTGGAAGAAGCATCTAGGGCGCTTGTATTCATACAGGCGCCCCAGGCTTCAGGGCACCCCAGAGTGGAGCAGCCCATCCCAGGCGCTTGGGAAGGTCCCAGCTGCCCTGGATGGCTTGCTTATCCATTTGCGAAGTTCGCGAGTAAAGATAAAGTTTTGACTGTCAATGAGGCGCCCTACAGCCTTACAGGTGCCCAAGAAGAAGCTATAAAAGGGGCGTCAACCCCTCAACTCAGAACATCAATTGCGACATCATTCTAAGCATTCTGAGTGACGATAAAGCACTAGAGACGAAGCTCTGTGACCAAGGAGGCTCCAGGAGGAAGTGCGCTGCACATCGGAGTTCCAGATCGGTCGGGTCTTCAATTTTTGTTTGGTTTGCTTTTGCTTTATGCATTTAATTTTCTTATCTTTTGGTTGTAAAAGTTGCACTGTAAGACGGATTTCTCTGCCTCCGGAGAGTTCGGAAAGGAGATCATTAGTGGACGGGCACTTCCCGTGCTTAGGCCTTGGACGTACTAACCCTGGGGGGTTGGGAACCAAGTAAAACCTGCGTGCACTCTGAGTTGCTTGGTTTTTCGTTTTTTCTATTTTCCCTGCTACTAACTCTCTGTCTAGAACGAACAAATGAACCTCCAAGTTTCTGACGAGATTCCGAAAGAATTATAACGAGTCGATATTCACCCCCTCTATCGACGACATCAGTCGTACAAGTGGTATCAGAGCCTGGTAGCTCTTCACCGGACTAACAGCCGAAGGAGCAAAGACGCCAGAGTTGAGGGGGAGCCAGGGGTGAATCAGGTATATTTTTAATTATGTCAAAGTTTAAATTTCATATTACATGTTTTAAGTGCAGGGAGCGAGGACACTACAAAAACCAGTGTCCTACTCATAAGAATCGATCGTCACCATCGGCGGCAAAGGAGGTACCAGCGCTAGGAGTCCGGAGGGACAAGAGCAACATCAAATGCTTCAGATGTCAACGGCATGGACACTACAAGAACCAGTGTTCGACCAAGGTACGAAAAGCTAATGTTTGCAATAATTTTCAAAATTCTAAATTTCCTGCACAGTTTTTCAAACATGCTAATATTACTGAAAATGTTTCTGATAAGTCTGATAACTTAGATAGTTTTTCCGACAAATTAGAGCTTTTGTATAATCAACTTAATATAGTACATGACAAATTAACAAACTTAGAAAATATTAAAATATCAAATATAAACTCCTTAATATTGAATATCAATACGAAAATAATTGAACTTAATAAATCTTATAAAGTCAAGGATAATCATACTTTAATACCTGATATTTCTAATCTTAAGGATGAGAATGATATTAGTAATAATTTTGAAAATGTTAAAGATGATAATGATTTTTCGGATGATATTAATATATCTCATAATATTGTTGATAATGATGAAATTAAAATTAATTATCCTTTAATTTCTAATATTTCTGATAATGTTAAGAATCACAATATTTTTGAGGATAATGATGAATCTGTTATTAATTCTGATATTTCTAAAATTAATTCTGAGGATATTAAAGATAAAACTACAGATAATAATGAAGATTTAATTATTAATTTTTTGGATAATCTAGAAGTTAATTATGAAACATTAATTAGTAGTCCTTAAAATTACTCCACCTATTATGAGGATAATAATGAAATTTTAAATTCTAAATTCAACCCTAATGATGAGGATGAGGAGGAAGAAGAATTTCTTAGAATCAAAGCTACATTTACCAAATTCTACAAAGAATCAAACAAAGCAGAAATATTAGATAAACTTGAAAATTAAATGAAAGAGAAATAGTGGATGATTTAGATATTTTTTAATTAATGGATTTAATGCAACTTGACCCAAAACTTTTAACTCAAATTAATCCTTAATTATTTGAACTCAATTTAATCCTTAATTATTTGAACTCAATTTAATACTTAATTATTTTAACTCAAATTAATCCTTAATTATTTGAACTCAATTTAATCCTTAATTATTTCAACTCAAATTAATCCTTAATTATTTGAACTCAATTTAATCCTTAATTATTTTAACTCAATTTAATCCTTATGTATTTTAACTTTAATTAATACTTAAGTATTTTAACTCAAATTAATCCTTAATTATCTTAATTCTTAATTAAAGTAATTCTTAATAACTTAAATTTAAATTAAATCTTAACAACTTAAATTCTTAAACCTTAATTAATTCTTAAATAAACTTTAATTAATAATTTCAACTTTTAAATATTTCAACGTTAATTAATTAATTCTTAATAATGTCAACCTTAATTAATTTTTTACCTCAATTAATAAACCTTAATTAATTTTTAATAATTTCAATATTAATTAAACCTTAAGAAATCCTACCTCAATTAATTTTTAATAATTAGTTTTTTTAATTAATTTGTAAACTTCAATTAACTCTTAATTTAAACTCAAGCCACGAACTAAAACTTCCAATTAAATACCCTTAATTATGAAATTAAATAAAATCTTACCCAACTGCAACAATCAATTTAATAAAATTAAATATGTCAAAATGGGTTGGCATATTCGCGGGTTCACACGATATGTATCAAATCAAGAATTTGATACATCATTAGAAACTTAATTAAAATGTCTTGACTGAATCATGCATAACTACTATGTACATGCATTCGTTTATTTTTTTTATATATCTGCCATGTCATTCATGTTTAATTTTCTGCTTAATTTAGAACGGTTAGATAGAAAAAAGACTAGTTGATACTCGCCTAACCTAGTACTAGGATGGGGCGAGATGATAGTACGTTAGGGAAGCTTGGCCTAGCTAAGTGGAACTAGCCGAAGCTACCTCGCCACATCCTAGACTAGTTAGACTAGAGTTTTTCAAAGAGTAAAATAAAGGTATTATTTCTTTAAAAGGCTTTGTCTAAGGAAAAAGTTGATGATCCAATAAGGCTACGACCAAAGAAGGCCTCTGTGCCTCGCCAAGACCTGGAAGCCGATTATTGAAATCTACTTTTAAATTACAAATTGATTAAACTTAAATCTAACTCAAGGTCAACCAGTCTATAAATAAATTGAGAAAAATTATTCAAGCATCTCACAACACACCCATGAGGCAACCATGCTTGCTTGTATTGAGACATCTAGAATGGGTGAGATGTTAAGGACTAATTAATTGACAAATGTTTTTCAAAATGTTTTCAAAATCTTTAGGATATTTTTCTATAAGTCTATTTTCAAAATAATATTTTCAACATAATAATGTTTTTATGGATTTCATGCTTACCTGATTATTTATATATACTACATTTACAAAAATTATATCTTTTTGAAAAGTTGGTTGGCCTACACAATTAGACACAAACCTTTTAGGTCAATACTAAAGTCCCTTAAGACACTTAGGTAGAGTTAGACGGTGTCAGGTTCAGGGGGAGTGTTTTTCTTTTAAAAGTTATTTTTCGTTATTCTTTTAAAAAATACTGATCTTTCAAATATTTGGTGCTTTAAAAATTATTATCATTTCAAAATATATTTTCAAAAAATGTCTCAAAACTTATGATACACTTCAAAATATCTTTTTCATAAATCATTGCTTTGAAAATTATCATACTATTTCAAAATACATATGCATGTCAAAAGCTTTTTTGGGCTTATTATATCATTTCAAAATGTCATTCAAAAATTGTTTTAAATTACTCTTTTGATTTTGATAAACCCTAAAGACACATAGGAAGTATTCGTTATGATCTACAAGAACTTCAAGGATGTGTCAAATTTAGGGGGAGTCTAAGTCAATAGAAATTGATTCTATTTTCTGATAATTTTTTAAAATTATTAGATAATTCTTTTGGTTTGAATTAAACCCTAAGACTCAGAGGAAGATCACTTGTAGTCAACAAGCTTCCTAGGACTATGTCACGTTTAGGGGGAAGTCAAATTAAAAGAATGATTAAATATTTCAAAATATTATGTTTTCATACAGTATATTCTCAAAATCATCGGGAAAACATAAGTATTCTGTTTTCAACATACTATCATTTTAAAATCATTGTTTTTGGTCTTAAAAATCACTTTATAAAGATATTATACTATCATTTTCAAAAAGCTTATTTTGAAAATCATTTTGACTTATGGAATCACTTTTGAAAAAAATTTTACTTGAGTTTGGAGAATTTTCAGGACACTTAGGGAAATTTCCTTGTAGTTAACAAGGTTTCCTAGGATTGTGTCAGACTAGAAAAGAATCCAAGTCAAGAACATATTTTGAAAATCTTCTTTCAAAAGTCTTAAGTAATTTTAAAACTTTTTTAAGTGCACAATAGTTTTCAAGTATTTTTCAAAATACTAATTGCTTAAAGTGAAAAATATTTCTTTAAGTATCAATATTTTGTGAAAAATGTTTTGCAAGAACAAAATAGTTTAATCTTTCTAAGTGCAAAATCTTTTCAAAACATTTCTAAGTTGCAAAATATTCTAAGTTGCAAAATAATTCTTAGTTGCAAAATATTTCTAAGTGAAAAATATTTTTCTAAGTGCAAACTCTTTTGCAAAATATTTCTATGTGAAAAATATTTTTCTAAATGCAAATTCTTTTGCAAAATGCAAGGTGTGTTCCTTTTGACAAAATTTTTCAAGAAATTTTCATTGTTGGCGCAAGTTTTTTTGTTATTTTTTTTATGTGTGACAAAGGGGGAGAGAAAAGCTTAAGTTAGAAATTTTTTCATTTTCTCCCAAGGATCAAAACTTAAGCCTTAAATCCAATCTAACTTAAGATATTGTCAAACATCAAAAAGGGGGAGATTGTTGGTGCAAGATGCATCAGTGATGTCCTCCTCTAGTGTTTCAATGTTTAACAATATGCTTAAGTTAGTGATATATTAGACAGGTAAGGGTTAGTCAAGAAATCCAAGAAATCCGTATCAAGGTAAACAAAGTCCTAGTTAACCTAGGCAATAAGTCCTGATTCAAGGAATTAGGCACTAAGTCCTGATCATGGATTGGGCACTAAGTCCTGGCCGAGGGCTAGGCATCGAAGACCTGACCGAGGGTTGGGCAATAAGTCCTGGTTGTGGACTGGGCACGAAGTCCTGATTCAAGGAATTGGGCAATAAGTCATGGCCGAGGGCTGGGCACCGAAGATCTGACCAAGGGTTGGCCAATAAGTCCTGGTCGTGGACTGGGCACGAAGTCCTGATTCGAGGAATTGGGCAATAAGTCCTGGACGAGGGTTAGGCACCTAAGTCCTGATCTGGAAGATCGGGCAAAAGTCCAATCGGAGGAGCCGATTGGCAAACTTCTCCTGAGAGGAGTAGGCGAAGGCGCGTTCCCCGGGAAGGGAACTCGGTTCGACCTAGGGTTTCGCGGGAAATCCAAAGTTACAACTAATTGGTAAGGCTAAGATTATATATGTGTTTGTATTGTATTTGTGTATCTTGCAGGTACCTAAAAGTTGGAGACAAGGCGGGCAAGCAAACACAAAATGACCTGGAAGAAGCATCCAGGGCGCCTGTATTCATATAGGCACCCCAGGCTTCAGGGCGCCCCAGAGTGGAGCAACCCATCCCAGGCGCCTGTTAATACAGGCGCCTGAGGGCTCCCAGACAGCTGGGAGCTTCCCAGGTGCCCTTGATGGCCTGCTTATCCATTCGTGAAGTTCGCGAGTAAAGATGAAGTTTTGACCGTCAATGAGGTGCCCTACAGCCTTACAGGCGCCCAAGAAGAAGCTATAAAAGGGGCTTCGACCCCTTAACTCAGAACATCAACTATGACATCATTATGAGCATTCTGAGGGATGATATAGCGCTAGAGACAAAGCTCTGAGACCAAAGAGGCTCCAGGAGGAAGTGCGTTGCACTTCGGAGTTCCAAATCGGTCGGGTCTTCGATTTTTATTTGGTTTGCGTTTACTTTATGCATTTAATTTTTCTTATCTTTTGGTTGTAAAAGTTGCACTGTAAGAGGGGTTTCTCCGCCTCCGAAAAGTCCGGAAAGGAGACCATTAGTGGACAGACGCTTCCTGTGCTTAGGCCTTGGACGTACTGACCCTGGGGGGTTGGGAACCAAGTAAAACCTGCGTGCACTCTGAGTTGTTTGGTTTTTCATTCTTTCTATATTCCGCTGCTACTAACTCTCTGTCTAGAATGAACAAACGAACCTCGAAGTTTCTGACGAGATTCCAAAAGAATTTTAACGAGTTGATATTCACCATCCCCCTCTATCGACGACACCGGTCCTACAAAACATTATGCCATTGATACAGGGCATTGATTGGGCTATCTTGCTGATTATCGGACGGGAGGTTCTTTTTCTGATACACACATCTTACTTTGAGGTGGGTGTTAGATGTATACTAAAAGACTTGTCTTTTTATATGATCATCTATATTTTGAAAGAGAATCACAACAACACAGTTGCATGTTTAAATTAGTATATGCATAACAGTCTCATACTCTGCATTGTAGATAACATGGTGTGTGGTGACACACAGAAGATTATGTTATCAGTCCCTTGCATAATATAAGTAGAGGCTCACAACCGAGATGGAGTTGGACAAATCATCGGGATGGTTGTAGTGTAATTAGGTGTGGTTTGTCTTGACCATAGAATTACACTAGTGTGCTTTGCGTGCTTTGAGCAAGACCAAAATAGAGGTCATCCAATTTATACTGACTTTATAATTGGATTGGATCTCGGATTATTATGGAGTACAATCTTTAAATCCCGTTATAATAACGGGCATGTGTAGTTAGTATTTTATTTCTTTGATTTACCAATGGGCGAAATTTATTCTGCTAAATCGATAGACCCGATAAGTTGGGAAATAATATTAATTACATGGTGTGCATTGATTATTGACGGAATCCATGTCCTGGTGAGTCGGGATAATGATGCCCCCTTGATGAGCTCATAAGGTTCATCATGTTAAATCCTGCAGGTGGATTTGATCCAACATGATGATAAGGTTGAGTGGTACTAGTCAAGGATTTAGAAGTTGATTAATTAAAATTGTTAGTAATTTAAATTAATCGACGGGCATACGATATCTTAAACATGGGGAGATGGATGTACTCATAATAGGTGGAGCCCATATGAAAATATGGGGGTTAGTGAGGAAGTTCAATGGAGATCCTTTAGTGGAATGGATCATCATTAATGGATCGGATTTGGATCCATTAGCGGGCCAAGACCCAACTCCTCCTCTTGGTCCCTATCTTAGCCCTATATATACCCCATGGAATCAAGAAACCAAGGCTAATCCAATTGATCATCCAAACCAAGGCTTTTCTTTCTCTTCCTCTCTTTTCTCTCTCCTAGGCCAACCGGCTGGCGCAAGGAAGAGGAGGATCACATCCTCTTTTCTTCCTCTTTTCTTCCTCCCTTCTTCTCCACCTCTTGGCCGAGATTCACAAGGACAAGGAGGAGTCTTCCTCTTCCTTTTGTGGTGCTCGGCAGTAAGGTAGAGGAGGCCGGCGGCTGGTGGGAGGCGGCGTAAGTGTTGGTCAGCGGTGCCGCAAGCACAAGAGGAGGAAGGGGTTCAGCCGGTTGTTTTAGCAAAGGAGAAGCTTGTTTCTCTCCTTCATCTTCTTCTTCATCATCCTCTCGGTTGCTTCCTTGTGGCCAGCTAGCTTGGGTGGCTCTCGGTGGCCGGCGGCATAAGGGAGAAGGAGAGGGTGGTCGGCGGTGGTGAACCCTTGGCTAGGGTTTTGCTAGGCGTGAAGAAGTGATCAATTAGAGCCCCTTGGTGATTCCGGTTCTTGGTATCTCATCGTCCACATGATGTCCAAGAGGGAAGGGACATATGGTAGAAGACTACGAGGTAAAGGAAGGTATAAATTTCTTCCTTGGCTCCTTGTTTTCTTATCATTTCATATGTAGATTAATTAATTATCATGTTCATAATTATTTGTTAATTATTGTTGATAATTAATTAATTGGACCCCGATAATAAACACAAAAATCGGCAATCCACTCGTTGTCTTTTCCGCGATCGATCGGTTAGGCGAATTACAAGGCTCGATCTTTGAGATTGGCCAAGTTGTAATTCAAATCGATTGATACAATGACGAGATGGTCGTTTGGGAGACGGGTCTCCATTCGGATTAATTTTTAATCCGTAGACATGGAGAGGTTTCTCAAGGATGACCAAGTATTCGCTTAGGAAGCCCGCCAAGCCATACCCTTCAATTGGTATCAGAGCTGAGGTTTTTGGTTTTGTGTGTTTAGGATTCGGTTAATTATTTGTACATTATCATATATATTATTTTTGCTGGATGATATGTGGATGTGCGTAGGCTAACTCTTTGTTGCAGGCACTAGATTCCAACTTATCATGGCTTAAATAATGGTTGTGTGATTGATTGTGCAATTTTTGTAATTAATTAAATCCTCGGGTTGACGAGGCTAGATAGGTATTTAATTTTTGTAATTAAATATGACACGTGTTTAGCCGAGCTTTTTATTTGCTTTCGATCTAGATATTATGTACACTCCTTCGTGGAGTATAGGGTCGATGGATGTAAATAATTAGCTAGTCATCTCGGCTCGGAGATCCCTTCAATGGTGGCTTGTGCATGGTGTAGGGAGGAGCGGAAGAGGTGACGACACGACTGGAGGCGCATTGGAGACCAAGGCCATGAAAGTTGGAAAATCTAGGATTTTTCTTATTTGTGCTTTGGTTATATGCTTGTTGTGTGTGTGCATGAAAATTCCTCAAAATTAAATAACTAAGTGGGAGAGGGACCCTAAGGGTCCCGTGGCCTCCATTACAATCTGATAAGTGATGCGAACAAGTCTGCGCGTCAGCTCTGAGTGCCTTCCTCCCCATCGGATGGACTTGTTCTGCGGATCACTGGGTCAGAAAAGATTATAGAAAATTATTGAAGAGCGTGTGTACTTCCCCATCGGACGACACATAATCGGAAATAATTTTCTTAGTGTCGTGTAATGGTGAACACTTAGATGCAAATAATAGTATCCTCCCCATCGGAGTCACTGCTATTATTTGTAGGGTCGAAGTGAACCAACTATTAATTTTATTAGTCAAAAAGTTAGGTTGACAAGATAATAAAATTAATGGGTAAAACCTCCTCTTATGAATGTAGAAATTCGTATACGTCCACATCATCGTGGCATGTGAATTTCTCGGTGTTTAGAGGTGTTGGTTGATTTCAAAATTTATTATTTGAGGAATCAATTTATTTTCGAATTATAAAGTTGTGATTGTTGTGATTCTCAGGTAGTTTCAAAATGACCTTTAACCCACTAGCGACCATACTTAAGGAAAACAAACTTACTAGACCCAATTACATAGACTGGAAAAGAAACCTAGACATTGTCCTTACTGCTGAAGAGTACAAATATGTGCTCTTCGAGGAGTGTCCTGAAAAGCCTGGCGAGAACTCTAGTGAAGAGCAGAGGGAGCGCTTTAAGAAGTGGGTCAAGGCAGATGAGATGGCGCGGTGCTACATTCTGGCATCTATGTCGAATGTATTGCAACATCAGCATTAGGTCATGCCCACTGCATATGATATGATGATGAACCTCAAGGAGCTCTTCAGGCACCAGGGTCGGGCCGCTAGGCAGGTTGCGATGAAGATTTTGATGACGACTACCATGGTCGAAGGGAGACCCGTAAGGGATCATGCCCTTAAGATGATGGCCCACCTCAATGAGATTGAGGTCCTTGGAGCACAGATCGACGGGGAAACCCAGGTCGATATCATACTCCAATCTCTGCCTAGGAGTTTTGAGCAGATCCGTCTCAATTACAATATGAACAAACGTGAATATACGTTGGGGGAACTGCTAGGAGAACTCCAGGCGGCAGAGAGCCTTTTTCGTCAGAGTTTTCAGGCCTTGGTTACTTAGAAGATTTCTACTTCTGTGCCGAAAGGCAGGAAGAAGAAGAAACAAGGTGGGTACAAGAAGGTAGCTGGATCGCAAGGACCTCAGACTGGCATGAAGAAGCCGAGAGGCAAGTGCTTCACGTGTAAGCAAACTGGACACTGGAAGGCGTATTGTCCCCGTCGTCAAGATAAAGGTATTTCTTCAGGCTTAGTCGATGAAACATGTTTAGCGATATTATCTATCGGGACCTAGTGCGTAGATACGGGAGTCACTGATCATGTTTGCAACTCTTTGCAGGGGTTCCAAGAAACCCGATGGCTAGCTGATGGGGAAATCATCGTCTACATGGACAATGCTACAGAGGTGGCAGCAGTTGGAGTGGGAGACATTTATTTATCTTTTGAGAGGAATAAAGTTTTGGTTTTGAGAGATTGCTTATATGTACCCTCTTTTAGAAAGAACTTGGTATCGATTTCCAAATTAATAAAGGATGGATATTCTATTGCTTTTAATAGCAAAGTTGTTATAAAGAGAAATAGAGAGATTATCTGTTCGGGTACTATGATTGGCAATTTGTGTACTCTAGAATCAAAAACTCCCACGATGCAAATAGAGGCCAATAACTCATCATCTAACCAAATAAGAGAAAGGAACCTTCTAAAATGAACCAAACATATCTTTGGCTTCTTAGGCTTAGATATATTAACCTTAGTAGGATTCAGAGGTTGATAGCCGATGGACCCTTGAGTTCATTGGTGGTGGAAGAATTCCCAACCTGTGAATCTTGCTTGGAAGGTAAGATGACCAAAAGGCCTTTCAAGGCTAAGGGTTATAGAGCCAAAGATGTGCTAGAACTGGTTCATTCTGATTTATGTGGTCCTATATCCATCCAGGCTAGAGATGAATTTGAATACTTCGTCACTTTCATAGACGATTATTCAAGGTATGAGTACATTTACCTGATGCACCGCAAGTCTGAATGCTTTGATAAGTTCAAAGAATTCAAGGCTGATGTGGAGAAACATCAAGGTAAAAGTATCAAGACACTATGATCAGATCGTGGTGGTGAATACCTCTTGGGAGAGTTTAGGACCTATTTATCAGAGGTTGGGATTCAATCCCAATTGACTGCACCCAGTACGCCCCAACAGAACGGTGTAACAGAAAGAAGGAATAGGACTCTTATGGAGATGGTTAGGTCAATGATGAGCTTCTCTAAGTTGCCAGATTCGTTCTGGGGATATGCTTTTGAAATAGTAGTGTACATACTAAACTTGGTACCATCTAAATCAGTCCCTTCTACTCCCATAGAACTGTGGACTAGGTGAAAGCCTAGTCTAGGACATGTTCGGATTTGAGAGAGTCCAGCACATGTGCTGAAGGGAGATACTGATAAGTTGGAATCTCGTACAGAAGTGCGTCTGTTCATAGGCTATCCTAGAGGGACGAAGGGTGGTCTGTTCTATAGTCCAAAGGATCAGAAGGTAATCGTTAGAACAAATGTCAGATTCTTAGAGGAAGACTATGTGATGAACCACTAGCCCAAGAGTAACTAGTTCTTGAAGAATTAAGAGGAGATGTTCCGACCTCAGTACCAACTGTACAAGAGGATATGCCACAAGTCACTGCACTACGTGTCACAGAAGATACACAGGTGGCACCTCGTCATAGTGGGAGGGTTGTTAGACAACCTGAAAGGTTCATGTTTTTGGGAGAGTCTTCGGTCTTGGTCCCTGGTGAACATGAACCGGATCCCTAAAACTATACGAGGCCTCCAAGATAAGGATGTAGATTCTTGGCAAAGGGCAATGAATTCTGAGATAGAATCTATGGATTCTAATCACGTCTGGGAGCTAGTAGAACCACCCAATGGTGTAAAAGTCATTGGATGCAAGTGGATCTACAAGAGAAAGAGAGGATCAGACGGGAAGGTTGAGACCTTCAAAGCTAGGCTTGTTGCGAAAGGGTATACTCAGAAAGAGGGTATCGATTATGAGGAGACCTTTTCGCCGGTAGCCATGCTTAAGTCTATCCGGATTCTCTTATCTATTGCCGCTCATATGGACTATGAGGTATGGCAGATGGACGTCAAGACAACTTTCCTTAACGGAAGTCTTGAGGAGACCATCTACATGAAGCAACCAGAAGGGTTCATTGCGAAGGTCAAAGAGCATCTAGTATGCAAGCTTAATCGATCCATTTACGGATTGAAGCAAGCTTCATGATCTTGGAACATCTACTTTGATGAAGTAATCCAGTCATATGGATTTATTCAAAGTCCGGATGAATCATGTGTATATAAGAGATGTGATGGAAACGTAGTGGTGTTTCTTGTACTTTACGTAGATGACATTTTGCTAATTGGCAACAATATCAAAGTGTTGTCAAACGTAAGGGTATGGTTGTCCAAATAGTTTGATATGAAGGACTAAGGAGAAGCAGGACACATCCTTGGGATCAAGGTCATAAGGGATCGCCAGAAAAGGATGTTGTGCTTATCCCAAGCTTCATACATAGACACTGTCCTGGCTCATTTTAGCATAGAAAACTACAAGAAAGGTTTTCTACCTTTCAGGCATGGAGTTCCTCTATCTAAGGAGATGTGTTCGAAAACATCAAAGGAGATAGAGGAAATGAAGGCAGTTCCTTATGCATTGGCTGTAGGAAGTCTCATGTATGCTATGTTGTGTACGAGGTCAGATATCTATTTTGCCGTGGGCATGGTTAGTAGATATCAGAGTAACCCTAGACAGGGACATTGGACTGTGGTAAAGCATATACTGAAATACCTGAGACGGACTAGGGACTATATGATGGTTTACCGGGCTGACCAATTAATCCCTGTGGGTTACACGGATTCGGATTTCCAGTCAGACAAGGACAAGAGTAAGTCTACCTCAGGGTTTGTGTTTACTTTAGGAGGTGGATCCATAGTATGGAGGAGTGTCAAGCAAAAATGAGTGGCAGACTCCACCATGGAAGCTAAGTATGTGGCAGCCTCAGAGGCAGCCAAGGAAGCTGTATGGCTCAGGACCTTCATGATGGACTTGGATGTGATTCCTGGTTTGCCCAGATCTATCACAATCTATTGTGATAACAGTGGTGCAGTTGCAAACTCGAAGGAACCACGAGCCCATAAGGCGAGTAAACACATAGAGCGTAAGTACCACTTGATACGAGAAATCGTAAAGCAAGAGAGGTAGTTGTCGCCAAGATTGCATCGGAGGACAACCTGGTGGATCCTTTCACTAAGGCCCTTCTGGTGAGAGCTTTTGATCGACATGTGGAGGATATGGGAGTCAGATGTATGGCAGTGTGAGGACAGCAGAGTCTTTGAGTATAAGTGGGAGTTTGTTAGATGTATACTAAAAGACTTGTCTTTTTATATGATCATCTACATTTGAAAGAGAATCACAACAACACAGTTGCATGTTTAAATTAGTATATGCATAACAGTCTCATATTCTGCATTGTAGATAACATGGTATGTGTTGACACACAGAAGATCATGTTATCAGTCCCTTTCATAGTATAAGTAGAGACTCACAACCGAGATGGAGTTGGACAAATAATCGGGAAGGTTGTAGTGTAATTAAGTGTGGTTTGTCTTGACTATAGAATTACACTAGTGTGCTTTGTGTGCATTGAGTAGGACCAAAATAGAGGTCATCCACTTATACTAACTTTATAATTGGATTGGACCTCGGATTATTATGGAGTACAATTTTGAAATCCCGATATAATAACGGGCACGTGTAGTTAGTATTTTATTTCTTTGATTTACCAATGGGCGAGATTTATTCTGCTAAATCGATAGGCCCGGTAAGTTGAGAAATAATATTAATTACATGGTGTGTCATTGATTATTGACAGAATATGTGTCCTGGTGAGTCGGGATAATGATGCCCCCTTGATGAGCTCATAAGGTTCATCATGTTAAACCCTGCAGGTAGATTTGATCCAACATGATGATAAGGTTGAGTGGTACTAGTCAAGGAGTTAGAAGTTGATTAATTAAAATTGTCAGTAATTTAAATTAATCGACGGGCATATGATATCTTAAACACGGGGAGATGGATGTACTCATAATAGGTGGAGCCCATATGAAAATATGGGGGTTGGTGAGGAAGTTCAATGGAGATCCTTTAGTGGAATGGATCTTCATTAATGGATCGGATTTGGATCCATTAGCGGGCCAAGACCAAACTCCTCCTCTTGGTCCCTACCTTAGCCCTATATATACCCCATGGAATCAAGAAACAAAGGCTAATCCAATTGATCAATTAGACCAAGGCTATTCTTTCTCTTCCTCTCTTTTCTCTCTACTAGGGCTATCGGCCGGCGCATGGAAGAGGAGGATCACATCCTCTTTTCTTCCTCCCTTCTTCTCCACCTCTTTGTCGAGATTCACAAGGACAAGGAGGAGTCTTCCTCTTCCTTTTGTGGTGCTCGGCAACAAGGTAGAGGAGGCCGGCAGCTGGAGGGAGGCAGCACAAGTGTTGGCCGGCGGCGCCGCAAGCACAAGATGAGGAAGGGGTTCGACCGGTTGTTTTGGCAAAGGAGAAGCTTGTTTCTCTCCTTCATCTTCTTCTTCATCATCCTCTAAGTTTCTTCCTTATGGCCGGTGAGCTTGGGTGGCTCTCGGTGGCCAGCGGCGCAAGGGAGAAGGAGAGGGTGGACGGCGGAGGTGAACCCTTGGCTAGGGTTTTGCTAGGCATGAAGAAGTGATCAATTAGAGTCCCTTGGTGATTCCGGTTCTTGGTAGCTTGTCGCCCACACGACGTCCAAGAGGGAAGGGACATAATGTAGAAGACTACGAGGTAAAGGATGGTATAAATTTCTTCCTTGGCTCCTTGTTTTCTTATCATTTCATGTGTAGATTAATTAATTATCATGTTCATAATTATTTGTTAATTATTGTTGATAATTAATTAATTGGACCCCGATAATAAACACAAAAACCAGCGATCCATTCATTGTCTTTTCTGCGGTCGATCGGTTAGGCGAATTACAAGGCTCGATCTTTGAGATTGGCCAAGTTGTAATTCAAATCGATCGATACGATGACGAGATGGTCGTTTGGGAGACGGGTCTCCATTCGGATTAATTTTTAATCCATAGACATGGAGAGGTTTCTCAAGGACGACCAAGTATTCGCTTAGGAAGCCCACCAAGCCATACCCTTCAGCGGGTACCTCTGACTTATCTCTTTAGATATTGTCATATTACTATGCAAGATTTGTTAAAGATAGTAGTAGGTTTATACGTTATATCTACTTTAGTATACCTTTACTTGACATCTATTGCTTATTCTTGAGATGATCTCCCTCTAGTTCCTTACAGTCCCGATGGTTGTCATGTGTATATACGTGCATAGATGTAGTAATGTGTCCTCTTGCATTTGACATTGATGGATCACTAGTTACCTTGCCAGTATACCTAGTAGGTTACTTGTATCCCATGATATAGGATTCAGAGCTATACATAGCACAATGAGGTGATAGATGAGGACTTGGTGGATGTTGTATGTATTAGTGTCATGCACTATCCTTGCATTGTTGCATGTTGACAATCATCGACTCCTATGTAGTCTGAGCCCATCACCAGTTACATGAGGATATGCATACATATCCACTCAGGGGTAGTGGCTACCATAGAGTGTGTGCATTTGCCCTGTTTTTCTCCGCTCGGCCATTATTTGAAGGGTGGTTCCGGATCGTGGCAGCAACCAGGGATCCCTTCTTGTCCTGAGACATGAGAAGATGAGAGCGAGACTCCCCCATTGCTTGGGGTAGGAAGGTGCCCTCCGCCAACATCCTGTTCACTCAGTCACTCAGGAGCAGTGATAGCAGGGTGCATAGAGTTGTCATAGCCCTACCCATGCGGACATTCATTTATAATAGGTGGACGGTGGCTTGATTTGTGTCAGGGGTGACACATGTCATTGCACCATGTGTATATTTTACATCATGCATTATTTATGCTTACTGTATTTGATTGCTGCATTTTGATTGACGTGCATATACAGGACACATGTTTACCTTGGATTATGTGTTGTACTTGTTCTATAGGGATTGATTCCACCACCTTGCAGGATAGATGGATTTTGGTATGTACATACATTCAGTATCATCAGTGTATGCATTTTCTATTGTACATATGAGACTGTATCAGCGTGACTCTTACTGCTAGTATAGCTTAGTATGCATATCTGTTAGGTATCCGCTGAGTTCGTTCGGAATCACACCGTTGCCCATGTTTTTAATTTCAGGTTGAGATACTTAGAGTCGCCAGAAGAGTCCATTAGCCAGTCCCTACCCATTGCGACGACATGGTTTTGTTTTGTACTTTGCAGTGCATTTGTTTTATATTTCTTTTAGCGATTTGTATATCTTATGAGTGTGTCATGTGCTCTAAGGGGTTTATGTGCCCCAAGGGGTTTATGTATTGATTTGCATTTGTTTCTTCGTAAGTCAGACCGGTCCGCAGTTAGGTTCGTATTTTTCAGACTTTCAGAAGTTTATTTGATACCAATTTAATTTTGGTATCAGAGCGAGGTTTACGAGGCTTTTTGGAGTTTTGCGGATTTAATGGAGTCGTTGTTTCAACGTGGGTGTTTGGCACTTGGCGCGATGGGACTTCTTCAGGCGACAAGTATTTCATCTGATCTCTTGTATCCCTTATCCTAGTTAGGTATGGGTAGAAATTCTCTTAAGTTATTGGATCATGTTACTATTCCTATATATTTAAGTATGGTTAGGAATTCTCTCATGTTATTGGATCATGTTACTATTCCTGTATATTTAGGTATGGTTAGAAATTCTCTCATGTTATTGAATCATGTTACTATTCTTGTATATTAAGGTATGGTTAGGAATTCTGTCATGTTATTGGATCATGTTACTATTCCTATACCCGTCTAGTAAGTACCTTTCTAACTTGGTTAGGTCTGATGACTTAAAGTCAATCAGTTTATAGTAATCATGGTCAGGATCAACCATGAAGGTGATTAGTTGGCTTGTTGCGGACTTGTCTAAATGCGGAGAATGTTGATTCTTGTGTGATACCGACATATGGGTTGGAAGGCGAGGGTCGAACCTGTCAACAAGATATTAGAGGTTAAGGATTTTTTTTCCTGGATCTTACTATTCATAATACTTGTACTAGCTATTATCAGCTGAGTGAGGACTATGGTTGCCTACTGTAATTGGCTCGATCAATATTGGATCAATTCACTTTAGCTTATGGAGTTGCAAGTTTTTTTTGTGTTACGTATATCTGGATAGATAATCCAGATGTCATGTCTTGAGTACATGATCTGCATTGATGCAGTAAGATAGCATTAGCTACACATTATTACGATTTGTAGAGGATTGATACATTCTGTTCCTTGGTGGCATTGACTATAGATCACTTGCACTTGGTTGTTGACCTAGAAGTACATGTTGATGGGTGATTTGAGCTAATATAGAAAAGTGTGGAGCTTGTTGCTTGACACTTACGGGTTACCGTTTGTACTTGATCTGAATAACCAAGAAGGTACCTACGGACTTATGATTTGCGCGGAGGCAAATCACATACAAGACTAGGCCACCTCTGGTTAGATGAAATTGAGGATGACCTGTGGGGAAATAAAGGAATTGCTTCATGAGTATGTTGAGATACTCCTGGGAGATAACACGTACCTACGGACCTTAGAGGGTTTTGACTATGGAGTGGAGGAATTGGACTGTATTGGATTACGAGGTGATGGTCGGTGTGACTCGCTAGTTGCTACGCTATTCTATGAGGGATTTTGACTTATAGATTGAGTGTATATGGTTAGATAATCTTGATGGTGTATCGGGATCTACGACCCGCTAGGGTGCGAAGGATGTGGAGTTAGTTGTATCCTTACATGTTGGGGCAATCGGCCCAAGTATGATCTGGAGGATCATGGGTTTTGATGTGTGTGTCAATATAAGTAAGTTAGGGTTTGTTGTTGGACTAATATGTGTATGTGAGTGTGCAAGATTGCAGGTACACATAGACTTGGTTGGATGTCTTCAGGTGAAGGGTGGCATGGAGGCAAGCTGTTGGCTTGCGTGCGCATCTGTGGGACCATGGACAAAGCAGGTACGATGAGCCGAAGGAAGCGAACTTCGAGGCGTACGTGAAGGATAGCATGGAGGCAAGCCGCGGGCTTGTGTGCGTATCCGAGGGACGAGGGCCAAAGTCGAAGAGGGCTTAAAGGTGACAGATCGAGGCTGCTGGAGCAGAGACGATGAGCCGAGGGACGCGGACTTCAAGACATGCATGAAGGGTGGCATGGAGGCAAGCCGAGGGCTTGCGTGCGCATCCGAGGGACGGGAGCCAAAGACGAAGAGGGCGTGAAGGCGACAGATCGAGACTGCTAATTGAAGAGTCAACCAGGTCGTGAGGGTCCGAGTGTGAGTGTTTGTACTCGGGAACTAAGCCGGGAGAGTTCGAGTGCAGAGAGAAATGTACTCGGGAAGGGTAACCCTAGGCTTAGGGGAGGACCAGTCGACTGGTGATGGCTGATGATTCAAACGTTGGGCTTGCAACGTTCGAATCTGCGTGGGACCAGTCGACTGCCCCAGGGGCAGTCGACTGGTAGCAGCCATTTCAGACTCGAGATCTATTTAAAGGAGATCATTTCAGACTTTTCTTTCTTAGCGAAACTTGCTTGGTCAAAGCTTGTTAGTAGCCTTTTGTTCTCAGGTAGTGTCCAGAAGTTGTGGTGAGGTTTCTCCACCCAC
Source organism: Boesenbergia rotunda (assembly GCA_024364735.1). Taxonomy (NCBI): domain Eukaryota; kingdom Viridiplantae; phylum Streptophyta; class Magnoliopsida; order Zingiberales; family Zingiberaceae; genus Boesenbergia; species Boesenbergia rotunda. Next base: position 71,655 of record JAGFNQ010002590.1, on the reverse strand, counting down.
AAGAAGCTACGAGATCTAGCCGGAGGTGCTCCGGGGAGTCATCCATCGAAGGATTAGGGATCGTCCACCTTACGGACTGCCGTGGAGTAGGAGCATCATCTCCGAACCACGTAAATCAGGTTGCATTAGCATTGTTTTCATTTGTTTTATTAGATTTCCGCTTGCGCTTGCTAACGTTGTAGGTAGAAAATCGAAAGAAGCTATTCACCCCCCCCCCTCTAGCTTGCCGATCATGATCTAACAAGTGGTATCAGAGCGAAGGTCCGCTCTCGTTGGAATAACCGCCAAAAGAGCACAAGCTAGAGGAAAGAATGATGGAAAACAAGTTGGAGGATGTTATCAACATGCCACCTCCTTATGACTATGAAGATTTTAACTATTGGAGGACAAGAATGAAGACTTGGCTTGGAATGGATTGGGAGTGCATGGTGGTGCTAGAAGAACCATTCGAGATTCCAAAGGACAAGCACGGGAAAAGACTTCGACCTAGATATTGGACTAAAGAGCAACAAGAACAATCTAGGGTAAATAAGAAGGTAATTGATATATTAGTTAATATTTTACCTAATAATGTTTTGAGTGGTGTAGGTGAGTATAAAAATGCATATGAGTTGTGGAATAAGTTGGAAGAATGTCGTGAGAACCCTACACAAGCTTAAATAGTGGAAAAGCCCAAAGAAGTAAGTTCAATGGTCCAAGAACACCAAGAAGAAAAAGAGTTATCAACCTCATCAAGTGAAGAGACACAATCAAGTGAAAGATCATCCACCTCATCAAGAGAAGAAGAAGAGGTATCAACTTCAAGAATTGAGGGGGAGGAGAGACCTACTTCAATACCGGAGCAAGAAAAAGCTCCAACCACCACCAAAGCAAAATCAAAGGATCATATCATATGCTTTGGATGCAACAAGAAGGGACACTACAAGGGCAAGTGTCCATTAGGTAAGAAGGAGGTAAACCCTAAACCTGGGTCCATTCATTTTAAATTTAACATGGGTTGTAGGGAAAAGAAAGAAAAGAAGCACATTAGGTGCTACACTTGCGGGGAGCTAGGACACTATCACACCCAATGTCCAAGAAAAGGAGAGCTCAAGAAGATGGAGCATTTGAGAAGATGAGAAAAAGAAGAAAAGAAAAAGAGCTCACATCTAGGGGGAGCTACAATGGTAAGGGAGGTAATCTCTAACTTTACTTATGCTTCAAATGTGGTTATGAATGCTAGGAATATTAATGATTGCTTGCCTATGCGTACTTTTGGCTTTATGTATCATGATAGAAATAGAAATACTATTACATGCCGAAATACTAAAGAATCCATGGTTCATGATAAATCTAGGGTTTCTAGACCTAAGGATCAAGGCATCAACTCTAAGAAAGGGAGACACATGCCTAGAAAAATGGGTAGATCTAGGAATGATCAAAATGGGCATGGTGATACTAAAGTTAGAAATTTAGAAAAGGAAAATCAAGTTTTGAGGGAAAAGCTTGATAAATTAGAAAAGAACCTAGATAGACTCATTAGAGGGTCCAAGGGATTGAGTGTGATACCGAAGGACCAACATATTAAAAATGATAGGCCGGGTCTAAGATATCACCCTAGGAGGTCAAATGATTGCAAAAAGTCGTATTCAAGGATGTCTTATGATTATGGTAAAGGAAAGATCAAAAATGGCAAGGAAAAGTTATTTCAAAGGGAAAAGGAGTTGACCAAGAAAAAGATATATAAAGTTAAGAGTGTGATAGGTGAAGGTCAAGAAGCACCGGGGTACACCGGAGGTACACCGGTGTGGTCTTGCCTTTGTAGATGAGTCATCTAGGGAAGTGACTAGGACTAGGAGCTCAAGGGAGGGCTCTAGAAGTCACAATGGGATTTCTGGTCAATGGATCTCAGGAGGATTTCTCCTAGGAGATTAGATGGACTATGGAGTGTGCCAAAGGGTTGGAAGACTAAGGTGAGTCTTAATTCTAGGAAATTGGCACACTAAAAGAAGATTTATGGAGGAAAAGATGAAAATGGGATTATATTTAGTAGAAATTTTGGTTTAATGTATAAATGTCATATAATTCAGTACTAGGAATGTATTATGGCTAGGAATGGGAGGATACACCAAGGAGAGGTCAAAACTAGGACTTTTAGATAAGTTTCAATGACACAATTTGGATAATTTTGAATTTCGTGCCAATCTTGGGATTCGGAGTAGATTTGTTTAAAAACATATTTTCCCAACTAGACATAGGCTCTACAAACCTCTCCACGAAATTTCAAATTTTTTGGAGGTTTATGGAATTAGTTACGTATTTCTGAAATTAGGACTGAAAAACTGAAATTCAGGTACCAGTCGACTGGTTCAGAACCAGTCGACTAGTCTCATATAAATCTGAAACTAGAAAATGTCGACTGAACTTTTTGTTCAGTTTCTCAGTGGACTACCCCAGGGGCAGTCGACTGGTAAGCGTGGGGTTAAATAAGAACAGTCGCGCGGGGGTGGCCAAAACCTAGGGTTTTGCATGCCACCCCCTGCGAGATCTTCTCTGCCCCGACCTCCTCTCTTGATCTAAGGTGTTCCCCAGGCCCTAAAACAACTCTCTAGCCTCCTCTCACCTCATATCTAAACCTAGGGTTAGTAAAACCTCCCCTCTCAAGCCAATCCTCATCCATCTTCATCATGCAACGAAGGGAGAAACGGTAACTATTTGTGTAGTTTATTTTTCCATTGACTTCGTGGGTTGGAACTAATTTGTCTCTTTTTGCATGTTTTTGTTTGTGTTGTCTCTTTATGGGGTAAATTGTGGTACATGTATGTTGTTGTTCATAATAGAGTTGTCCAAAAGAGAAGAAAAGGTGAGGGGACGTCGCAACAAGGTCAGGTAGACCAGGATGAGCCTCGGTTCTGATCCGAGGAGTGCCGGAGGAGATTCGCCGATAATGAGTTCGTGTTGGTGAACTATAGATACCTTAAAAGGTCATATTTTAGAGAGAAACCCCCCCCCCCAAATTGCTGAAATGATTACTTATTTTGGGATAGAGAAGTTGGTGTACTGTCAGCATGACGTAAATCTAGACATGTGTAATGAGTTCTATGCAAACCTCACATGCATCAATCCCAATAATGAACTCTATGAGTCCATGGTGGCAGGAGTCACCATCCCCTTCTCACCCACAGTTTTAGATGCATTTTTGGGGTGTAGGGCGTCCAACCATGCATTCACGTATTTCCCAAAAGTTATTGAGCCCTTTACTTTCCCAAATTTCACTATTGATCAAATTCACATGCATTATTTTGCAAGACATCAGTGTATTATTGATGGACCCAAATATACTGTCATGAATGTGGGTCTCAAATTTAGAATTTAAATGTATATGAATAACTGGAAACCCTTTTTGCAATCAAAGAAGAAAATCGTAGTAAAGGGGCCACATGTCGTATTTTTCTCGGGGCTAGTTGACGTTGTTTGATTCGCGCTTGTATTTAGGTGTCGTTTGTGTTTTCGGGTTTCAAATCAAAATTGGGTTTTGGGTTGCAATTGGAAATAAAAACTCAATGAAAAGGCAAGGACTCGGCTATTGAACTTAACCCAAGTGATTCCAACAATGAACTCAATAATTTGGAAGCTTAAATGCACTTAGCCTAATTCAGAAAACCAATCTGATATGAATTCAAGCCAATTTCGATTGATGCTAATGCAAAGAACTTCTTCAAGGATTATTATTCAAGACAAACCAAATGGAAATCAATCTTCAACCAAATGGATACAAAACCAGTGCCTAGATTTCATTGATACAAGTGAGAGCAATTGGACAAAGTTGATACCAGATTAAAGAAACTGATGTGCCAAAAGAATCTTATACTAAGTGCACCACCCAATGCTTGGGATTAATTTCAGATCACTTTACACAAATAAAACTGCATGAGTTGAGCAGAATTCAGATTGCAGAATAACAGAAAATTGGCTGAGTTTCAGAAATTTCAGAAACAATGAATGTGCCGAATTAGACCAAATTCAGAAACAAAATGCAGGTTTTGATGCACAGGAATCAGATTTATAATGCAGAAATGTATTGCAGCTTAAATTGGATACAAACTCTAACAAATCAGCTGTGGATAATTGCTCAAAAACAGCTTCAAGAGGGATGAACTTAAGTGTGCAGAAATGAAGTGCAGGAAATCAGATTGCATTGGCTGTAATTCAGCAGCAACCATGATATGCAGGAAGGAAAAGCATGCGCAGAAACATTCGAATGCAGAATTCAGACACGAATCATTTCAGAAATGAAGTTCAGATGCAGAAACTGAAGTGGCACATGCAAGGAAAGGCTGATACGCAGGTTTTTAGGGCAGAAATGCAGGAGTTCAGAACTTATTGCAGAAATTCTGGATGCAAGGAACTAAATTGATGCTCAGAGGTCAGATTGATCATTTCCAATATGATTCATATTTCTGAAGAATCAAACCATGGATGCAGCAAAAATTTGATGCAAGACATGAGGCTGAAATTCAGAACATTTTATGTGCAGAAATAAACTGCTCACAACTGAAACAAAATCATTGCGAATGGAGCTGATACCAAGTGCTAGAGTTCACTTAGAATTGAGTTTAACTTGGTACAACACCAAGTTGAATTGTTATTTGAGACAAAGACAAGAATTAATTGCTGGAACGCAGGAAAATAAATCTGAGTTTCAGAAATGAGTTGCGCAGAAACTGAAATTGAAAACTGCAGCAATGAAATCGAAATTCAGAATTAACCAAACTAAACACAAGCCGAATTCAAATGCACAACACACTAAGGTCTTAGTTTACTTCAGGAATGGAAACTAAAATGAACTAATTGCAAAGTTACTGATACGCAGGATGAGAAAAACAGGGAAAAGCTGACACAAATTGATACGCAGGCTAAAAAAGGAAATAAACTAAATTAAATTCAATGGATCACTAACAAGCAATCTACACTACTTAACTTGAAGAATTAAAACTAGATTACAGCTGAAACAATGCAATAAATGAAATTAACCAATCTGAAACGAAGACAGAAACAAAACTAAAGCAGAATTTGAAATTACAGCTACAAATAACTGAAATTAACTAAGAAATCTAAACCCCAATCGCTCCATTAGCTCAAGGTCTCCTTGTTCATCACGCAAGGGCTGGCTTCGAACCCGTAAGCTCAGCAATTCACTAGGAAACTGAATCTGCGGTTGAATTAAGCACAAATCTGTTCAAGAAGGAAAAACCCATTCGAATTCTTCAACTCGGCCTTGTCTGATTGAAACGAAGGTGCCGGAATGATCCAAGCTTGTCCGAGAACCCCTCCAGATAGCTTGGACTGATGTAGAATTTGACAAAACCGAAATTGAAGCCTTCAAATGCAAAGTTGCCGAAACCCTCAAACAGCCCTGCTCTTGCCCAATTCCGAGCTGAAACTCCACCGACTACTCTCCCCAATGACCTCGACTTGATCTAGAAGAAGAAATGAGGTGGTCGTGCCCCTTGGATTGAAAAACTAGCTAGAACAGTGAAGAACAAGCGAAGAAGATGGAAACTGCGGCGGAGACGCGACGAAGGCTGAAGGCTGCGGTGAGTTTAATTAAATACTTAAGCATGGACGGCTGTGATTGATTTGAGGAAATCCAACGGCTGATCTTGCTCTGATTGGAGCCAAACTTTTATGATGATGATCTGGGGTCAGGATCTGCCTCGTGGTAGCTCGGATCCTCCAGATGTGCAACGGATGGTCCAGATCAACTCAATCTGTGAATGGACGATCTAGAGCCCTCCTTGCTTGATCCAACGCTTGATTGAGCTCTGATTGGAATGAAACCTTCAGATCTTGATCATAGAGCTTGATCGACCCTAACCCTAGCTCGGATTGCTTCAGATCATCCCGGATGGCTCAGATCTAGCCGCTCTTGAATCGGACGGCTCGGATTAATCGTAAGCTTGACAATTTGATCCGGTTCACTTCCAACTCAAGTTTGACCCAATATGCTCTAGGTCCAGGATCCTTTCATGCCTATAAAAATATATCAGAAAATTAGTGGCCAAATAATCCAAAAAATGTGTAAATTTGCAATTAAGTACAAATTAAGAGGAAATCCTAAAACCTAGGGTAAAATCACAATTAAGCAAGTAAAACATGGGTCAAACATGGATTTTAACAATTAAAATAATCAACAAAAATGATATCTATCAACTCCCCCACACTTAACCTTGAGCGTCTCGCGAAACAACTAAATATGTATCCCTTAGGCTTTCTTAAGCATAATTAGAAACAAATGAAAAGAAATTACCTAAGGTTGTCAATTCTCAAAAATCTAAGCTCTATGGATTAGTATCTTGTCCTTAAATCAACAACTTAGCCTTTTCATCCATCATGAGTTATTGAGATGAATTTAAATCACTAGCCTTTCAAGGGAAGTTTTGGTGGCTCTCTCCTTAAGTTCTAAGTTGATGATGGAAGTGGAGCTCACTCTTACACACATGTTTCTTGCACTACCATAGGCTTGCTTATTATCTACTCTCCACCATTAATCATGAATAGGATCAACATCTACAAAAACAAATAAAAGCATGGAAAATGGTCAGAAATGGAGTAAAAATTAAGGAAATGGAAAAATTGATAAAGTGGAAGACTTGGTTACTCAAAGATGTTTCCAATGTGCTTTGCCCCTCTTGGCAGTCCTCTAATGATATCAAAAGTGTGGTGAGGTCAAATTTAAGTAATTGCCTTTGATTTGGATGAAAAACCCTTCCTTGATTTCCTTGTGCCAAGTTTGCCAATTTTGTGCCAAGTTTGCTTCTTTCACTCTTTTCTCAGATTTTTTTTCTTTCTTCCTTTCTCTCTAGTAAGGTCAGAAATGAAATGGAATAAAGCTTTGATCCGGATGTGAAAATCTTCACTGATTTATGGTGCCAAGTCAATGGTGTGCCAACTTGCTCTTGTTTCTCTCTTTTCTTTTCTTATTTTCTCAAACTGTTTTCAAATTTGTTGCTGTTTCTTTTTTTTCTTTTCTGCAATTGGTCTTAGCTGGAGCATATCAGATCTTACCACACTCTAATTCCTTCATATCAGTTGGTATCTAGAAGTTGTTGAGCACTTAAAGTGTTCCACTCGAAAATTCTGCTCAATCAAGTTGAATTTTAGCCAACTTCTTTCCATGTTCTTCTCTATTTCGAAACTCCTAGCATCCAAATTCCTTTCTTGTTCTGATAGGCTGTGATGTGCTTCAATCTATGATACATTCATCCAGTTCATTTCGTGATTCACAGCCTTGAAAAATCAACTTCCTTTTCAAGTTGATACAAAACTGTTTTATGGTATCACAATTGTAGTTTTTTTTTCGATTCTGAATTCTTTCCTTCACTACACTTCTTCCACAGATTTCAGCATCTTACAGCTCACTTGCATTCAGTTTGCATCATTTCAGTAGCTCCAAATCAACCTCGGCAGATTACAACTCTCAATGCCATGCCATGCACATTTTGAGCTGCAGAATTTCCTGCATTTCCCTGCTTCAATCCAGTCTTCACTTCAGATTGTTCAACTGCAATTCATCCACGCAGCAGCATTCCTTTGTTCTGATCAGCATTGGATGCAATTCAATGCTTAGTTCACTAATTCATACCCTAGGAAAACCAAATTCAGCCCTTGCAATGCAGTCCAGTTTTTTTAGTTCAGCTTCTTGATCAACCCTTGTTCAGAAATTCCAATTTTGTACAGCTGAGATTCAGCTTCTAACATGTCGTTTCTGATCTTGATTAGCTTCCATAACCCCTGATCCAAACTTTGCTGACCAAATACAGCTTCATAGATGTTTCTTTTGGCACAGAATTCTCTTTTCTTTTTTTTATATGGCATCTGTTTTCAATTCCACTTTGAGTGTCGAATTCAACTTGGGGTTCAACTTCCTTGTATCTTCAAATGATGATCAAGAATCTCCAATTGTTTTCAATCCTTGCCCACTCCTTTCACTTGATCTTGATACAAAACTTAACTCACTTTGATCCTTGAAATTGCAGAATTTTTTTTTTGGATCCAAATGCTTCCCAAAATACTAATCACTCCCCCACACTTAAATCTTTGTCCGTCTCGGGCAAAATAACATTAGAAACATTTCAAATAACAAGTCCAAAGAAAAGTACGGGTAAGAGTAAGAAATAGGTAAAGAAAAATGGAATGAACATGATTTTTGTTAAAATTTATATGGAAAGGTAAACAAAGTGATTAGCCTCTATAGATGTGATCCAATCATTGAAATATGGTTTTGAAAGAACCTAAGCAAGTTCTAGAGCACAATAACATATGTGTGTCACAAAGATAAGGCTAAATCTCACTAGGCAAAAATAATTCATCTCAAGTCTTCAATTAAGAATCTAAAGCTAAATAGTACTCAAGCATCCAAGAATTCATCCATTAGCTCAAACCCTAAGTTTTAACAACCAAATTTAATTTATTTTCAAAAGACTCTAAAATGCTATGGAAATAACCTAGAGGGATACATTTATTCCTAATCATGTAAGAAACAAACTTCTAAGAGTACTAACATGCATTTATTGACAAGGACTCAATTTAAAAGAAAATTCTACTTCTAGAAAGCATGAAAATGAAAAAAATGCAATAAAAGAAAATACAAGAAAGAACAATCTCCCCTTTTATTCTGGTGGTCGGAGCCTATCAAGCAGTAGCCTCCATCGTGGTAGTGGAGGTGTCTGGGTGGCTGGGAGAAGTAGGACTCCCCCACACTTGAACTTCACAAAAAATTGCTCTGGTGGCCTAAGGCCATTCAGGTTCAATAGCCATTGAAGGAATGGAGGGCTATGGATTAAAGTAAGATCTTCTCCTCCTTCTTGATGCCTTTCAGAAGTCCTTCCAGGAGGCTGGAGTATGTTTAGTTGGAGCACCCACTCTTGAAGTCTTCTGGACCCTGCAAAACAATGTAATACCTCTCTCAAACGTTCAGGGTCAGAAAGAAATGATATATATTCAGTCTCTGCATGAAATGAATCCAAAACTGCATCATGTCCAATTAAATCAATTCTTGGTGCCTCAATAAAATTTTCAAAATTATTTCCTATAAAATTTGCATCCAGATACTCATCACAAATAAAGAAATCAATTTCTGGCACATCAATAGAAATTTCACAATCATTTCCTATCAAGAATGTATCAAGCAATGTGTCACAGCCAACAGAATCAATATCAGATATCTCCATAAGTTTTTTACATTCAACCTCAGCATAAGATATAGCAAGAGATTCATCAAAATAAATAACATCAATTTCAGGCACTTCTAAAAAATTTTCACTATCCATATCTACAAAAGATGTATCAAGTAATTCATCATAACAAACAACATCAATTATAGGTGCCTCTAAAATTATTTCACAATCCATATTTACAGGAGATGTATCAAGTAATGCAGTATGATCAATGAAATCAATGTTTGGTACCTCTATTGGATTTTCACAAACAATCTCTACACAAGGTATATCAATAAATTCATCAGAATCAATAAAGTCAGCACTAGGTACCTCGCTGTATTTTTCTGAACAAAGAGGAGAAATACTTACCTGAGCGTGCTGGAGAATACCTGGAGGTTCTACAAGAGTAGATGTATCCATGGCCTCCTCCTGATCAAGTACATGCTCCTCTTCAGCCTCACTCTCTGGTGGATACTCTACTGGAATAGGTGATCCTTGGGTGCTTGCTTCCACCATGCAAGTCTCTACACTTTCTGGTTCATCTTTTGAGTCTTCTAATGTACCAGTCAATTGTGGTGGTCCCTGGGGCTTAGTGCAATCCCCTACACCTATGGAATCATCTCCTATGCATTCTTCTTCTGTAATATCTGCAACAACAACATTAGAAAAATTAGGACCATCAATAATACTATCATCACAAATTAAAAGTGTAGAATGGTCCTGTGGAGCTTCAGTTTCTTCTTCTGGAGCTGAAAAATTTGGAATTGAATTTTGAATAGGAGTCTCCGGAGGAATGCATGCTGTAGGTGCCCAGATTTTTATGAATTCTTCTTCTTCTTCTTCTACCAAATTTGCAAGATTACTTGAAGAAGGACGTGGCCATGTACTAGGGTCACCTTGAACTGATATAAAATCAACTCCGGGGCTCTCAGAATTAAAAGCAGCTTGAGAAGCTAATTGTCCTGATCTTTGGGCTTTTATCTGATTCAATCGATCTTGCATGTTTTGAAACCATTGTTGTTGTTGTTCTTGAAAACTTTACTGTTGTTGTCGGATTTGTTGACACATCTCCATCATCCTTTGGTGTAGAGCCTCATCCTAGTCATGATCATCAAAGCCTCCTTGATTAAACTATTGAAATGGGTGGGGCTGAAAATTCTGAGTGTCTTGTTGAAAATTCTATCCTTGAAACTGGAAATCTTGCTGAAAATGTTGAAATTGTGGTTGAAAGGATGGTTGAACTTGCTGTGGAAATTGACATGGTTGCTGGAAATTCGAGTTAACTTGGTACCCTTGTTGAATTCCTTGAAAAGGTGCTTGATCTTGTTGATAAGGTGGCTGAAAGTTGGGCTGAAATTGCTGAAACGGTGGCTGAAAATTCTGGAATAATGGTTGAATTGGCTGAAAATCTGGCTGAAATTGTTGGAATTGATGTGGTTGCTCGAATTGTTGTAATGGTGGCTGAAAAAATTGATTGGGTTGCTCAAAAACTGAAAATTGGGGCTGCCCATTCTGAATTTGTTGGAAATTTGAGTAGGGCTGTTGGAAATCTTGCTGTGGTGGCTGGAATTGCTGGAAAGGCTGAAATTGTGGCTGAGGTGGCTGAATCGGCCTCTGGTAAGTAGATGACTGAGCTTTATGTTTTTGTTGATTTACCAACTCCTTACACACATTTTTTAACTCCTCCAGTGCCTCGTCTATCTCTTTACAGAACTCTGGTGATCACATTTTGATCTTGCAACCCTGTCACAAAACAAACAAGAAAAATGGCAGCAACCGTATACAAATGATAAAGCAACAAAAATAGAACCCAATGATATGTCCAAAAGTATACAAGCAAAAATCAAACAAATCAACTAGTTGCTTCCCCGCCAACGGCGCCAAAAATTTGATGGACCCAAATATACTGTCACGAATGTGGGTCTCAAATTTAGAATTTAAATGTATATGAATAACTGGAAACCCTTTTTGCAATCAAAGAAGAAAATCGTAGTAAAGGGGCCACAGGTCGTATTTTTCTCGGGGCTAGTTGACGTTGTTTGATTCGCGCTTGTATTTAGGTGTCGTTTGTGTTTTCGGGTTTCAAATCAAAATTGGGTTTTGGGTTGCAATTGGAAATAAAAACTCAATGAAAAGGCAAGGACTCGGCTATTGAACTTAACCCAAGTGATTCCAACAATGAACTCAATAATTTGGAAGCTTAAATGCACTTAGCCTAATTCAGAAAACCAATCTGATATGAATTCAATCCAATTTCGATTGATGCTAATGCAAAGAACTTCTTCAAGGATTATTATTCAAGACAAACCAAATGGAAATCAATCTTCAACCAATTGGATACAAAACCAGTGCCTAGATTTCATTGATACAAGTGAGAGCAATTGGACAAAGTTGATACTAGATTAAAGAAACTGATGTGCCAAAAGAATCTTATACTAAGTGCACCACCCAATGCTTGGGATTAATTTCAGATCACTTTACACAAATAAAACTGCATGAGTTGAGTAGAATTCAGATTGCAGAATTACAGAAAATTGGCTGAGTTTCAGAAATTTCAGAAACAATGGATGTGCCGAATAGGACCAAATTCAGAAACAAAATGCAGGTTTTGATGCACAGGAATCAGATTTATAATGCAGAAATGTATTGCAGCTCAAATTGGATACAAACTCTAACAAATCAGCTGTGGATAATTGCTCAAAAACAGCTTCAAGAGGGATGAACTTAAGTGTGCAGAAATGAAGTGCAGGAAATCAGATTGCATTGGCTGTAATTCAGCAGCAACCATGATATGCAGGAAGGAAAAGCATGCGCAGAAACATTCGAATGCAGAATTCAGACACGAATCATTTCAGAAATGAAGTTCAGATGCAGAAACTGAAGTGGCACATGCAAGGAAAGGCTGATACGCAGGTTTTTAGGGCAGAAATGCAGGAGTTCAGAACTTATTGCAGAAATTCTGGATGCAAGGAACTAAATTGATGCTCAGAGGTTAGATTGATCATTTCCAATATGATTCATATTTCTGAAGAATCAAACCATGGATGCAGCAAAAATTTGATGCAAGACATGAGGCTGAAATTCAGAACATTTTATGTGCAGAAATAAACTGCTTACAACTGAAACAAACTCATTGCGAATGGAGCTGATACCAAGTGCTAGAGTTCACTTAGAATTGAGTTTAACTTGGTACAACTCCAAGTTGAATTGTTATTTGAGACAAAGACAAGAATTAATTGCTGGAACGCAGGAAAATAAATCTGAGTTTCAGAAATGAGTTGCGCAGAAATTGAAATTGAAAACTGCAGCAATGAAATCGAAATTCAGAATTAACCAAACTAAACACAAGCCGAATTCAAATGCACAACACACTAAGGTCTTAGTTTACTTCAGGAATGGAAACTAAAATGAACTAATTGCAAAGTTACTGATACGCAGGATGAGAAAAACAGGGAAAAACTGACACAAATTGATACGCAGGCTAAAAAAAGGAAATAAACTAAATTAAATTCAATGGATCACTAACAAGCAATCTACACTACTTAACATGAAGAATTAAAGCTAGATTACAGCTGAAACAATGCAATAAACGAAATTAACCAATCTGAAACGAAGACAGAAACAAAACTAAAGCAGAATTTGAAATTACAGCTACAAATAACTGAAATTAACTAAGAAATCTAAACCCCAATCGCTGCATTAGCTCAAGGTCTCCTTGTTCGTCACGGAAGGGCTGGCTTTGAACCCGTAAGCTCAGCAATTCACTGGGAAACTGAATCTGCGGTTGAATCGAGCTCAAATCTGTTCAAGAAGGAAAAACCCATTCGAATTTTTCAACTCAGCCATGTCTGATTGAAACGAAGGTGTAGGAATGATCCATGCTTGTCCGAGAACCCCTCCAGATAGCTTGGACTGATGTAGAATTTGACAAAATCGAAATTGAAGCCTTCAAATGCAAAGTTGCCGAAACCCTCAAACAGCCCTGCTCTTGCCCAATTCCGAGCTGAAACTCCACCGACTACTCTCCCCAATGACCTCGACTTGATCTAGAAGAAGAAATGAGGTGGTCGCGCCCCTTGGATTGAAAAACTAGCTAGAACAGTGAAGAACAAGCGAAGAAGATGGAAACTGCGGCGGAGACGCGACGAAGGCTGAAGGCTGCGGTGAGTTTAATTAAATACTTAAGCATGGACGGTTGTGATTGATTTGAGGAAATCCAACGGCTGATCTTGCTCTGATTGGAGCCAAACTTTTATGATGATGATCTGGGGTCAGGATCTGCCTCGTGGTAGCTCGGATCCTCCGGATGTGTAACGGATGGTCCAGATCAACTCAATCTGTGAATGGACGATCTAGAGCCCTCCTTGCTTGATCCAACGCTTGATTAAGCTCTGATTGGAATGAAACCTTCAGATCTTGATCATAGAGCTTGATCAACCCTAACCCTAGCTCGGATTGCTTCAGATCGTCCCGGATGGCTCAGATCTAGCCGCTCTTGAATCGGACGGCTCGGATTAATCGTAAGCTTGACAATTCGATCCGGTTCACTTCCAACTCAAGTTTGACCCAATATGCTCTAGGTCCAGGATCCTTTCATGCCTACAAAAATATATCAGAAAATTAGTGGCCAAATAATCCAAAAAATGTGTAAATTTGCAATTAAGTACAAATTAAGAGGAAATCCTAAAACCTAGGGTAAAATCACAATTAAGCAAGTAAAACATGGGTCAAACATGGATTTTAACAATTAAAATAATCAACAAAAATGGTATCTATCAACTATACAGTGTATTTTTGACGCAAAGAACATGAGTCCATTTAGCAATGTCTTGTATAAAATTGTCGTAGAGTGTATATTACCCATTGTTACCAAGGGACGGTCGAGGATTCGACTGCCGCACTTGGTAATGATCTACGCCTTTGAGAGGAGGTTAGACACCGACATCATTCTGCATGTCTTTACATCTATTGTTCATTTTTCCCATAGTGTCAATGGGAAGACCTACATGCCCTCTTGCCATGTCGTGACCAAGTTCTTTGAGTCTAGGGGTATATGCACGACTAGCGGTCAGGTACGTCACTTGTCCAAGGACTATGATTAGATTGGTACACGACAGTTGTCCTTGGCAGGGATTGAGTGCAGGCAGGGGGAGATAGTCTGGAGGTAGCGTTCCGATTCCTCCAGTTCTGATGAGGAGCCTGCTGGGGGAGTTACTCAGGACTCGGGGAGTTACTCAGGAGCAGTTCTCCCAGCTCAAGTCTGAGGTTCATGGCCTCCGGGAGAACTTCCACAGTTTTCAGCAGCAGCAGATGGGCTTTCAGCAGACACAGATTGCCATTCAGGAGGAGGTTCATGGACTCACACAGTTTTGTCAGGGGTTCCAGCTGCAGCAGGATGAGATGTACGCCATAATACAGCAGTTGCACCTCACGTATCAGGCCCCTCCTCCTCCTCTAGGCGATGACATGCAGTAGATTTTATTTGATGGTTGAGTGTTGAGAGTGTTTTGTTTATATTTATGTTTTATCTCTCAAACACCCATTTTGGAATTGTCATATTTAGCTACTTCGGGGCTTTAGCCCTTGTGTTACTTTCATGTTTTATTTTTAAGTCATGTATGAAACGTTTGTTTATGCTTTCATGTTACTTTATAAGATTTTATATCATGGCTTGATATTGCTTATGTTGTCAGAAATTCCTGAATTGCTATTGAATGATAAGATATGGCTTATATGGGCACAAGGGAAGGTTCATGAATATGTATCTAGGGTTAAGGATAAAAGAGGGGGAGGTTTGTCATATTAAAAATACATGGGAAAAAAGGGGAAGTGAAAGCAATTCTATGTGTAAATGGTAATGGTTGAATTTGGCAAACACATGGATTCATATATGGATTTCAAAGTTGATACAAAATGTCAATTTTTGAGGATATTAGAGTTTGTACCAAAAGTCAAGCACATTTGATATTTTTCATGAAAATATATTTTTCTATGGTAGGTTATATCCTAACAAATGTGCTTGAAAAATTTTACAGTTTTCTGAATTTTGTAGAATTTTCTATGCGTTTCTGAATTTGGGCTGAAAATTCAGATTTGGACTGTATCAGTTGACTACCCTGGGGACAGTCGACTGCTGTTTCTGGTAGTTTGCGAACTACATAGGTCAGTCGACTGATGGATTGGCAGTCGACTGGTATGGCTGTGTTTGACTTCTGAAGGGTTCTTCGAAGGTAGTTTGGGTTCTTTTTGGCAGTAGGGTTAGGATTGCTTGGGGCAATCTTTTTGATGGCGTCAAAGGCGGAGAACTTGTGTTGTTAAGTTAAGTTTAACTTGACGTGAGAGAACTTGTGGTGTTAAGTTGGGTAGAGCTTAACTTGGTGTTATGAGAATTGAAAATTGGGAGAGGACATAGGTTAAGGGGGAGGTTGCCTCTTGTTTGCTATGCTTTTAATTTTCAATTGCTATTGTTGTTTTTGTTTACCTTACTTAAATATACTGCCACACATCAAAAAGGGGGAGATTGTTGAGGCAATCGACCCAAGTATGATCTGGAAGATCATGGGTTTTGATATGTGTGTCAATATGAGTATGTTAGGGATTATTGTTGTACTAATATGTGTATATGAGTGTGCAAGGTTATCGGTACACATAGACTTGGTTGGATGTCTTCAGGTGAAGGGTGGCATGGAGGTAAGCTGTTGGCTTGCGTGCGCATCCGAGGGACTATGGACAAAGCAGGTACGATGAGCCAAAGAAAGCAGACTTCGAGGCATACATGAAGGATAGCATGGAGGCAAGCCGCGGGCTTGTGTGAGTATCCGAGGGACGAGGGCCAAAGTCAAAGAGGGCTTGAAGGTTATAGATCGAGGCTGCTGGAGCAGAGACGATGAGCCGAGGGACACGGACTTCGAGGCATGTGTGAAGGGTGGCATGGAGGCAAGTCGAGGGCTTGCGTGCGCATCCGAGGGACGGGAGCCAAAGATAAAGAGGGTGTGAAGGCAACAGATCGAGACTGCTGATTGAAGAGTCAACCAGGTCGTGAGGGTCCGAGTGTTAGTGTTTGTACTCGGGAACTAAGCCGGGAGGGTTCGAGTGCGGAGAGAAATGTACTCGGGAAGGGTAACCCTAGGCTTAGGGGAGGACCAGTCGACTGCCCCTGGGGCAGTCGACTGGTGATGGCTGGTGATTCGAACGTTGGGCTTACAACGTTCGAATCTGAGTGGGACTAGTCGACTGCCCCAGGGGCAGTCGACTGGTAGCGGCCATTTCAGACTCGAGCTCTATTTAAAGGAGCTCGTTTCAGGCTTTTCTTTTTTGGAAAAACATGCTTGGTCAAAGCTTGTTAGTAGCCTTTTGTCCTCAGGTAGTGTCCAGAAGTTGTGTTGAGGTTTCTCCACCCACAAGGAGCTATGAGATCTAGCCGGAGGTGCTCCGGGGAGTCATCCGCCGAAGGATTAGGGATCGTCCACCTTACGGACTGTCGTGGAGTAGGAACATCATCTCCGAACCACGTAAATCAGGTTGCGTTAGCATTATTTTCATTTGTTTTATTAGATTTCCGCTTGCACTTGCTAACGTTGTAGGTAGAAAATCGAAAGAAGCTATTCACCCCCCCCTCTAGCTTGCCGATCACGATCTAACATTACCTTCGATGAGATATTGGGCATTAATCAGGAGGTCAAAGATGTCCACTGTTTTTGGTTATTATATCCCCATCGTGGACCTTTAGTTTACGGGATGATAAGGTTGATATCACCAAGGACTTTCTCGTTGGTGTTGAGAGGTGGATTGAGATTGATGAATTTCTATGTTATGTTAGTAGGAGCCCTAGAGCCAATTATGTGATGATTGACTAGGGACTTTTTGTATCATATTCTATCATTAGTAAAGACATGTTTGGTTATTATACTTACTTTATACTTGTGCCAAATAACTAAGTATAATAATGTCCTTGAGTAGTAGGTTCTTATCTACATTATATCGATTGGTTGAATCGATAGTGAGATAATATAGAGAACACTACATTGAATCATTCCTAGTCAAGCATTAATATTCAAGGACAATATTAATGCATGGAGACTAGCATGTAGGTCAATTGATGACTTGGGCTCACAAGTCATGGATATGTGATATCAAGTTGGCACATGGGTATACATTAGAGAATGTGTACTGAATTGACCCGCCATGAGAAAGTTACATAGATTGTCATATGAGTGTCATAAACTTTCTCATGTGACTATTATTATGAATAGTTCTTAGACCTGAAGTCACTACGGTTCCCTACATAAGAAGTTATGCACTTTGGTATCGTCAAACGTCACCCGTAACAGGGTGGACTATAAAGGCGATCACTGGGTATATAATGAATTATGTGAAGGGATGTGAGTGATGTAGATGGGATCTATCCCTCCCATATGACGGGAGTGATATCTGTGGGCCCCTTGATCGAGTAGAACTACTAAAACGCATGACCATGCTCAAATGACTCAATATGAGATATTGAGCTCATTTGTTTGAGTGAGTCTACTCGGGGATCAAGAAACACAAAGATTGATCGAGGATGACACGGTCTATGCCTCATTGGTCAATCTAGATATCAAGGATAGAAGGATAAGGTCATACATTATCATAATCACGGAGGTTTAGTCGGATCTCGACTTTTCTTGTTACTTGGGTAGCAATGATGCATTGCTAGATGCCGCTCATTGCTTATGTGTCTAAAGCATTTAGGCGCATTGCCAACATCACGAGAACCTATTGGGTCACACACTAAGGACATGATGCTTCGGGAAATCTGATTGGGAGCCCGAGTTGGGAACTCGGGAAATCTGATCAGGAGCCCAAGTTGGGAACTTGGGAAATCTGATTGGGAGCCCAAGTTGGGAACTTGGGAGATCTGATCGGGAGCTCAAGTTTGGAACTCGGGAGACTCGGGTCGGGAGCTCGGGTCACGAGCTCAGGGACTTGGTCGGGAGCTTGGCGCTCGGCAAACTGGGTCGAGAGCTCAACGCTCAACAGACTGGGTTGGGAGCTCGATAGACTGAGTCGGGAGCTCGGTGACTTGCTCGACAGACTTGGTCGGGAGACCTGGTCAGAAGCCCGAGAGGCCCGGTCGGAATTGCAGGGGAAATTCATTAAAGTGTTTAATGAAGGAAAGAGAAAAGTCTCTCTTCATTGGATGAAGAGAAGGTGAAGAGTCATATGAAAAG
The DNA here is from genome assembly GCA_024364735.1 of Boesenbergia rotunda. NCBI lineage: Eukaryota > Viridiplantae > Streptophyta > Magnoliopsida > Zingiberales > Zingiberaceae > Boesenbergia > Boesenbergia rotunda. The sequence goes on along the minus strand of JAGFNQ010002590.1, from coordinate 53,246 downwards.
ATGTGCTCTTTATTGGCTTTAATGAAGGGAAGTCAAAGAGACAAAAGACACATTATATTCATGGGATGAGTATAAAAGAGAGTCTAGTCATTTTGAATGACAAATGAGTGCTTTCCCTTCTTCCCTTCCTCTCTTCTCCCTCTTGGCCGAAACCCCTTTGGGGTTTTTGGTGTTCTGCGAACTACCTCTAGTTGCTAGCACAACTAAGGTAGTTCTTCCCGGAGTTGAGAGATCGTGCCCGTGTGGATACGGATAGAGGCACGGACACATGACGTGCAAGAGATCCGGCGCATCTTGGACGAGCGGGATAAACGAAAGGGCACGCATCAAAGGTATATCTTCTTTAGAAGTAGATGTAGATCAACTTTGTACGAGTTTTTCTTTCACATGGATCACTCGAGGGATCTTGTTTCCGCTGCGTTTTGTGTTTTGGTGCTGGGAGATCCCAACATGTTATGTGTTGTACTTTGAGGATTATATTGGAGGATATTTGAGACCTAATTTTGTTGGATATGTAACTTTTTGATGGATCATTGGGTGGATAAATGATCTTTCGGTGATTGATAATTTAGGAAGTTTGTTATTCATATTAGCATATGGTATGACATATTGGCACAATCTTTAAATTATATGATATCTTCTGACGGTCTATTGGAGGATATATATATATATATATATATATATATATATATATATATATATATATATATATATGACTTGTGATGTTTGTGAGGACGTTATTGACTTGGGGATACTTGGGTGATACACATGGATTTGACGTTTTACGTTCGAGGATCGGAGTATAGATTTGGTGTTAAATCCTACACTTTTGACTGGGTCCCGGAAATTTTCGGAGGATTATCAGATAGGTTCCGGGGTTTCCGAAGCCTTGGTCATAAATTAGGGACTAAGTTGTAATTAAAATAAATAGTTACAAGGGCTAATGCGCAAAGAAATTTTAAACATAAGGATGGAATTGTAAATATCCGAAACCCATTGGACTAAACTGCAAAAAGAGTCACTTATAAGCCGATTAGGGCTCAGATTCGCCGCAGCCAAGCCACTTCGCCCGACTCCTCCACAGCCGCAACATTGCCTTCGCCGCAAGCCCTAGCTGCAGCCGAACCCGACGGCCGACGCCATCTACCTCGCGTCTCCATTCTCCGTCGATCCTCTTCCTCCACGATCAAGTGATGTTTGAGCTCATCGCTGGGTGAGTTCCTCCGCTCGGTTTCCAATCAGGAGCACGAGTACCGCGTCGTTCACCTGGTGTCGCGTCGATTTAGGGCAAGCTAGTAGATCCTTTGGCGTGCGGCAGCATCTCTGGAGTCGACAAGCATAGGGCTGCCATCATCGGCAAGAGGATCTGGATTGTCGCCAACCTCTGGCAAGGAAGAGGGATCTGAGCTAAAAATCAGGAGGTAGATGCTCCCTAAGGATTGAGTTCTTGGCGGATTGGATTGGACTTCTCAGCCATCGCAGGGAGTTTCGGTGAGTTTCTGTTTGTATGGATTCAAGTGGAGTTAGGTTGTTAACTCTGCTACTGTTAATTTTGTGATTTTAGGGGGTTTGATTTAGAGTAGATCAGTGTGTTTGATTTGGTTTCTGAGCTACTGTATGTAGGGATTAGGTTTCGAAATTGGTTTTCGTGGGTTGTGTTCTTGTATCAGTGTTTGGAAAAATAGCCAGATTGGGTTGTTTGAATTGACTCGTTTCTCCATTGGATTTGCAATTTGGTTTGATGTAGTTTAAAAACATGTTGTGAGTTTCTCACTTTAGATTTGCTACTGAGTTAGGGAGTGGGATTGGAAATAAATGCAATTTAGCTTTGATTCATTGCCATAATGCAGTGGTGATTGTTGATCATTCTGCCGAGACCTAATTGGAGAAAATAGGTTGTGTTTAGGATGTGTATCCTTTGTGTTCCAATCCTTACCGTGAGCTCCTTGGGTTGGAATTTAATTGGGTGTTTGATTCGATGATGAATATAAATTGGAAAAGGTGGTGGATCACAATTGAGTTGACAACTTAGGTTAAACTTAAATGTGAAACATAATCCTACATGAATAAGGGTTTAATCATTTAATCAAGTAAATTAAATAAAAAGGGACGAATTAGGTTAACCCTAACACGGATTAGGGATTAATTAGCTAGTTGTTATTTGTGCAATAGCTAATTAAATGCATTCCCGATACAGGCACTGATTTGGACTTTTGATTGTGGAGTATCAGACGGGAGATTCTCCTCGTATACGGACTACACCTACTTTGAGGCGGGTACCCTTTGACTTATCTTTATGATATTGTCATCTTGTTATGCATAGACTGTTATAGATAGCAGTAAGATCATACGCTATCCCTGTTTATTATGCCTGTTCTGGATACTTGTTATTTATCCCTAGTTATTATGCCTGTTCTGGATACTTGTTGTTTATCCCTGAGTTATTATGCTGTTAGTTCCATACAGTATCAGGTAGTGTCATATCTATATGTATGCTTAGAGATCGTGATGTATCTCCTACCTTTGACCTTGAGGGATCTGTAGTTTCGGCCAGTATACCTTGTAGGGTACCTGTATTTCCTGTTATAGGATTTCAGACTGAGACCTAGTATACCGAGGACTTGGGAGGGAGGTATGTGTATCTATCATACACCATCCTTGCATTGTTGCATGCCGGCGATCAGCGACTCCCTTGTGGTTGAGCCTATCGTCTTCCGGTACATGTTATGCACACACGACCACTCATGGGTTAGTGGATACCGTTGGGTGTGTGCATTTTCTCTGTACTGCTCCGCTCGACCGCTCAGGGGTAGTGGTTTCGGAGCGTGGTAGCAGGCGGAGATCCCTTCTCTTCCCATAGACTAGAGGAGATGAGAGCGATGCTCCCTCATATATACATGGGGTAGGGGGGCGGTCCCCCGCCAACATCCTGTCCACTCGGTCACTCAGGAGCAGTGATGGCAGAGTGCGTACAGTGTCACAGCTCTACCGACTCGGCCGACACAGTATCGCCTGTGTCGGTGGCTTGACTAGAGTTAGGGGGTGACCATGGCATTGCACCATGTGCATATTTTGCATCGTGCATTGTTTGCTGCACTTGATTTCTGCACTTGCTTGACATGCATATTCTGGAGACTTGTTATCTGAGATTATATGTCTATTGATATTCCCTTGGTACTTATTACCCTCTTTACAGGTTAGATGGATTCAGGTATGTATCTACCTCAGTATGTTCAGTACTAGTTTTTTCCTACTGTTGATATGAGACTGTATTAGCTGAACCCTTATTGTTGGTATAACTTTCTATGCATATCTGTTGGGTATTCGCTGAGCTATGGACTCACCCCGTTGCCATACATTTTAATTCAGGTTGATGCCTGCCAGGAGATCCCTAGCAGCTAGTCCCCAGCTCCAGAGGAGCTCTTTTTGGTTTACGTGGTTTTGTTATGGTCCCTGTAGTATTCCTATGCTTCCGTTGTGATGTTTTAACCATGTATGCATGTTTTATTCGAAGGTATTGTATTTTTGAGTCCTATGTTGGACTTCGTTTGGTTTTGGCTTTGTTCCTGCCCCCTGGCAGCTCAGGTGAGTTCGGATTTTGGTTTTACGACGTATAGTCATTTATGCAGTTATATATGTGTGGATTGGAGGCCTGAGGCCCTTTAAACTGCGTGGTTGTGTTATATTATCTATGTGTATGTGTAAATTGTCCGCCGAACAGGAGAGGTGCTATCCGATTTTCTATTGGATCAACAGCTCCTGGGTCTCGGGGCGTGACATTTGGCGCTAGTGATCTTAGGATTGAGTGCCCTGGATAGTTGTGATGAATGAATGGTTGTCCGGGTATATCATGGTTATCGGATGATAACCTCCGGATTGATAACTCCAGTTGTTTCGTAACAGTGTCACCATAGGGTATCAGACGAAGTGGTTACTCATGATGAGTACGGACATGTTTAGCTACTAGTGTGTGTCGTATGAGGAATGATGAAATTTGAGGATGAAATTTTTATTAGAGGGGGAGAATATTAAATACAACCAAATAAAAACCAGTAAAATAAATTTTTCTGGAAAATTTACATGAGAGATTTAGGATTACCGGATTAGGGTAAAAGTTTTCGGGTAAATTCCTAAATTACTAAAGGATAAATTACTTGACACTTAACTTTCAGGATTTAAAATAAAAATAAATCTTAAAGTTAAGGGCTAGTTTCAATTCATGGCTAAAGCTAAGGGGTTAAGAAGATAATTAAGCTAACCCTAAAGGCCTGTTGTGGATTACATTATCAAGGTTAAACTATTAAAAACCCTACCCTAAAGGCATGATTTGGATTTCAGGGGTTTGAGGGGAATTTATGCAAATACCCTCCTTTAATAAAAATTCCTCTCCTTCTCTTCATTTGCCCGCAGCCACGCTCAACCACTCTGCTCACCTTTGCGAGACCTAGCCGCAGCGCCCGATCCCTTCCTCCCTTCTTCACCCGCAGCGACGCCACTCCTCTCCTCTTGATCCCTCTCCCTTTACTCTGTTTCCCTTGAGTCCTCCATCGCAAACGCAGCCAGGCCTCATCGATCTGATGCAAGCCTCCTCTCCAGAGAACCTTTCAAATGCCAGTTGGAAACCTAGGCGTTGGTAGCTTTAGATTGTCGGCTAAATCTTTTCCCTTATGGCAAGGGTTGCGATTGGAATGGTTTGAGGAGTGTGTACCAGAAGTGCGTTCATCCACTAGGCTGCTCTCCCCGGACTTCATCAGATCTACACAGGAGTGGACGTTGGCGTGAACTTTAGGTAAGATTTTTGGTGGTGTAGCATTTGATTGTTTGGCAGGGATTGTTGAGATTTCTACCTTAGCTCTCTCGCTCTTCCTATTGTGGTCTCTTATTGTTGATTTTTGTTCATACTTGGATGTTATGCCGTGAGCTGGGTGTTTGGGACCGGGTGCATGTTGACATGGATGCGGGTTCATAATTTTAAAATTTAATTACGTACAGCGGAAGATTTATCATAAATAATTTCTCAAATTATTTAACCACACATCTAGCATGCATCCTTATGTTGTGTAGACATGATCATATATTTAAAATTTTGCAGAAACATAAACTAATTTACTTGTTACCTCGCGTAACTCGAAGAAAGGGACGAGATCCAACCGTAAGCGTCCCTCGGAAGCTCCGCCTCTATTCGCGTCCACGCCGAGTTTTCTTCGGGATGACTTCGCAAAGCCACGAGTTTCGTGCCGAAAAGAACTACTAGATTCTCCAAAGGCACGACAAGAATACCAAGAGAGAGATGGGAAGACTAACCACCAAACGAAGAACGGAATCAATATTCCGGGAAGGAAGGAGTTGCGCCCGCTTCTTCTTCTTCTTACGGCAGCTGCTTGGTGGGCAAGGGTGGCTGAAGCTCACGACAAGAAGATCGCTGACGCCTCTGGAAACAAGCTGATGGCTCACGCCACCTTTGAAGCAGGCTGCTAGCTCACCCCACCTTGAAGCAGGCTACGACACTATTAAGCAACCTGCTCCCTTGAGCCATTAATCCCATGGAGATTAATTGCATGGCATCTGCTCCCTTGAGCAATTAATCGCCTCGAAAGGGATTAATTGCATGCACGAGATGGAGAAGAAACTCCACTTCCGTTCGGCGCCGTAGAGAGGGGAGAGGGAGAGAAGGAGAGAGAGAGAGGGTTTATTCCTAAATCTCTTAGATTAAATTCCAAGCCTTGCCTTGGTTCCTTTATATAGTAGCCTCTCAACCGCCAAGTCTCCTTTTTATGGAATAAATTTTCATAAAAAATTTATCATATAAATTTTTCTATGATTTATTCCATCATGCCAAGTTTTTATTATAATTTAATTTATAATAAAAACAACCACGTCTCCCTTTTCTTATGGAATAAATTTTCACAAGAAATTTATTATATAAATTTTTCTTATCATGGAAAAATCAATTCATAATTGAATTTATAAAATAAAATAAACTATTCAAAGTTTATTTTAATTTCTATGAAAATAATAAACCAAACCTCGGTTTATAAAATTTATATTATCCATAATTTTATAAAACAAACCACACTTGGTTTATTTTATAACTTGAACCAAACAATTTGGTTCTCACTTTTAATGTGGCCGGCCAAACAAAGAGGGTGGGACCCTCTTTGGACGGCCAAACCCAAGCCATGACCTCACGAATTAAACTCATTTAATTCGTTCAATAAGTCTTCCAAAGACTTAACCATTTTATGCATCCGATGCGTCTCTTGAAATTCAGATTCGACTTATCTCTCTTGATCGGAAAATCCAATTTTCAACTCGTTTTAAATCCCTCGGATTACTCGTAGTGCGTGTGACTAAATAGGCTTTCGATTTATGTTGGCCGTCTATAATTCATCAATTATAGAACGATCATGAGTGGTACCTAGTAGTACATCATGATCCCCAATTAATTGAAAGATCAACGGTTGACCTCAGAAATTATTCTGAAACCCTTCAGCAGCTCTAATGAATCGTGCCTCATTCCCTTCACCATCTTATACCCACTTGGTTCAGGACACGGTCTATGTGTGTCAGTCCCCACTAGGCTGACTACGTCACACCTAGCCCAAGTAATGTCTTTCTCGTCCAACGGATTCTAATTACTCTCATGTTTCTGAGAGATTCATACTCGGAACATGTGATGCTCTGGCTAGAGGCTTCGAGTAACAATCCGACGATAGGTCTTGGGTATACATCTCCTCGCAAGGAGTGGTGAATCCTTCGTAGGCTGTTCAAACATCTTTGGGCACTTCGGCTTATACCCAATCATCCTGGGTCCACACCTCCTTGGAGATGCTTGCCTAAGATGTCAAAGTATAAGTCTTCATGACCAAGATGACTTGAACACCGCAAGTCAAAGGAACATCGCACTTAAGCTGCAGTAAGAACTTCATTGACATATCTATATGTAGATTACCATATGAAGTTTTACAGCCAGTCACTCCAATGAACTAGTTCCCTTAACTAGCATTCATGTTTATCTCTGGACATCCCAATGTCACCAGCCAGTGAGAATCAGCTGCTTAGAGAATAACCCATGCTAGTCTCAACAGAATTGATAGTGTCTGTATTTATCAATTCATCGACTAGGGACAATTTCAATACTTCACAATTGCACATGTAGAGATAATCACTAGTTGTGAATTCATCACAAATTCTCTCATGCTGTGAATTGTATTGCGGACATTCAGTAAATGAGTTTAAGATCTCAATCAAATACACGAACATGTATACTCAAATAGTGAATATTCATTTATTAAAGTAAATGATTACAATCATAAGGCAATTACCTTAGGACACTTCTCTCATATTACTAACACTGGGATTTGGGTGAACACATTTTTTTTTGTGTTTTCAATCTGTCTTGGATTTGTAATAGGTAAAGTGATTAGGGTGTGCCTGTTTGATTCTTTAGTGTTGTCGTGAGTAATCTTTGTAGTTGGAGTTTTGTGTAGATGAACTCTTGGGCTTGATTGGGGTTGTTGACTTTGGGAAATTCTGCCCTATTTTGAAGCTATACCGTGGGCTTCATTTGATTGGTGTTTGATGTAAGTTTTCACTTGAGGTGGTCATTTTTCCTTGGGTTCCTACATGAGGTGTATTAAGAATCATCTCTATTATGTTGGATTAGATGAGTTGGGTGTTGAATTTGTGGGTTGTCGTGAGCACTTTTGTGTGCCGTGAGTGTGATTGGATGGGAATTTGGTTTCTAGATGGTTGTTTTGATTTGGTCTGCCTCTGCTGTGTGGTATGGTTAGTACTGAAATATTTTGAATTTGTTTTACTGATCTGATAGTATTGGTCTTTTATCTATTTTTGGATCAAAAAGGTGGATTTAGTAGTGGCATGTTATTGTATATACTATGGATTGGTGCGTGAGTTTGTTCTTGTGTCCTCGTGACTAATATGGGAACTACCTGTTGGGAAAATTGGATTAGGAAACTGATCAGTGGGTAGTTGGGATGATCTGAGCTGGAATTTTGGATGTGTGATCTATTGGTGGAACTAGGGTTTCTTTTGGGACTTAATTTTCTGATGAAGCTGTGATTCAAGAGCTAGATCAGAGTTGTACAGTTGATTTTTGTGTATCTGTGCCATAGGTGTTAGTGAGAGCCCTAGAGCCAATCATATGATGATTACCTTTTGGACTCATTGTATCATATTCTTGTATATATATTTCTTATATATAAAGGCATTTCTTATGGTTATTGTACTTATGTGTATTGGTGCCAAATAACTTAGTATAATAACGTCCTTGAGTAGAAGGTTCTTATCTATATCAATCGATTAGTTGAATCGATAGTGAGATGATATAGAGAACACTACTCTTAATTATTCCTAGTCAAGTATTAACATTCAAGGACAATGTTAATGCATAGAGACTAGCATGTAGGTCAACATGATGACTTGATCACACAAGTCATGGATATGAGATATCAAGTTGACACATGGGTATACATTAGAGAATGTATACTGAATGGCCCGCCATGAGAAAGTATCATGGATCGTTATATGAGTGTCATATACTTTCTCATGTGACTATTAGTATGACTATAGTATAGTCCTAGACCTGAAGTTACCATAGTTCCCTACATAAGGAGTTACGTACTTTGGCTTCGTCAAACGTCACCCGTAACTGGGTGGACTATAAAGGCGATTACTGGGTTTGTAACAAATTATGCGGAGGGATGTGAGTAACGTAGATGGGATCTATCCCTCCTATATGACGGGAGTGATATCTTCGTTCTTGATAGAGTAAGACCACTAAGTGCATGACCATGCTCAAATAAGGCAATATTAGATATTGAGCTTATTTGATTATAGTGAGTCTACTTGGAGATCAAGACATATAGATTGATTTGAGGATGACACGGTCTATGCCTCATGAAAGATCAATCTAGATATCGAGGATAGAAGGACGTTGTCACATATTGTGATGGTCACAATTATTAGTCACAATGGTGATGTTGGATCTCGACATTCTTGTAACTTGGGTAGCAATGATGTGTTGCTAGATACCTCTCATTGCTTATGTCCTTAAATAGGTTTAAGGACATTGCCAACGTTACAAGAACCTATAGGATCACACACATAGAGCAATAGATGGAGAATAAGTCCATATGATGGACCGAGAGTAATGAAGTCAAAGTTTGACTTTGGCTAAATATGGAAAGTCCATAAAAGGCAAGTTTGACTTGACTCAAATTAGACAACTTGAGTTGGACTCGAGTTTGATCCAAGTGTTGGATGAATCTAATCATGAGAAAGTAATGAAGTCAAAGTTTGACTTTGGCTAAATATGGAAAGTCATAAAAGCAAGTTGACTTGACTCAAATAGACAACTGAGTTGGACTCGAGTTTGATCCAAGTGTTGGATGAATCTAATCATGTGAGAGTAATGAAGTCAAAGTTTGACTTTGGCTAAATATGGAAAGTCCATAAGAGGCAAGTTTGACTTGACTCAAGCCACATCACCTTGACTTGACCAAGTGATGACTTGGCATCATCATCAAGGCTAAGTAACCTCCCCATTTGAATTTTGAATTCAAAAAGGGGGTTACCAAAGGTGGTGGCCGGCCACTTAATGGCCAATAATGGCCATTAAATGGCCGGCCATTAAAACACACAAAAGGTGTTTTAATTTTGGTGTGGTGATTCATTCCTCTCCTTACTGGGTTTTGGTTTGGTTTTGCTCTCCCTCTCCTCTCATCTTGCCGAGACCCCAAGTAGTGCTAGCACACTTTTGGGCTCTCCTCTCCACTCTCTTGCTTGTGTGGATACTTCTAGAGAGTTGCTACTTTGCATCCTTGAGATCCGACACCAACCGAGGAGCGAGCGGGAATTGCGGGGCACGCATCGAAGGTAGTTTTTCTCTTCTCTAATAGATCTAGGTTGTAGATCGGTTTTGAAGCATGTAAACGACACTCGTAAATTTTTGAAATGGTTTTCTTTCGCTCGGATCCTTTCTATTGGGGCTTTCGGGGTTTCCCGACGCGAAAAAGCGGTTTTCGCGGCCCGAAAAACCTACAGTGGTATCAGAGCCACGAGCGAAGCTTGTGCTCGTTTTGGTTTTTATTTTTTTGTATTAGATACAAAATTTAGATAATTTTATGCTTCTGTAATTTTTCTAAATTTTAGGATTTTTGAGTATTTTTCCTCGTAGAGGCAAAGCGACGAGTGCGAAGCACTTGTAGACTTTGCCACCGAGAAAAACTTC
>JAGFNQ010002590.1:0-39569 GCA_024364735.1 Boesenbergia rotunda | reverse complement strand
GATAAGTGCTATTTCGTGGGATATCCCAAAGAAACTAAGGGATATTACTTCTACATTCCCAGTCAACACAAAGTGTTTGTTGCTAAGACTGGGTCTTTCTAGAAGGGACTTTGTTTCTAGAAAGACTAGTGGGAGTTCGTTTGATCTTGAAGAAGTTCAAGACAATGACCATAGCACTGAGCCCTTGATGGATACTGAACAGGAACCACAAGAAATTGTGGATGAGATTGTTACACAAGAAGTTGTGGAACAACAACCTGTTCAGGTAGACCTACCTCTTCGCAGGTCTGATAGGGTACGTCGTCAGCCTGAGAGATATTCATTTCTCTTGCCTGACCATGATGACGTTATGATCATTGAGAATGAGCCTACCACCTATCAGGAAGCTGTGATGAGCCTAGATTCTGAGTCATGGCTGGAAGCCATGAGATCCGAAATGGAATCCATGTACACTAACCAAGTTTGGACCTTGGTTGATCCACCTGAAGGGGTCAAACCCATTGGGTGTAAGTGGGTCTTTAAGAAAAAGCCTAACATGGATGGACTTACTCATACCTATAAGGGTAGACTGGTAGCTAAAGGTTTCAAGCAAATTCATGGTATTGACTATGATGAAACTTTTTCTCCAGTAGCGATGTTTAAGTCCATTCGGATCATGCTTGCTATTGCAGCCTACCACGATTATGAGATCTGGCAGATGGATGTCAAGACAGCATTTCTGAATGGAAACCTCCTCGAGGATGTGTACATGACACAGCCTGAGGGTTTTGTAGATCCACAGCATACTAGCAGAGTATGCAAGCTGCATAGGGCCATTTATGGTCTAAAGCAAGCTTCTCGGAGCTGGAATCATCGATTCGATGATGCGATCAAACAGTTTGGTTTCATCAAGAACGAAGATGAACCTTGTGTCTACAAGATGGTTAGTGGGAGCACAGTAGTCTTCCTAGTCTTGTATGTGGATGACATACTACTCATTGGGAACAACATCCCTTCGCTACAGTCTGTGAAGACTTGGTTGGGGACTTGTTTCGCAATGAAGGACTTAGGTGAAGCAGCCTGCATTCTAGGCATTAAGATCTATAGAGATAGATCTAAGAAATTGCTTGGCCTAAGTCAGAGTACATACATCAATACGGTATTACACCGTTTTGCCATGCAGAATTCCAAGAGAGGAATTCTGCCAATGTCACATGGTGTGAGTCTTTCGAAGACTCAAAGTCCCTCTTCTAGAGAGGAGAGAGACCGCATGGATAAGATCCCTTATGCTTCTGCCATAGGATCTATCATGTACGCCATGTTATGTACTCGTCCTGATGTCTCGTATGCTTTGAGCATGACGAGCAGGTACCAGTCAGATCCAGGTGAACGTCACTGGATAGCGGTCAAGAATATCCTTAAGTACTTGAGAAGGATTAAGGAATATTTTTTGATATTTGGAGGCGATGAGCATCTAGTTGTAAAGGGTTACACTGATGCCAGCTTCCAAACCGACCAGGATGATTACAGATCGCAGTCAGGGTTCGGTTTTGCTTGAATGGCGGAGCTGTGAGCTGGAAGAGTTCGAAGCAGGACACAGTTGCAGATTCTACAACAGAAGCTGAGTATATTGCTGCATCAGAGGCAGCAAAGGAGGCAGTTTGGATCCGCAAGTTCATCACTGAGCTTGGGGTGGTTCCTAGCATATCTGATCCCGTAGAGCTCTATTGTGACAACAATGGAGCTATTGCGCAGGATAAGGAACCTCGCTCACACCAGCGGACCAAACACATACTACGGCGATTCCATCTCATTCGAGAGATCATCGATCGAGGAGATGTGAAGATTTGCAGAGTACCCACAGAGGCTAACGTCGCAGATCCCTTGACCAAGGCTTTGGCACAGATGAAGCATGATGGTCACACTAGGTCATTGGGTATTAGATACTACAGCGATTGGCACTAGTGCTAGTGGGAGATTGTTAGTGAGAGCCCTAGAGCCAATCATATGATGATTACTTTTTCGACTCATTGTATCATATTCTTGTATATATATTTCTTATATATAAAGGCATTTCTTATGGTTATTGTACTTATGTGTATTGGTGCCAAATAACTTAGTATAATAACGTCCTTGAGTAGAAGGTTCTTATCTATATCAATCGATTAGTTGAATCGATAGTGAGATGATATAGAGAACACTACTCTTAATTATTCCTAGTCAAGTATTAACATTCAAGGACAATATTAATACATAGAGACTAGCATGTAGGTCAACATGATGACTTGATCACACAAGTCATGGATATGAGATATCAAGTTGACACATGGGTATACATTAGAGAATGTATACTGAATGGCCCGCCATGAGAAAGTATTATGGATCGTTATATGAGTGTCATATACTTTCTCATGTGACTATTAGTATGACTATAGTCCTAGACCTGAAGTTACCATAGTTCCCTACATAAGGAGTTACGTACTTTGGCTTCGTCAAACGTCACCCGTAACTGGGTGGACTATAAAGGTGATTACTGGGTTTGTAACAAATTATGCGGAGGGATGTGAGTAACGTAGATGAGATCTATCCCTCCTATATGACGGGAGTGATATCTTCGTTCATGATAGAGTAAGACCACTAAGTGCATGGTCATGCCCAAATAAGGCAATATTAGATATTGAGCTTATTTGATTATAGTGAGTCTACTTGGAGATCAAGACATATAGATTGATTTGAGGATGACACGGTCTATGCCTCATGAAAGATCAATCTAGATATCGAGGATAGAAGGACGTTGTCACATATTGTGATGGTCACAATTATTAGTCACAATGGTGATGTTGGATCTCGACATTCTTGTAACTTGGGTAGCAATGATGTGTTGCTAGATATCTCCCATTGCTTATGTCCTTAAATAGGTTTAAGGGCATTTCCAACGTTACAAGAACCTATAGGGTCACACACATAGAGCAATAGATGGAGAATAAGTCCATATGATGGACCGAGAGTAATGAAGTCAAAGTTTGACTTTGGCTAAATATGGAAAGTCCATAAAAGGCAAGTTTGACTTGACTCAAATTAGACAACTTGAGTTGGACTCGAGTTTGATCCAAGTGTTGGATGAATCTAATCATGAGAAAGTAATGAAGTCAAAGTTTGACTTTGGCTAAATATGGAAAGTCCATAAAAGGCAAGTTTGACTTGACTCAAATTAGACAACTTGAGTTGGACTCGAGTTTGATCCAAGTGTTGGATGAATCTAATCATGAGAGAGTAATGATGTCATAGTTTGACTTTGGCTAAATATGGAAAGTCCATAAGAGGCAAGTTTGACTTGACTCAAGCCACATCACCTTGACTTGACCAAGTGATGACTTGGCATCATCATCAAGGCTAAGTAACCTCCCCATTTGAATTTTGAATTCAAAAAGGGGGTTACCAAAGGTGGTGGCCGGCCACTTAATGGCCAATAATGGCCATTAAATGGCCGGCCATTAAAACACACAAAAGGTGTTTTAATTTTGGTGTGGTGATTCATTCCTCTCCTTACTGGGTTTTGGTTTGGTTTTGCTCTCCCTCTCCTCTCATCTTGCCGAGACTCCAAGTAGTGCTAGCACACTTTTGGGCTCTCCTCTCCACTCTCTTGCTTGTGTGAATACTTCTAGAGGGTTGCTACTTTGCATCCTTGAGATCCGACACCAACCGAGGAGCGAGCGGGAATTGCGGGGCACGCATCGAAGGTAGTTTTTCTCTTCTCTAATAGATCTAGGTTGTAGATCGGTTTTGAAGCTTGTAAACGAGCACTCGTAAATTTTTGAAATGGTTTTCTTCGCTCGCATCCTTTCTATTGGGGCTTTCGGGGTTTCCGCGACGTGAAAAAGCGGTTTTCGCGGCCCGAAAAATCCTACAATAGGATAGCTATACTTTGCTGTATAGTTTCAGTTTTGGGTTGATGCTATATGTCGTGTGGTTCAATATTGTATTTGTGGTTGTAGTTGGTGTTAATAATTGATCACTATCGTGAGCTTTTGGGAGAGCTATTGGTTCAACTACGGATTTGGTTTAATTTGAGATTAAACCTAATAACCTAAACTTGATTGAGTCGGGTTCTGAAAACGTAACATGAATCTAATTTAGATAACTTGGGATAATTATGGGCTATGCGTTTAATTGTAATAATTAAAAATGAAACGGAATAATTAAAACGATTCTAATTACTTGAAATAGCTCGTTTAGCCACAAATTACATATTATTGTAGCTAAATATTATGTCTTTGATACAGGGCATTGATTGGCCTATCTTGCTAATTATCGGATGGGAGGTTCTTTTTCTGATACGCACATCTTACTTTTGAGGCGGCTACCTCTGACTTATCTCTTTAGATATTGTGATATTACTATGCAGGTTTGTTATAGATAGCAATAGGTTTATATGTTATATCTGCTTTAGTATACCTTTACTTGACATCTGTTGCTTATTCTTGAGATGATCTCCTTCTAGTTCCATACAGTCTCGATGGTTGTCATATGTATATACGTGCATAGATATAGTGATATGTCCTCTTGCATTTGACATTGATGGATCACTAGTTACCTTGCTAGTATACCTAGTAAGTTACTTGTATCCCATGATATAGGATTCCGACCTATACATAGCACATTGAGGTGATAGATGAGGACTTGGTGGATGTTGTATGTGTTAGTGTCATGCACCATCCATGCATTGTTGCATGTTGACGATCATCGGCTCCTATGTAGTTTGAGCCCATCGCCAGTTACATGAGGATATGCATACACATCCACTCAGGGGTAGTGGCTACTATAGAGTCTGTGCAATTGCACTGTATTGCTTTGCTCAGCCACTATTTGGAGGGTGGTTCCGGAGCATGGTATCAGCTAAGGATCCCTTCTCGTCCTGAGACATGAGAAGATGAGTGCGAGACTCCCCCATTGCTTGGGGTAGGAGGGTGCCCTCCGCCAACATCCTGTCCACTCGGTCACTCAGGAGCAGTGATAGCAGGGTGCGTACAGTTGTCATAGCCCTATCCACACGAGCGTTCATTTATAATAGGTGGGCGGTGGTCTAACTGGTGTCAGGGGTGACACATGTCATTGCACCATGTGTATATTTTGCATCATGCATTGTTTATGCTTACTGCATTTGATTACTGTATTTTGATTGACATGCATATACAGGACACATGTTTACCTTGGATTATGTGTTATACTTGTTCTATAGGGATTGATTCCACCACCTTGCAGGATAGATGGATTCTGGTATGTACATACATTCAGTATCTTCAGTGTATGCATTTTCTATTGCACATATGAGACTGTATCAGCGTGACTCTTACTGCTAGTATAGCTTACTATGCATATATGTTAGGTATCCACTGAGTTCGTTTGGACTCACACCGTTGCCCATGTTTTTAATTTCAAGTTGAGATACTTAGAGTCTCTAGAAGAGCCCAGCAGCTTGTCCCTACCTATCGCGACGACATGGTTTTGTTTTATACTTTATAGTGCATTTGTTTTAAATTTCTTTTAGCAATTTATATGTCTTATGAGTGTGTCATGTGCCCTAAGGGGTTTATGTATTGGTTGTTTCGTCGTAAGTCAGACCGGTCCGCAGTCAGATGTGGTTTACTTTGTGCTATGCTTATGTTATGTCTTGATTTTGAGGCTTGAGGCCAAATATATATTGTGTGGGTTGTTTGGATATTGTATGTATGCATAAATTGTTCGCCGGATAGGGGAAATGCTGTCCGATTTTATATTGGACCAGCGGCTCCCTGGGTCTCAGGGCGTGACAGCGGTTGCCTTAATGATGTCCATGTGACTCACCACAACCTGGGAGCTTACTCAAGGACACTTGCTTGGGTGACCCAAAGATACACTTAAACCAAACACAAGTTAAGACTACTCCTGCCAATTAAACAATAATTCATCTTACAAAATCATAGAATTACCCTGTTTGAAACCAATAGGTGAGATGAAACTCAAACCAAACACAAACTCAAAATCAAACCAAACTCAAACTCAAAATCTAATTAAACCAAACTCAAACTCAAAATCTAACCAAACTAATCTAAACTAAACCAAACTCAAACTAAACTCAAATCAAACCAAACTAAACTCAAATCTAAATCAAACCAAACCAAACTAAAACTCAAAATCAAATAAATATCAAATAAAATAAAATCAACTTAAACTAAACCAAACTCAAACTTAAAATCGAACTAAACTAGACCAAACTTAAACTCAAAATCAAATCAATCTAAACTCAAATCAAACCAACTTAAACCAAACCAAACTCCAAAACAAATCAAATCAACGTTCCACAAAAACTTAATTCAAAACTTAAAAAAAAATCAACTTAAAAATTAATTAAACTTAAAAATTATTGTTTTTCAAAACTATTTTTTCAACTTGAAAAATTATTTTTCAAAACTTTAAAAACTATTTTTTTTCAAAACTATATTTTTTCTACTTAAAAAAATATTTTCAAAACTTTGTTTAACTTAAAATTTATTTCTTTTTAAAAACTATTTTTTCAACTTAAAAAATTATTTTTTCAAAACTTTAAAAATTATATTTTGTAAATTTTTTTAACTTAAAAATTATTTTCAAAACTTTTTTACTTAAAAATTATTCTTTTTCAAAACTATTTTTTCAACGTAAAACAATTATTTTTTCAACTTAAAATTACTTTGAAAACTTATTTTAACTGAAAAATTATTTTTTCAACTTAAAAAATTATTTTTTCAACTTAAAAAATTATTTTTTCAAAACTTTAAAAATTGTTTTTTCAAAACTTTTGTAACTTCAAAATTTTTTTCAAAATTTAAAAAAAAATCAACTTAAAAACTATTTTCAAAATTTTTTAACTTAAACAAAAACTTATAAATCAAAAATATTTATCTCACACATTTGTTTCTACCTTGATTGAGAACCTAGAACTAGTGAGATGAATTAGGAAAAATTCATCAAACCAAACCTTTGGTCTAACCCCTACTTTATGTGTAGGAATCCAAAGATTTGGATTAATAGATACTTGATAACGGATGCTCCTGTTAGTGAGAGCCCTAGAGCCAATCATGTGATGGTTGTTGTACAGACTCATTGTATCATATTTCATATATATATATAAAGGCATTTGATTATGGTTATTATACTTACTTGTATTGGTGCCAAATAACTAAGTGTAATAACGTCCTTGGTAGTAGGTTCATATCTATATCAATCGATTGGTTGAATCGATAGTGAGATGATATAGAGAATACTACTCTTAATTATTCCTAGTCAAGTATTAACATTCAGGGACAATGTTAATGCATAGAGACTAGCATGTAGGTCAACACGATGACTTGATCTCACAAGTCATGGATATGAGATATCAAGTTGACACATGAGTATGCATTGGAGAATGTATACTGAATGACCCACCATGAGAAAGTATCATGGATCGTTATATGAGTGTCATATACTTTCTCATGTGACTATTAGTATGACTATTAGTCCTTAGACCTGAAGTCACCATAGTTCCCTACATAAGGAGTTATGTACTTTGGGTTCGTCAAACGTCACCCGTAACTGGGTGGACTATAAAGGCGATTACTGGGTATGTAACAAATTATGCGGAGGGATGTGAGTGATGTAGATGGGATCTATCCCTCCTATATGACGGGAGAGATATCATAGTCTTGATAGAGTGATATCACTAAGTGCATGGCCATGCCCAAATAAGGCAATATGAGATATTGAGCTTATTTAATTATAGTGAGTCTACTTGGAGTTCAAGACACATAGATTGATTGGAGGATGACACGGTCTATGCTTCATAGAAGATCAATCTAGATATCGACGATAGAAGGACATTGTCACATATTATGAAAGTCATAATTAGTAGTCACATTGGTGATGTTGGATCTCAACATTCTTGTAACTTGGGTAGCAATGATGTGTTGCTAGATACCGCTCATTGCTTATGTTTCTAAGAGGTTAGAAGCATTGCCAACGTTACAAGAACCTATAGGGTCACACACAAAGAACAAATAGATGGAGAAAAAATGAAGTCAAGTTTGACTTGGCTAAATATGGAAAGTCCATAAAAGACAAGTTTGACTTGACCCAAATCCAAATCAAGTTTGACTTGACTTGGTTCCACTTCAAGTTAGACTTGACATGGGAGAAGAAATGGAGTCAAGTTTGGCTTGACTAAATATGGAAAGTCCATAAAAGGCAAGTTTGACTTGACCCAAATCCAAATCAAGTTTGACTTGACTTGGTTCCACTTCAAGTTAGACTTGACATGGGAGAAGAAATGGAGTCAAGTTTGACTTGACTAAATATGGAAAGTCCATAAAAGGCAAGTTTGACTTGACCCAAATCCACCTCAAGTTAGACTTGACTTAATGCCACATCATGGTGATGAATTGGCATGGAGCCAACCATTGATGATGCTCCACATCATCAAGAGCATTAAGTGTGGATGCCACCTCATCAAGGAAGATTAATGGTCAAGTTTGACTTGACCAAAAGGCCACCTCACCTTGACTTGACCAAGTGATGACTTGGCTTGGTATTTGACCAATGATGATGCTCCACATCATCTCCAAAGGTTGTAACCCCCCATTTGAATTTGAATTCAAATTGAAAGGGGGTTATGGCAGGCCACTTAATGGCCATTAATGGCCATTATGTGGCCGACCACAATGAGAGAACAAAAACCAAGTTTTGGTTCCATTTTTCTCATGGTGTGTCTTCTCTTCTTCCTCCTCCAAGTGTTGGTGCTCTTCTTCTTCTTCTCCTCTTGGCCGAACCCTTGAAAGGTGCTAGCACACCTAAAGGGTTTCCTCCATCCATTTTGTTCGCGTGGATACTTCTAGAGGGACGGCACTTGACGTCCTAGAGATCCGACATCCAAAAGGAGCAAGCGGGATTAAGCGGGGCACGCACCAAAGGTAAAATGGTTTATCCCTCTTTAGATTTAGGAGTAGATCGAGTTTTGAGCATGAAATGAATACGTGATTTTTGTTTCGGAATTTTTCTTCGCACGAGATCCATGGCTTTGGGTTCTCGGGGTTTCCGCGACGCGAAAAGGCGGTTTTCGCGGCCCGAAAAACCCAACAGCTCCAGACATATGACTGGAGATTACCATAAGTCTAGGTTCAAGAGTTTAGGATCAGTTGCCTTTGAAATCAATGGCAAACTTAAGGTAATTAGAACAAGTAACATTGCATTTATCAATTAAGAAAGTCCTACTTGTTAAAAATTTTGATTTTAACCTGCTTAGTACAAGTCAATTATGTGATGCCAGATTTGTAATTAAGTTTTTATCAGCTGATATTTTAAAAAGATACTAAATCAAATAATATACTCTTAAAAGGTTTTAGGCAAAATAATATTTATACAATCAACTTACCTAGACCTAAAATTCAATGCAACTTAACACAACATGAAGGAAACTTTGTACACCAAAATAAATATACTAAGGAATTCATTAAAAGGTTTGGAATGAAAAATGCTAAAGACTTTAAGATACCCATGGCAACCAACATAATTAAAGATAATGACCCAAATGGTAAACCAGTAGATCTAAAGTATTATAGAAGTATAATGGAATGTTTGTTATACCTAACTGCTAATAGACCTAACATATTATTCGCAATTAGTATGTGTGCAAGATACCCAACTTGTGCTAAAGAATCACACTTAAAAAATGTAAAAAGGATTTTTAGATACCTTAAAGAAACAATCAATATAGGAATATGGTATCCTAGATCAATAAACTTTGGACTAGTTGGATATTTAGATTCTAACTATGTTGGTCGTAAGTTAGATACAAAAAGTACAAGTAATGGTTGCCAACTATTAGGATCTTCGTTAGTTAGTTAGTTTAGTAGAAAGCAAGATTGTGTTGCTTTATCCACCATAAAAGCTGAATATATAGAAATGGGAGAGTGTGTTGCCCAACTATTATGGATGTCCCATACCTTAAAACACTTAAACCTAGATTACAAAAATGTAAAAATATTTATTGAAAGCATAAGTTCAATAAATCTAACAAAAAATCTAGTACATCATTCTTGAGCAAAACACATAGAAGTCAAACATCACTTTGTTAGAGATAATGTCTCAAAAAAAATTATTGAACTTAACTACATAGATTCTAAATCAAACCTAACTGACATTTTCATAAACCGTTACCTAAAACTCAATTTACTAATCTAAGAAGATAATTAAAAATGTGCTTGTTAGAATAGTTTCTACTTGTATAGCTGTTTTTGAAATTCTAGTTTTCAAAACTTTACTATTTTTTTGCAAATTCCAAAAACTTAGGATTTTTCAAAACTTAGAATGGACCTAGCCTAGGCTTTACCATAGTTTGCATGCACATATAGTTTTAGGTAACCAAAATCTCACAAGCACATTAGCATCCCCTATTTGTGTTTGATAAAATCTAGAAATGGGTGAGATGTTTAGGCCTTAGCCTAGATTTCAGATGCTTATGTATATGCATCTCTATAAATCAAAGGCTTTAAACTCAAATTGATCAAGTTGAATAAGTATAAACTAACTCTCAACTTAACCAACTTTTAGTCACACAAGCTAATATTTTATGGTATTCAACTAAGTACTAAAGTTGGACATCTCATATAAGGTCTTTTTTTTAGAATCTTTCCATGTTGGGACTTTAGGGCAACCTTTTAAAAAGAAAATGTCAACTTAAAGAGAGCATCCAACTTCTAAATTTCATTTATTAAATATTAAATTTAACTTAAATTTTTACAAATTTAAAATTAAACCCATTTTTAAAATTTAACTTAATTTTATTTCATTTTAAACTTAAACAAAATCTTAATCTTATTTTTAACTTAAACTTTTACAACTTCAATTTTTATAAAAATTAAACTTAAACCGATTAAACTTAATTCTATTTACAAAATTTAACATAAAAGTTCAAACAAATTTCTTAAACTAAATTTTTAAATATTAAACAATTTTTAAACGTATACTAGTTTGTAAAACAAAAATTTAAAACTAATTTTTAAACTTAAACTAGTTTGTAAAACTAAACTTTAAAACTTAATTTAACTTACACTTAAACATTTAATATAATAAAATTTTACCTTAAGCTTTAAAACTTAAACTATTTTTTTAAAAAAAGATCTTTGAACAAACTCTTACAATCTAAACTTAACTTTAAAACTTTTAACACGCAAAACCTAAACTAAAAACAAACTAAAACTTAATTTTAAAACTTAAACTAATTTTAATCTTTAAGATTTTTACTTAGTTAATTTTTTGAAATTTAAAACTCATTTTAAAACCTTTTTGCAACCCTTTATTATTTAACCCCTTATTTTGATGTTAGTCAAAAGGGGAGAGAGATATCATATGCAGGGAGAGCTATATATATATATATATATATATATATATATATAAACTTAACTGTGAATTAGATTATCAAATATCAAAAAGGAAGAGATTATTGGTGTAGGATGCACCATAGTTGAACTTGTATTTTGATGTTAGCAAAGGTTCATAGTTAAGTCTTGTTATTATCTGATGGATTAATCTAGTGTGCAGTAAGATTACCTCAGTGAAGTCCTAGTTGCAGCTAAGCAAAAGACTTGGCAGATCGTGGAAATCAGGCAGGAAGCCTAGATGGGCTGATATCTGGCAGGAAGACTCAGTAGGTCTAGAAGACCCAATACCGAGTAAGTGGAAGTCCTGGTGGGTCAATCCGATGCCAACCAGTGAAGTTTAGGCAGGTCTTGTTGGTGCGAGAAGCATCAGACAAGAATAGTCAACCTCTAAGGTTTCGATGATTGACAATATACTAAGACCTGGTCAGTCTGACCAAGGGTTAAGCCAAACAGGACTTGATGTTTGGCATGGTAAATCCAAGTGAGATCAGTTTGACCAAGGGTTAAGCCAAATAGGTCTTGATATTTGGCAGAGTAACTAAACCTAGATCTCGTCGGTTAGACCAAGGGCTAACCTAAATAGGAGTTGATGTTTGGCAGAGAGAAGTCTAGTCTGGATCAGATAACAAGCAAAGAAGTCCTTGTCAAGGCACCGAAGACCCAGTGAGTAAAGTTGGGCATGAAGTCCTAGTTCGGGGAATTGGGCATGAAGACATGGCCAAGGGTTGGGCACCGAACTCCTTATCAAGGATCAGGCACGAAATCCTGGTGAGTGAAGCTGGGTCCTAGTGAGTGAAGCTACGTAGACGAAGTCTTTGTGAGTTAAGCCGAGCATGAAGACCCGACCGCGAGTTGGACACGAAATCTTGGTGAGTGAAACTGGATAAAAGTCTTGGTGAGTGAAGTCAGGCAATGTAAAGTCCTAGTGAGTGAAGCTGGGCAATAGGAAACCTTAAGGAGTTGACTTTAGGTAAAGTCTTGGAGAGTTGACTTCAAGCAAAGCCTAGTGTAGGATCGGTGTCGGTCGATAGAGGGGGGTGAATATCGACTCGAACTTTTGTCAGAATCTCGTCATTCGATCATCATTCTATCAAAGATAGTACGCAGTGGAAAAATAAAATAAAATAAAGACCGCAAACAAGCAGGTTTATTTACTTAGTTCCCAACCCCCCAGGGTCAGTACGTCCAAGGCCTATGTACTTGGCGTGAGTCCACTATTGGTATCCTTTCTAGAATTTTTGAAGGCAGAGAATACCCATCTTACAGTTCGAATTACAAGCACAAAAATAGTAAATAAATATAGCTTGGAAATAAAAGCAAACCAAAAACAACTCGGCCAACTCTGGAAGTCCGAAGCGTCGCGCAATTCTTCCTGGAGCCTCCTTGGTCACAGAGCTTCGTCGTAGTGCTTTTGCTTCACACAGAATCACTAAGCGGATGTGGAAATTGATTAAATGAAGTGAGGGGTCGAACCCCTATTTATACTGCATTCACAGGTGCCTTAAGGCTCTTGGGCGCCTACCACGTGTGGTCAAAACTTCATCTGTAGCAGAAAAAATCGTGCAAGGATAAAATACACTTCCCAGGTGCCTGGGAAGCTCTCAAGCGCCTGGGAAAGGATATACTGGGTGCCTGATTCATGTCTGGCGCCCAGGAAGCTTCTTCCCAGGCCTTGTTTCTGTTGGGTCCGGGTGCATGTTGACAAGGATACGGGTTCGTAATATTTTAAAATTTTACGTGCAGCGGAAGAATTAGCATAAAATAATTTCACAAATTATTTTAACCACGTATCTAGCATGCGACCTTATGATGTGTGGACGTAATTATAAATTAAAACATTGCAAAAAAGTAAACTAATTTACTTTGTACCTCGCGTAACTCGAAGAAAGGGACGAGATCCAACCGTAGCGTCCCTTGGAAGCTCCGCCTCTATTCGCGTCCACGCCGAGTTCTCTTTGGGATGACTTCACAAAGTCACGAGTTTTGTGCCGACGAGAACTACTAGATTCTCGGAAGGCACAACTAGAAGAACAAGAGAAAAGAATGGAAACTTACCAACAAGAAACGGAATCTAAATTCCGAGAAGGAAGGAGATGCGTCCCGCTTCTTCTTCTTCTTGTTTGGCTCCTTCTTGATGATGGTTGCTCACGCCAATCTCAAGGTGATGTGAGGGAGGTGCGCCGGCCCTAAGGGGAGGAGGCGCCGGCCCTAGGGTTGAGGTGCGCCGGCTCTTGCAAGAAGAAGTGGGCGCCGGCCCTAGGAGAAGAGAGAAGGAGAGGGAGAGATTAAGAGAGAGGGAGAGAATTAATCTCTTGATTAATTGATTAGGAATTCAAGTCTTGCCTTTGGTTCCTTATATAGTTGCTTCTCCCTTGCCAAGTCTCTCTCTTAACGGAATTAACGGAATTATTTTTCATAAGAAATTTATCTTATAATCTTTCTTATGAATAATTCCGTTATGCCTAGTTTTATTAAAACTAACTTTATAATAAAACAAATACTTCTCTCCTTTAATTATGGAATAAATTTTATAAGAAATTTATAAACTTTCTTATTATGAAAAAAAATAAACCATTCCATGGATCATTTTAATTTCCATAAAAAGAATAAATTTCTATAAATTTATTTATATAAATTTCTTTATACAAATTTACTTATCCATAATTTATAAAACAAATCGCGCTAGATTTATTTTATTAATTAAACCAAATAAAATAGTTTCTTCCCCTTGTTGTGGCCGGGCAAACCAAAGGGGGTTAACACCCTCTTTGGCCGGCCAAACCGAACCGAACCGATAGCGAATTAAACTCATTTAATTCGCCCAATAAGCCTTCAAAAGACTTAGCCATTTTAAGTTTCCATTGCGCCTCTGATTAACTCAGATTCGACTTATTTCTCTTGATTGGAAAATTTAATTTTCAACTCGTTTTAAATCCCTCGGATTACTCGTAGTGCGTGTGACTAAATAGGCTTTCGATTTATGTTGGTCGTCTATAATCAACTAATTATAGAACGATCATGAGTGGCACCTAGTAGTACATCATGATCCCCAATTAATCGAAAGATCAACGGTTTGACCTCAAAAGTAATTCTAAAACCCTTCATCAGCTCTAATGAATCGTGCCTCATTCCCTTCACCATCTTATACCCACTTGGTTCAGGACACGGTCTATTTGTGTCAGTCCCCACTAGGCTGACTACGTCACATCTAGCCCAAGTAGTGTCTTTCTCGTCCTTTGGATTTCTAATTACTCTCATGTATTTAAGAGACTTGCACTCTAAACATAATATGCTCTGGCCAGAGGCTTTGAGTAACAATCCGACGATAGGCCTGGGTATACATCTCCTCGCAAGGAGTGGTGAATCCTTTGTAGGCTGCTCAAACATCTTCGGGCACTTCGGCTTATACCTAATCATCCTCGGTCCACACCTCCTAGGAGATGCTTGCTTAAGATGTTAAAGTATAAGTCTCCATGACCAAGATGACTTGAACACCGCAAGTCAAAGGAATATCGCACTTAAGCTGCAGTAAGAACTTCATTGACATATCTATATAGATTACCATATGAAGTTTTATAGCTAGTCACTCCAATGAACTAGTTCCCTTAACTAGCATCCATGTTTATCTCCGGACATCCCAATGTCACCAGCCAGTGAGAATCAGCTGATTAGAGAATAACCCATGCTAGTCTCAACAGAATTGATAGTGTCCGTTTTTATCAATTCATCGACTAGGGATATTTTCAATACTTCACAATTGCACATGTAGAGATAATCACTAGTTGTGATCCCATCACAAATTCTCTTATGTTGTGAATTGTATTGCGGACATTCAGTAGATGAGTTTAAGATCCCAATCAAATACACAAACATGTATACTCAAATAGTGAATTATCATTTATTAAAATAAATGTTTACAACTATAAGGCGATTGCCTTAGGACACTTCTCTCATATCACTAACAAACTCCCACTTGGCCTAATGCCAATCGCTACGGTATCCAATACCACAGGCTCTAACATGACCCTCAAACTTGTTTTGAGGCAAGGCCTTAGTTAAAGGATCCGCTAAATTCCTTTCAGTGGAGATTTTCTCAATTTGTATATCATTCCTACTTATAATCTCTCTGATCAGATGATAGCGGCGAAGCACATGTTTGGATCGCTGATAAGACCTTGGTTCCTTTGCTTGTGCAATAGCTCCATTGTTGTCGCAATAAACCGGTATTGCTTCATCAATGGTTGGAACCTCACCAAGTTTTGAGACAAACTTCTTGATCCATACTGCTTCCGTGGTAGAATCCGCTACGGTGTCTTATTTGGAACTCTTCCAACTTATTGCGCCTCCATTCAAAGTAAATACGTATCTAGACTGAGATTTGGAGTCATCCTTATCTGTCTGGAAACTGGCAACTGTATACCCACGTATTACCTGTTGGTGCAGGAAGCACCATATCGAACCTTGTTTTGATATTGGCAAAGGATTCAAAGTTAAGTGTTATTTGTGATCTAATGTTGTTACTCAAGTGTGCAGGAAACCAAGTCCTAGCGAAGGGCTGCTAGGCACCTGGCGAAGGGCTGCCAGGAAACCATGTCCTAGCGAAGGGCTGCTAGGAAACAAAGCCCTAGCGAAGGACAGCTAGGCACCGGGCGAAGGACAACTCGGCATCCAAGACCTGACAAAGGACCGTCAGGCAAAAGTCCAACCAAAGGAACGGTTGGCATCAGGTAAATTCTCCCGAGAGGAGTAGGTGAGGACGCGTTCCCCGTCGAGGGAACAGTAGGCGTCGGTTCGACCTAGGACTCCATTTTGGAGACCAAAGTCAGAACCAAGACAGCTAAGGCTGTATACACTAATATTTTATTGCTTTATTGTGTTTTGGACTAACCCTGGATGCAGGACCAAAGGAAAGAGTGTCTGCAGCTCAGATAGCCTCAAAGGAATGAGGTAGTAGCTGAGTAGGGCGCCCGGAGTGTCCCAGGCGCCCCCAAGGTGCATACAAAACAAGTAAAGTCAAGTTGGGCCGAAGATATGCTGGGCCGGGCGCCCCCGTGCTCCCGGGCGCCCCCTGCGCTGCGGGCGCCCCCATGCACAACCCGAACCCGCGCCCTTGCGAAGCCGAGAAGATAAGGCTTTGACCGGTCAACGCGGGCGCCCCGAGCGCTACGGGCGCCCCGGTCAAAGCGGATCCAGAGGATCAGACGCGACCGAGAGCTCTGCGGATCAGAGGCCACGTGGGGGGCGCCCCCGATGTCCCGGGCGCCCCCAAGCCCTATATAAAGGGCCCTCGACCCCAAGCTTCAAACATCAATTCGCTCAACGCTTCCATGCTCTTCTGTGCTCACACCTTGCTCCAGAAACTGCCCAACTCGAGCCGACGACGTCCTGCTGCTCCGGAAAGTCAACCTACAACCGGACGTCGGTAAAAGAAGAGTTCCTTTTGTTTTATTAAAAGTTTATGGTGCTATACTTGTAAATCTATTCTTGTAAACTGATTTTGCGCTCATATAGAATTGCCCAAAGTAAACGGTCAACGACCGTGGGCCTTGGAGTAGGAGTCGACACAGGCTTCGAACCAAGTAAATCGACTGTGTCTTTTGTGCTGTGTTTTGTTTTATTTTATTTCCGCTGCGTATGCGCTCTTTACGAAATTCCGAAAGATTACCGATATTCACCCCCCCTTCTATCGGCTTTCACGATCCAACATTACCATATCTCCTTCTCCATATATTAGGAACACATCCTTAGTTCTTCTTAAGTACTTAAGGATTGTATTGACAGCCGCCCAATGATCCATTCCTAGATCCGACTGGTATCTGCTTGTTACGCTCAAAGCATACGATACATCGGGCCTTGTACATAACATAGCATACATGATAGATCCTATCGCGGATGCATAAAGAATCTTATTCATGCAAATCCTCTCGTCTTCTATGCGCGGACACATAGACTTTGAAAGGTTGATCCCATGCCTGATGGGAAGGTAACCTTTCTTGGATTCCGACATGCTAAACCTTTTTAGCACTCGGTCTATATATGTAGACTGCGAAAGACCAAGCAACCGTTTTGATCTATCTCTATAGATTCTAATCCCAAGGATATAGGTTGCTTCTCCCAGGTCTTTCATGGAGAAAGTTTTGGACAACCAAATTTCAACTGTCTGTAAAACTGATATATCGTTTCCTATAAGTAAAATGTCATCGACATATAATACTAGGAATACGACTGCACTCCCACTAACCTTCTTGTACACACAAGGTTCGTCAGGATTTTGTGAGAAATCAAACTCTTTGATTGTCTCATCAAAACGGATGTTCCAGCTCCTAGATGCTTGCTTCAGTCCATATATGGATCGTCGAAGCTTGCATACTTTGGTTTTATCAACCGATGTGAAACCTTCAGGTTGTATCATGTATACATCCTCAAGCAGGTTTCCATTAAGGAAAGTTGTTTTCACATCCATTTGTCATATCTCATAATCATAATGAGCTGCTATGGCCAGGAGCATCCGAATGGATTTAAGCATAATTACCTTCCATGTCGGTTTTCTTCTTGAAAACCCACTTGCACCCTATGGGCTTAATCCCTTCAGGTGGGTTAACCAAGTCTCATACTCGATTTTCGTACATGGAATCCATTTCCGACTTCATGGCTTCGAGTCATTTGTCCCTTTCTGAACATTTCAGAACATCTTCATTACTGATAGGTTCGTCATCGCTTATGAGTAACACGTCGTTCGACTCACTTATGAGAAATCCGTCTCTCTGGAATATTGCGTGTCCTATCAGATCTACGAAGAGGTGGTGTTGTTTTAGGTTCAACTGATAGCTCATCATTATGAGTTATTGGTTGTGGGTCTAGACTAGGTGTCTCTGTGATGTCTATTGGAGTTTCTTGAACTTCATCAAGTTCAATGCCACTCCCACTGTTTTCTTGTAAAAGAAATTCTCTTTCCAGAAATACAGCATGCCTTGAAACAAACACCTTTTGTTTCAAGGGATGATAGAATTGGTAACCCTTCGTTTCCTTAGGGTATCCAATAAATAGACATTTATCAGACTTAGCATCCAATTTGTCTGATATAGTCCGCTTCACATAAGCAGGACAACCCCATATCTTAAGGTGAGTTAAGTGAGGTTTCTTACTATTCCATGTCTCATATGGAGTAGTAGAGACTACCTTGGTCGGGACTCTGTTTAGCAAGTAAACAGCTGTCTTAAGTGCATAGCCCCAAAAGGATTTTGGAAGAGTTGCATGATTCATCATCGACCTAACCATGTCCATCAAGGTTCGGTTGCGCCTCTCAGATACACCATTATGCTGTGGTGTATACGACGGAGTCCATTGAGACAATATCCCATTGTCCCTAAGATAATCTTGAAACTCTTGACTTAAGTATTCACCACCCCGATCGGATCGAAGTATCTTAATACTTTTGCCAAGTTGTTTCTCTACTTCATTTCTGAACTCTTTGAATTTCTCAAAGGCTTCAGATTTGTGTTTCATCAAGAACACATACCCGAATCGTGAGTGATCATCGATAAAGGTGATGAAGTAGCTATAGCCTCCTTGTGCAAGAGTTGACATTGGTCCACATACATCAGTATGTATCAGACCAAGCAATTCTTCCACTGGATTACCCTTTCCGGAGAAGGGTAATTTGGTCATCTTGCCTTTTAAGCATGATTCGCATGTATCAAATGAACCGGGTTCAAATGATTTCAGAATTCCACATCGGTGTAATTCGGTCATGCGTTTCTTACTTACATGGCCAAGACGGCAATGCCAAGTGTATGAGTCTATTCGATTATCTATTCGAGCACGTTTGTTGCTAACTTCGATATTGAAAATGTCACCGGATAAATCTAACGTGTAGATACCATTGCACAAAGTTCCATTCCCATAAAGAACGCCATTTAAAGTTATGTAACAACAATTGTTACTAAAAGTTAAATGATAACCCTTTTCATTCAAACATGAAATAGATACAATGTTCTTTATTAACGAAGGAACGAAATAACAATTATCCAATTCTAAGACACGTCCAGTGGGGAGCTTTAGCAAATATGTTCCGATGGCAACAGCAGCAATCTTTGCTCCATTTCCAACTCGCAAATTCGCTTCTCCTTTGACGAGTTTTCTTCTATTCCTTAGCCCCTGTATGTCATTACATATATGTGAGCTACATCCAGTATCATGTACCCAGGTATTTGAGGAAATAGAGTGACATTCAATAACGAAGATACCTGAAGAGGATGGGGCATCGGATGCCTTATTCTTCAAGGACTCAAGATAAACCTTACAGTTTCTTCGCCAATGACCCTCCTTGCCACAGTGATGGCAAGTGCCTTTTAGGGTATTTTCAGTCTTTTTGGCCTTTTTCTTCTATCCCTTATTCTGTTCTTTGGCCTTCCTCTTAGAACCTTTCTTCGAGGAACCAACTAACAGTACCGTCTTTTGATCCGGCTTTACAGAAGGCTCCATAGTCTTCAGCAGGTTGAGCAACTCAGGAATGGTAGTCTCTAGTTTGTTCATCCAATAGTTCATCACAAATTGTGAATAACTTTTGGGCAAACAACTCAGAATTAAGTCAATACTTAGTTCATGATCCATTGCAAAATCGTGTGTGCTCAGTCGCTCAATGTACCCCAACATCTTTAACACAAACTGCGAGGCAGAAGTGCCTTCCTGCATCTTAGTGGTGAAGAGGAGTCTGGAGACTTCGAACCTTTCGGATCTCGCCTGCTCTTCAAACAACTCATGAAGATGGAAGATGATGGTATAAGCATCCATATGCTCATGCTGCTTTTGCAGCTCAGGTACCATAGAGGCTAGCATGATGCAACTCGCAAGTTCAGAATCGGTCACATGTTTCTGATAGGCAAACAATTGGTCTGGAGTTGCATTTTCTGGAGGACGGTCGGGAAGTTGATCTTTAAGGACATAAGCAAGCTTTTCTGCCTTGAGGACTATCCTCAGGTTTCGAAGCCAGTCCATGAAGTTTGGCCCAGTCAGTTTATTGGTGTCCAAAATGGAACGCAAATTCAGAGAAGACATGATCGAGTGATTATCCTAGAAATACAAATTGAGATTATGTGAGAAGAATGATTAAAGAATGTATCAACATACATTAATAAAAATCCTATTTATTTTTCAAATTGAATAACCCTTTTTATCAATTCGGGAGATCGTAGGAACATCTCCAAATAGGTTGATATCCAACCATAGATAAGAACAACCATGGCTGTGGCCATCAAGTTATTCTTAGCTATGAAGGTAGGTAATTATACCGATTACATATCACATATATGTAACTATCACTTTATGCTATCAACTAATTGAATGTTTGCATAAATCATTGGGTTGCTAACTCATTTAACAAGTATGCAACATTATACATAGCACCCAACTGCACCTCTCTTTACATCGACCTTGGCTATGGCACAACAAATCGATGCTCCAAGCTTAAGGCTGACCCATTAATCAAGAAATAGTTTTAATATGGTTGGAGCTCATTCAACCGTTTAGTCAGGCTTGGATGTGTCCAACAACCAAAACTAAGGATTGACCTCTGACTCCAACTATATTATTCATAAACTAATTCCATGGTTTGAACATGTTGAGGTTCAAGCCGGGCATGGATGTGTCCATCAACCCAAACGAGAAACAAAACTCTGGTTCTAACCATATTAATGGAAGGTGTTAGCCTTAATATTTTGTAAGGGGTTTTAGGTCTCATCCTTTCTTTTCTAAGCACATTCATGACATATAATTATGTCATGACTAACGATTTCCTTAATAAAGTATGTATGTGACTTAATTTATCAAGTCTCATTAATTGAATTAGGAACCGGATTTCCTAATTCTAATTTCATACTTTATTCAAGGAATTGTTTTGGGAAACAATTTCCTAAATTGTCATAATCAATTTCGGAAATAATATGTTTAAGACTTTGATTTCTCTAAATCAAATCTTATTAAATTAAGAGACAATTCCCTTAATTCAACCACATATTATTTTCATGAAAATCTCTTTTAAGAAAACTCTATAGGAAACCATTTTTCTAATTAATTTTGGAGACAACAATTTGTAAGAGCATCACCTCTTAAATCATATTTTATTCATGGATTTAATTAATTACAACAAATTGTTTTCTAAGGGTGGCTCCCCGAGGCTCAGATACCCAAAGAAAAGAAATTTGTCGTAAATTCAATTTGGTCCGCTTCTGAAGCGCAACCAAATTAAACATGACAATTTCATTCAAAATTGGGAAATTAAATTACAACAACTAATTTTAAATTGGACGGCTCCCCGAGGCTCAATCCAAAATAAAGAATTTTGTTGATAATTTAAAACCAATGTGAATTTAATTGTCAATAATTATCCATAAATTTGTCTAGACTTTCTTGAAAGAAAGTGCCCAAAATTGCGAGATTTCATAATAGGTTTTCAGAATAATTGTAAGTTTCTGGTACAAATAAAACTTACATATTTCCAAAATTGGAAAATTTCCAAAATAGGAAATTTCCAAAATTGGAAAGTTTCCAAAGATGTGAAGTTTTCTCAATTATCATAAAATTTCAGAAACTAGGATATTTCAAACGTTTGCGAAATTTCATGAGGATTTCCAAACTTTGAAATTCCTAAATCTAAAATTTATAATAATTGGAAAATTTCCATAATTAAAATTTTTTCCAAAATTGAGATTATGACAAAGTTTTCCGTAAAACAATTATATGATTATGTCGAACACTAACCGGCTCTGATACCACTGTTGGGTCCGGGTGCATGTTGACAAGGATACGGGTTCGTAATATTTTAAAATTTTACGTGCAGCGGAAGAATTAGCATAAAATAATTTCACAAATTATTTTAACCACGTATCTAGCATGCGACCTTATGATGTGTGGACGTAATCATAAATTAAAACTTTACGGAAAAGTAAATAATTTACTTTGTACCTCGCGTAACTCGAAGAAAGGGACGAGATCCAACCGTAGCATCCCTTGGAAGCTCCGCCTCTATTCGCGTCCACGCCGAGTTCTCTTTGGGATGACTTCGCAAAGTCACGAGTTTTGTGCCGACGAGAACTACTAGATTCTCAGAAGGCACAACTAGAAGAACAAGAGAAAAGAATGGAAACTTACCAACAAGAAACGGAATCTAAATTCCGAGAAGGAAGGAGATGCGTCCCGCTTCTTCTTCTTCTTGTTTGGCTCCTTTTTGATGATGGTTGCTCACGCCAATCTCAAGGTGATGTGAGGGAGGTGCGCCGGCCCTAAGGGGAGGAGGCGCCGGCCCTAGGGTTGAGGTGCGCCGGCTCTTGCAAGAAGAAGTGGGCGCCGGCCCTAAGAGAAGAGAGAAGGAGAGGGAGAGATTAAGAGAGAGGGAGAGAATTAATCTCTTGATTAATTGATTAGGAATTCAAGGCTTGCCTTTGGTTCCTTATATAGTTGCTTCTCCCTTGCCAAGTCTCTCTCTTAACGGAATTAACGGAATTATTTTTCATAAGAAATTTATCTTATAATCTTTCTTATGAATAATTCCGTTATGCCTAGTTTTATTATAATTAACTTTATAATAAAACAAATACTTCTCTCCTTTAATTATGGAATAAATTTTATAAGAAATTTATAAACTTTCTTATTATGAAAAAAATAAATCATTCCATGGATCATTTTAATTTCCATAAAAAGAATAAATTTTTATAAATTTATTTATATAAATTTCTTTATACAAATTTACTTATCCATAATTTATAATACAAATCGCGCTAGATTTATTTTATTAATTAAACCAAATAAATTGGTTTCTTCCCCTTGTTCTGGCCGGCCAAACCAAAGGGGGTTAACACCCTCTTTGGCCGGCCAAACCGAACCGAACCGATCGCGAATTAAAGTCATTTAATTCGCCCAATAAGCCTTCAAAAGACTTAGCCATTTTAAGTTTCCGTTGCGCCTCTGATTAACTCAGATTCGACTTAGTTCTCTTGATTGGAAAATCCAATTTTCAACTCATTTTAAATCCCTCGGATTACTCGTAGTGCGTGTGACTAAATAGGCTTTCGATTTATGTTGGCCGTCTATAATCAACTAATTATAGAACGATCATGAGTGGCACCTAGTAGTACATCATGATCCCCAATTAATCGAAAGATCAACGGTTTGACCTCAGAAGTAATTCTGAAACCCTTCAGCAGCTCTAATGAATCGTGCCCCATTCCCTTCACCATCTTATACCCACTTGGTTCAGGACACGGTCTATTTGTGTCAGTCCCCACTAGGCTGACTACGTCACACCTAGCCCAAGTAGTGTCTTTCTCGTCCTTTGGATTTCTAATTACTCTCATGTATTTAAGAGACTTGCACTCTAAACATGATATGCTCTGGCCAGAGGCTTTGAGTAGCAATCCGACGATAGGTCTGGGTATACATCTCCTCGCAAGGAGTGGTGAATCCTTTGTAGGCTACTCAAACAGCTTCGGGCACTTCGGCTTATACCCAATCATCCTGGGTCCACACCTCCTAGGAGATGCTTGCTTAAGATGTTAAAGTATAAGTCTCCATGACCAAGATGACTTGAACACCGCAAGTCAAATGAACATCGCACTTAAGCTGCAGTAAGAACTTCATTGACATATCTATATAGATTACCATATGAAGTTTTACAGCTAGTCACTCCAATGAACTAGTTCCCTTAACTAGCATCCATGTTTATCTCCGGACATCCCAATGTCACCAGCCAGTGAGAATCAGCTGATTAGAGAATAACCCATGCTAGTCTCAACAGAATTGATAGTGTCTGTTTTTATCAATTCATCGACTAGGGATATTTTCAATACTTCACAATTGCACATGTAGAGATAATCACTAGTTGTGATCCCATCACAAATTCTCTTATGCTGTGAATTGTATTGCGGACATTCTGTAGATGAGTTTAAGATCCCAATCAAATACACAAACATGTATACTCAAATAGTGAATTATCATTTATTAAAATAAATGTTTACAACCATAAGGCGATTGCCTTAGGACACGGGTTATGGGCCCATCAGTTTCTCCTGCATTTGCTTTCCTATCTTGCCTCCAACTCCAGGTACCTGCAAGACAACAAACACAAGACAAAAATACAAATAATCTTATGTCTTAGTTTATTGGTTTTGGCTTTGGATTACAACTGAAACCTTAGGTCGAACCGATGCCTACTGTTCCTTTTCCCGGGAACGCGTCCTCACCTACTCCACCCTGGAGAAGTTACCTTTGCCAACCGGGACCTCCGGTTGGACTTTTGCTCAGCCTCCAAGAACCCAGATCTCGAGATGTCCGACCTCGACCCATCTCTACTTCTGTCTGTGATCCCCGCTCGGCTAAGTCTTTTGCCTGATCCTCGACCAGGACTTCATACTCGACCTCCGAGACTCCCAGATCTCAAGACGTCCGACCTTGACCCATCTCTACTTCTGTCCGTAGTCCTCGCTCGGCTAAGACTCTGTTGCCCGATCCCCGACCAGGACTTCATGCTCAGTCCCCGGACCAAGACTTCGTGCCTAGCTTCACTCACCAGGACTTCGTTCACCTAGCTTCACTCACTAGGACCATATTCACTCACCAAGATTTCCTCCACTAACTTCACGATTTCTTCCACCTAGCTTCATTCACTAGGATTTCTTCCACCTAGCTTCATTCACTAGGATTTCTTCCACCTAGCTTCACTCACTAGGATTTCTTCCCTTCATAATAATTTCTTTGCTAGTCATCTTAATCCCGTCTAAACTTCTCTCTTTCACCTTTCAAGTAAGTATCCCAAACCTCAAATCCAGTTTGGTTTAATCCCTTGGTCCAACTAACCATCTTTGGGTTCTATTCACTCTGCCAAACATCAGATCCTGTTTGGCTAACCCTTTGTCAAACTGATCAAACCTTGGTTTACCCTACCAAACATAAGGTCCTGTTTGGTTTAACCCTTGATCACTTTGACTCGACCATGGTATATTGTTACTGCTAAACATCAGGTCATGCTTGGCTAACCCTTTGTCAAACTGATCAAACTTGGGTTACCTTACCAAACAGCAGGTCCTGTTTGGCTAACCCTTTGTCACTTTGACTAGACCTAAATATATTGTCAAACATTAAAACATTAGAGGTTGATTGTGCATATCTGATGCACTTTGCACCAACACCTACTAGGTCAGGTAGACTTACAGAAGATGGGCTTAGATGTTTGTTTGCTTTGTGTTTGCTTGTCTTGTAGGAATCTAAAACTGGAGGTAAGAAAGGAGAGCAAAAGCAAAGCAAAAAAGCAAACTACAGCCTGGAACTGCTTCCAGGCACCCAGAAGGACCCAGGGAGCACCCAAGTGACCCGGGCTCCCAAGCGTCACTCAGGCGCCTCCATAACCCGAGTACCCTCATGGTTCCCGGGTGCCCAAGACCCATTCCACAGCTTTTATCCCCTACAATAAGTTTTGTCGAGTTGATCAGATAAGGATCAACATTAAGATCGCCCTAGAAGGCTATAAGGGCGCTTGAGTGACCAATATATGAAGGGGTTTGAGCTATGGTTTCAAAGTAACAATTCCATCATACTACTATACAGTTTATGTGAAACAAAAGTGCTAAGGCGAAGCTCTATAACCAAGGAAACTCCAGGAGGAAGCGCTGCACTTCAGACTTCCAGATTGGCTGGGATCGTCACTTCTTTTTTGTTTGCTTTTATTATAAGTTATACTTAAATTTTAGTTATTTGTTCTTGAAATATTAAACTATAAGACGGGTTTTCTCCGCATCCGAAAATTCTAGAAAGGAGACCATTAGTGGACTCACGTTGAGTACATAGGCCTTGGACGTACTAACCCTGGACGGTTGGGAACCAAGTAAATAAATCTCGCATGTCACCTGTGTCTTGTTTCTTTATTTTAATATTCCACTGCATACTACTAACATCTCTGATAAGAAAGACGAATGAATGACGAGACGACAAAAGTTGACAAGAGTTGATATTCACCCCCGCCCCCTCTATCAATGACATCGATCCAACAATTAGTATCAGAGTAGGAGGCTCTGATTGGACTCACCACTGAAAGAGCAAGAAAGCTAGGAATTGAGGGGGAGACAAGGGTGAAAAAGGTAAATTTAATTATGCCAAGTTTTAAATTTCATATAATATGTTTCAAGTGTAGGGAGAGAGGACATTACAAAAACAAGTGTCATACTCATAAAATTCAGACGACCCCACCAACGGTAACGGATGTACTAGTGCCAAGAGTTTAGAGGAATAAGAGTCACATCAAGTGTTTCAAGTGTCAAAAGTATGGACTCTACAAGAACAAATGTCTAGAATAGAGGAAAAACAGTTCAGCAATACCAAAAAATGCGAGGATGGTACGGAAATTTAATGTTTACAAAAATACCCCTGCTAGTTTAGATTCTAAATTAGAAATTCTGCATAATAATTTTGTTTCCAAAAATACCCCTATGCATGCAAACTTAAATTTTATTTTTTTGGATAAATTAGATTTTTTTCATAGTAAATTAAATATGATACGTGATAAATTAGCTAATAATGGATCTATATCAAACATTGATAATATTAAAATATTAAATATTAAATCTTTAATCTTTAATTATTAATATTAATGCTGCTATTTTGACAATTAATTCAGACATTTTAAATAATTTTACAAATAATTTTTAAGATAAAATTTTAATTAATAATTTTACAGATAATTCTCAAGATAAAATTGAAGATAATTCTAAAAATTTAACTAATAATTCACAACATAATAAGAAATTTTTAATTAATAATTCTTAAGATAATAATAAAAAATTAATAGATAATTCTCTTGACAACTCTGATTATATCAAAAGTCAACTTTAATTAATTCTGAAATTATAATTATTAAATCTGAAAATGATAATTCAAAGAATATCATTTCTGAAATTTTAATTAATAAATCTGAAATTTTTGAAAATATAGATTTAATTAATTCAAAAAATTCAAAATTAAATAATATTTTTTAATAAAAAGTCAGATTTAATCAATTTAGAAAATTCAGATTTAATTAACTCAAAAATTCATAAAAATTTAGAAATAAATACTAATTTAATTAATTCAAACATCAAGAAAAATTCAAACTTAAAAATTCTAATTATGAAAATGATGAAGCTAATCTAGAACTAGAAAAAAAAATTAGTAAGCTTAATAAAATCTTTAATTTATTTAATCAAGATAAATCCAAATTTAATAACCCAATTAATATTTCAACCAAACATGATAAACCAAATCTCAAAAACTCAAAATTAAATCATAAAATTCTAGAAATTAAATCTACAAATTTAAAGAGTACTAATTCAAATATTAACACCAAAAATTCAAATTACAATAAAGTGCCCTTTAATTATGAAACAATGAATAATCCAAAATTAAATGCAAAAAAATTAGAATAATTACCATAATGCACATTAAATAAGAAGTTCAAATATAAATACCAAAATTTGAAAAAGAATAAGTAATTCATAATCCACAATTCAAAAATTAATAATATAAAATTCTTAATTATTTCTTAAAAATTAAAATATAATTGAATAAAATCTCAAATTCTAATTCTTCTGGATGGAGTCGACGATAATGTCCAGTCACCGGGGGTCTGCCCACGTGGAAGTCGCTGTGGAGGAGAGGAACTCTGTGCCCTGCGAGATTAACACGAGTGTTAGGGGACACGCTGGAAGGGGTCCGGTGGAGTCCACTCCGACGCTCAAGTCAGTGTATTGATGTAGAGTAGAGGTAGCAGGAAAGGAAAATGTATGTAAGGTTGAGAGAGCATAACCCCTTAACTGGAGGGGTTGGACTACCTTTTATACTGATGGCGGTGGACTTGGTGCCTCCCTCCGTTCGGTGCCACCTCTCCTTGATTTATGCCACGTCCTCCCCTTCTTTCGACGATTACTGGATAGCCTTTGAAATGATCTGTGCTGTTACCATGCTTCAACCCGTTACAACAGTTAAGGGTCATGATGACTCCTTATGACGGGGAAGCTTATCCATAAATCCGTGAAAAAAAGGGGGGAGGACCGTTGCTTGAGTTCGAAGCTAACTCGGGCTCCACTTCCTAGAGGTGAGCTCAGGGCCGACCAGGGTGAGCATGGGCGCTATAATTCCCGAGGAACTCTCGAGACCCCACCCCTCAGGGTGGTCCCGGGAGGGGTCATTTGGCTATCCTTCCAGGGCGTGTCCCCCGAGGCGGGTCTTAGGGCTCGGGAAGGAGGGTCACTTCGACTCGACGTGTCATGTCACGCAGCTTCTTCATCCTCCGTGCCTGCCACGGGCTATTCAACCCTATCACAAGTCCCTCCCTTCAAGTATGATCGAAGGAAGTGTGGCTGATTGATTGGAGTAGCGTGAAGATGAAGAACTTGAGTTCCGGCGGGACTTTGTGTCCATTACTACTCCTTTATTAGTTATAAGAGACCTTCAGATTATAATCTTCGTCCCGAGTTCCGAGAAATCCTCCTTTTGGTTTCATCCTTTCCAAAAAAGGCTCCTACGATTCTTGGGGTTATTATAAGGGTGTCTATCTCTCCGTCATAAAGGCGCATGACGCTTTTTTGATGGAGACCAAGTACCTTCGCGAATGCCTCACCGCCACACGCTTCAATGGCCATCCCCACGAATTCTTACTAGAGCGCGCCGCTGTAGCTAGCTCATGTCAGGCAACTTTCCCGGGTGCATCAGTTTCTCACTTTCCACGTGCCTCTTCCCCATTGCGCCCAAACAGGCGGCTTCCTGGGTATAAGAGGGGAGGATGAGGACGTTTAGGTCCACTTCCGACTACGTGGCTGGGTACGCTTCGGCTTCCTCTTCTCCTATCAGGCTTCTTTTACGCGTAAGTAGTTTGTCTCTTTCTTGTCGCTTCCCTCAGGAACTATGGAAGGATACCAAGCGGAATGGTATGAGTCTGCCTCTTCAAGAGTTAGGCCAGAGGCTCTGTAGGCGGCCACCAAGGCCTATGGCATCCTCGCCAAGATGGCGGTGGTTATCCCCAAGGTAGGCCAGACGCTAGTGGAACCTCCTGCAGGCATGTCGACCTTTTTCTTAAGACAGGTGGAGTTAGGGCTTCATTTTCCTGTCCCCCCTTTCTACATGAATATATCCTCCTACTTTGTTATCCCTCTCCACCAGATGGCTCCTAACGCCTTCACTCAAATGGGCGGGACGTATATTGTCTTCAAGCTTTTTGACCTCCCCCTAACTCCTCATCTTTTCCACTCTTTCTTTACCCCAATTGGTTCTAGGGGGGTCTTTAGCTTCTCGGCCCAACCGGGTCATATGTTTTTAGGAGAGTTTTCCTCTTCGCACAAAGGGTGGAAGGAGAAGTTCTTCATCCAACTACTTGCATTGCCTTTCGGTCCTCTTCGCTGGATAGAGGCTCTCCCTAATCCTCATTCTTTAGGAGATTTTCTTCAAAGTTTTGCTTATCAGCGTGCTAGGAACGTACTCTCTGGCATGGAATTCAGCGGTCCGGGGCTGGTGCAATGTGAGGAACTTATGTTCCAAGCGGGCCTTAGCCCTAAAGCAACCCAAATCAGCTCTAGCCTCGGTATGTTTGTCTTCTTGATTAATGCTTGTTAATTCTGATTGATATTTCCTTGTTTGTCTACTGCAGAGGAAGTCATGTTCGCCAAGGTAATGGGTCAACTTATCAAGTGGGAGGAGGCTAACAAGGAGGCGCTAAATCCTCCCCTAGCCATTCCTGAGGCGCCCCCGGCACCTGCCGAGTCCTTGGAGGGGATTGCTAACTCGTCCCTGTTGGGTTCTCCTGGCACAAAAATATAAAAACGCAGCGGAAACAAGAACCCTCGAGCGATCCATGCGAAAGAAAACTCATATAAAGTATATCTATCTAATAGATTTATCTACTGTTTATACCTTTGGAACATGCCCTTTACTTATCCCGCTCATCCAAGGTGTGTCGGATCTCTTCCACGTTCAAGTGTCCGTGCCTCTATTCGTATCCACACGGACACAATCTCTCAACTTCGGGAGAACTACCTTAGTTGTGCTAGCAACTTGAGGTAGCTCGCAGAACACCAAGAACCCTACAATAGGGTTTCGGCCAAAGGAGGAAGATGAGGGACGGAAGAAGAAAAGGAAGAAGGAGAAGAGAAGAAGCCCCCATCCAAAGTCACAAGGCCCTCTTTTATACTCATCCCATGAATATGAAGAGGTTTGTGTCTCTTTGGCTTCCTTCATCAATACCAATAAAGAGCACATCTTTTCATGTGGCTCTTCATCTTTTCCCATGCAAGAAAAGAATCTTTTCTTTTCCCTTCATTAAACACTTTAATGAATTTCCCTTTAATCCCGACCGGGGCTCTCGGGCTTCCGACCGGTCTCCCGACCAAGTCTGCCGAGAGCCGAGCTCCCGACCTAGTCTGCCGAGCTCCGACTCAGTCTGTCGAGCTCCGGCTTAGTCGGCCGAGTGCCGACCCAGTCAGTCGAGTGCCGACCCAATTTGCCGAGTGCCGACCCAGTCTGCCGAGCTCCCAGCTCAGTCTGCCGAATGCCAACCCAGTCTGCCGAGCGGAACTCCGGATCTGACTTCCCGAGTTCCCAACTCGGGCTCGGACTTCCCGAGTTCCCAACTCGGGCTCGGACTTCCCGAGTTCCTAACTCGGGCTCAGACTTCCCGAGTTCCTAACTCGGGCTCGGACTTCCCGAGTTCCTAGCTCGGGCTCCCACTCAGATTTCCCGAAGCATCATGTCCTTAGTGTGTGACCCAATAGGCTCTTGTGACGTTGGGAATGCGCCTAAACACTTTAGACACATAAACAATGAGCGGCATCTAGTAATGCATCATTGCTACCCAAGTAACAAGAAAAGTCGAGATCCGACTAAACCTCCGTGACTATAATAATGTATAACCTTGTCCTTCTATCCTTGATATCTAGATTGACCAATGAGGCATAGACCGTGTCATCCTCAATCAATCTTGTGTTTCTTGATCCCCGAGTAGACTCACTCAATCAAATAAGCTCAATATCTCATATTGACTCATTCAAGCATGGTCATGCATTTTAGTAGTCCTACTCGATCAAGGGGCCCACAGATATCACTCCCGTCATATGGGAGGGATAGATCTCATCTACATCACTCACATCTCTCCGCATAATTCATTACATACCCAGTGATTGTCTTTATAGTCCACCCTGTTACGGGTGATGTTTGACAATACCAAAGTACATAACTCCTTATGTAGGGAACCGTAGTGACTTCAGGTCTAAGGACTATTCATACTAATAGTCACATGAGAAAGTTTATGACACTCATATGACAATCTATGAAACTTTCTCATGGCGGGTCAATTCAGCACACATTCTCCAATGTATACCCATGTGTCAACTTGATATCACATATCCATGACTTGTGAGCTCAAGTCATCAGTTGACCCACATGCTAGTCTCCATGCATTAATATTATCCCTGAATATTAATGCTTGACTAGGAATAATTTAAAGTAGTGTTCTCTATATTATCTCACTATTGATTCAACCACTCGATATAATGTAGATAAGAACCCACTACACAAGGGCATTATTATACTTAGTTATTCGGCACAGAATACAAAGTAAGTATAATAACCAAAATGCCTTTATTAATGATAGAATATGATACAGAATGTCCCTAGTCAATCATCACATAATTGGCTCTAGGGCTCCTACTAACAGTCCCGTGCGGCGGCCTCGCCCGAGAGGGTAGAAACTATTGTTACATTCCCGCCTGTTCCGGCCCGAGGGTCTTCAGATCACCAAGTTGACCCTGTGGCGGGTCTTTCTTTTGGGGGTGGCTCCCCTCCAATAGTTGTTCGTCCCGAGGGAGTCAGCGAGCTGTCCTCTCATCCTATCGCCCCCTCGGCAGTCC
Source organism: Boesenbergia rotunda (assembly GCA_024364735.1). NCBI lineage: Eukaryota > Viridiplantae > Streptophyta > Magnoliopsida > Zingiberales > Zingiberaceae > Boesenbergia > Boesenbergia rotunda. The sequence goes on along the minus strand of JAGFNQ010002590.1, from coordinate 7,243 downwards.
GGCCCACTGGTCAGCAGAAGAGGAGACTCTCAAAAGGTTTGGGCCCTGAGTAGAAAAAGCTACGTTCCGCGGGGCCTAACCCTCTTCCCTCTGTGCCTGAGGAGGCGGTTACTCCTTCCGAGGGGGAGCGCCTGTTTTTGCACCGTCTCCTATCCCTTCGCCGCAACTCCAGAGAGGGCAGGTACAACTCCCAGTCTTCCCTCGACTGATCCGACCGAGACCTTGAAGGGTAAGGAGGTAGTGCGTACCCAATACCGGATGAGACTGGATCGCCTCAAGAAGAAGCTGGATGTGGCATTGGAGGCTTCTATGCAAATCTTCCCCTCCCCCCCCCCCCCCCCCCCCCCCCCCGTGCAGTTGAAGGAGGTCCCGCCCGAGGGGATCTTATTTGAAGGGAGTTCTAGCTCCGAGGAGTGTGTCTCCGGCCCCTCCAGTTTGCCACCTGAAGCCCCTACGGTCCAATGTCTTCCTCCTCTCCGGGGTTCGCCGTCGCCCGAAGGAGGAGTTAACCCATCCAGGTCCCCAGGAGGGGTTGCCATGCATGTATCAGCGGGACCGCTAACCACTCTCCGGGAGACCCTTCTGAAGGTACAAGCTACTGTTACATTGGATATGTTCTTGTATACCCTCTAACCTCTTGGTGCAATGACAGGCAACTGAAGACTGCCTCACCGCCGGCCGAGGCCTATACTCCTACCCTTGGGTTGAAGCTTTGATCCGCCAAGCCCTGCGGGCCAAAGCTACCGCTAATCATGAGCATCGGGCAGGACTGATGTAGGCAGAGGTCAGCAGAGCTCTCCGTGCGAAGGTCGAGCATCTGCTGGACCTCGTATGGGACAAGGAGTTGGCCCTCCAAAATTCCCGTCACCGCGAACGCCTGGCGTCCGAGAAGGCTGTGGCCATTACCCAAGACCTGCTCCAGGTGAAGCAGGAGAGGGACCAGCTTCAGATGAGAGAGACGGAGCTGTCGGGTGACCTCCAACTTATGGTCATCTCGATCGAGAAACTTAACACACGTGTTCAGGATCAGGAGCAACAACTGGGTCAGAAGGAGTCAGACTTTCTGATAGCCACCGAGCATGCATCCGTCCTGGAGGATGACCTGGCCCAGGCTCGATCGAAGGTATGGGCCATGTCGGCCAGACTTAGGGAGGCCCTGGCCGATCAGGATGAGATGTCATCCGAGTTGGGACGATTGAAGAGTGCCCGAGATGCTGCAGAGGTCGAGCTTTGGGCCCTGCGGGTTGCCAAAACCTCCAGCTCGAAGGAAGCCGAAGCGACCTCCAAGGCGAAGTTCTTGGAGTCAGACGAATTTTGTGCTATCGTTGTTGCCCCAGTAATGAAGCGTTTGCAGCAAGCCTTCCACGGGGCTATCGACCAATTGAAGAAAGATCACCTTCTGCCCCCCGATGCTGACCCGAGTCTATGAGTAATGGTTGCCTAAAAAGGGGGCTCCCCCCCCCCCCCCCCCCCGTACTCAGAGTTGTAGGATTACCTGTGTACTGGGGAGATGGGCCTTTTGTTGGTGCAATTTGCACTAATAGTTAAACCTGAGTTTTGATGAATGACAAATAGGTTAAAGTTAGACTTGATTTTGGTTTTGACCTCTTTACTAAGTGTGCAGGGTTGAAAGACTTAGGACCTGACACCAGGCTGAAGTCCAGGGTGGTTGAGTCCTGGCGGGAAGTCCAGGGTGGTTGAGTCCTGGCGAGAAGTCCAGTTGGGTTCACGGGGCCTGACAACTGGCTGAAGCCCAAGTTGGTTGAAACTTGGCAAAAAGAGTTGAGCCCTGGCAGGAAGACCTGGTGGGTTAAGAAGTTGAGTAGAGCTGCACGAGGTAAGTGAGGTAAGTCACTAGAGGAGCAAACCAGTGAGGACGGGTCCTATTTTAGGACTGTAGGCGCGGTCCAACTTAGGCCCATTTTGGTGACCTCGGTTGAGTCCTGGTTAGATCCTTATCCAGGTTTGGACAGGGTCTAATTAACTCTAAATGCATTAACTCTATTTTACAGAATTTATTTAATTAGATTCTAAATGCATTAACTCTATTTTACAGAATTTATTTAATTAGATTCTAAATACATTAACTCTATTTTACAGAATTTATTTAATTAGATTTTGTAGTTGAATTTTATAAAATTATTCCTTATCTAAAGCCTTGGTGGAGGATAAATTATCATTTAAATTATTCGTATTTCCTTCTTTTTAGAGAATAAAATTATTCCTACTAATGCTTAAAATTCTCACGTAAAGCTTAGCTGGAAGGATAGAATCTTCTTTTAAATTATTAATAAAATTGTAAGAGGATAAAACCTCTCGGTTAACTTTTCAATATTCTGTATTTATATTTTATTTAAATTATTTTCTTAATTGAAGCAAAGGATAGAAACATTATCTTTTTTTTAATTATTTCATCTTGTTGATGGATAAAATTTGAGCTGAGAAGATCATGCATCGAGGCACTATAAATAGAAGCAAGCAAGCCCTCTAAAAAATAAGAAAATTTGATTCTGGTTCAATCTTTGGCGCTCTCTTGCTTCCACGCTCCTCTGCTGCGGTTTGTGCTTTGACTCGACGCTGTCCGACCGCTGCTGGAAGATCGTTCCCAACACCCAAGCTTCTTCAAATCTAAGTGTTGGGTAACGAGTTTTTTTTCTGTCTGCACTTAAATTATTTAAGGGGGAAGTGTAGGGCTGTTACACTTCCGCCCAATCTTGTATTCGAATCACTCTATCGGTAGTTTTTCGATAGAGGTTTTTAGTAGATTGCCCACAGGAAAGGTTCAAGGAACCTGGGCCTTCGAGTAGGAGTCGGCGAAGGCTCCGAACGAAGTAAAACTCCTCGTGTAATTTTTTATTATTTTTCGCTTTCTCATTTCGTTTTATTTTTTCCGCTGTGCACGTTATAAAAAGCATCATACAATTTTCTATCGACTCTGATTTTATAACGAAGATTTTAAAAGTCATGTGATTCACCCCCCCTCTCACGTGCATCGGTCCTACAAGTGGTATCAGAGCCAAGTTCGCTCTGTATCGGTGCAACCACCATAAGAGCCGGGGGAAATCTAATTCTTTTTCGTTTGTTTTTGTGTTTTCGCTGCACGATCTAAATTAGGTATTGTTGCCTAAATTTAGATATTTTCTATTGATTTTACTCGAATTTGGGCAACACCATTTCGAGTCATTTTTTGTTCATTTCTTCTCCTTTTCCTATCACACTACTAATCCAAGACCTAGTCTTGGAACAAGTGTTTTTGTTGTTGTCCATTTCAGATGGCTCAAGGTGAAGGATATAGTACTGCCCGTCCTCCGCTCTTCAATGGGGAAGACTTCCCTTACTGGAAACGAAGAATGGAGGTGTACCTAAAGACTGATATGGATCAATGGTTCACGGTGCAATCTGGCTACGAACCACCAATGGACGAGGGAAACAATGCACTACTGAAGCATGACAGATGGAACCTAGAAATGAAGAAAAGGGCTCAGATTGAGTTCAAAGCACAGAACACACTCCAATGCGGACTAACCAAAGAGGAATTGAACTGTATTGGCCCAACTGAATCTGCCAAAGAACTTTGGGACAAACTGATTGAACTGTATGAAGGCACCTTAGATGCGAAGGTAACAAAAAGAGATTTGTTATTGAATAAATTATTTAACATAAAAATGCAGGAAGGTGAGTCTGCAAGCCAACTCCACGCCCGGATCAAGGACATACTAAATGGACTCCACCTCATTGGGCACAAACAAGAAAATAGAGATATTATAAGGTATGCACTAAATGCCTTTCCTAGAAACTCTTTATGGGCATCCATCATAGATACTTATAAAATTTCTAGGAATCTTTCCAAAATAAATTTAGATGAATTATTCTGTGAATTAGAACTGCACGAACAAACTAATGCCAAGGCCAAGAAAGGATTTGCTTTGTTTGCAGGTTCTTCAAAAGAAGTCAAGTCGAAGAAGAAAATTCAAGAATCAGAAGAAGAGTCAGACTCAGACTCAGATGACGAGGAACAAATGGTTAACTTAGTAAGAAAAGTCCTCGCCAAAAAGAAAAGCAAATTCTCGAAAAGAGATTTCCAAAAGATAATGAAGCCAACCAGTTATGGAGACAAAAGCAAAATAACCTGCTTCGGTTGCAACAGAAAAGGACACTTCAAACATGAATGTCCCTACAAAATGGAGGACCAATCAAAGAAAAGCAAGAAGAAGAAGGCTCTTCAAGCCACCTGGGACGAGAGTTCGGATGACTCTGACTATGAACCACCAAAGAAGACAAGCTACCTCGCGCTAATGGCAACTGGACCCGGGTCAGACTCGGAGCACGACGAAGATTCCGAATACGAGTCGAGTCAAGAGATCGGACTCTTTTCGGACGACTCGACTAAGGTATATTTAGATTCAGTTAATGAAAAAATTTTTAAGATTATTTCCATTTTAAATAAAAAATTACTTGCATCTGAATCTAGGAATGACCAGCTCCTTAAGGAAAATCAAGACCTTAAGGAGCAATTAATTAATACCAGAACATTAACTGAACAAACTCAAAATCAAAAGACAATTGAGCTTGAAACTGAAAACTCCACTCTAAAGAAGTCCTAAAACTTAAGGATCTACTAGCAACTATCACAACCCGATCCAAGAACCTTGACCTCATTCCTGGATCACAAAAGGGCATGTACAATAAATCTGGGATAGGATATAAATCAGGATCAGCCCAAAGATCCTTTATCTCCTTTATCCACCCCCGCAAAAATCAACGAAATGCGTGGGTTCCGAAAGCTTACCTAACAAAGCAAGTAGGTCAGAATCAACTTTATGTCCCAAAAAGGGACATCCACTACATTGACCCTAGACACCCAGTCTACAATTTAGGGGGAGGCTCCAAATTAGTTGGCACCTCAAAGTCACCCTTTACCCGTCTGGGTACCTAGGACTAGTTTCAAAAGTTAGTCTGACACTTGACCTTCTTAGTACCAGGGTAGGGCGAGCTGATAGTACGTTAGGGAAGCTGATCTAAGGAGTCAGGTAGGGGAAGGCGTCCTCTATTTGGTCTTCTTAGCCCAGTGGAACTAGTCGAAGCTACCTCGCCACATCCTAGACTAGTTAGACCAAGGAGTTTCAATAGGTAGGTTAAAAGTACAACTTCCATAAGCGGTTTTGCCTAGAAAGTGGTTGTTGATCCAATAAGGCTTCGGCCAAAGAAGACCTCTGTGCCTCGCCACGGCCTGGAAACCAATTATGGAAGTATACTTTTAAACTGCTTCTTGTCAAACCTGAATCTAACAAAAGGTCAGATTAACTTTTATAAATCAAACACAAACTTATCTCACACAAATCATAGGATCCCTTTGATTGACAACTTAGATCAAGTGAGATGAATAAGGACAACCGAAATCAAAATTCAAAATTCAAATTAACGAATTCAAAATTCAAAATTCAAATAAACGAAATCAAAATTCAAAATTCAAATTAACGAAATCAAAATTCAAAATTCAAATTAACGAATTTAAAATTCAAAATTCAAATTAACGAAATCAAAATTCAAAATTCAAATTAACGAATTCAAAATTCAAAATTCAAATTAACGAATTCAAAATTCAAAATTCAAATTAACGAATTCAAAATTCAAAATCAAAATTAATAAAATTCAAATTCAAAATTCAAAAATTAATAAAATTCAAATTCAAAATTCAAAATTAATAAAATTCAAATTCAAAATTCAAAATTAATAAAATTCAAATTCAAAATTCAAAAATTAATAAAATTCAAATTCAAAATTCAAATTAACGAATTCAAAATTCAAAATTCAAATTAACGAATTCAAAATTTAAAATTCAAAAATCAAAATTAATAAAATTCAAATTCAAAATTCAAAAATTAATTAAATTCAAATTCAAAAATTCATAAAATTAAAATATAAATTCAAAAATCAAAATTAATAAAATTCAAATTAATTCAAAATTTAAATTCAAAAATTAATAAAATTCAAAATTAATAAAATTCAAATTAATTCAAAATTTAAATTCAAAAATTCATAAAATTAAAATTCAAAATTCAAAAATTCATAAAATTAAAATTCAAAAATCAAAAATCAAAAATAATAAAATTCAAATTAATTCAAAATTCAAATTCAAAAATTAATAAAATTCAAATTCAAAATTCAAATTAACGAATTCAAAATTCAAATTAACGAAATCAAAATTCAAAATTTTAAATTCCTTAACTTTTTCAAAATTTCAAGTTTTCAAATTTCTTAAGGTTTTTCAAAATTCAAATTCTCCTAAGCCTTTTAAACTCAAATTTTTAAACTTCTTAGTTTTTTTTTGGGTTTCAAATTTCTTAAGTTTCTTTAAATCATTCCTTGAACTCATTCGAAACTTAAACTAAATTCTAAAAATTTCCTACTTAACTGTAGGAAAACTAAGGTAATTGGCCTAGGTACCACTAAACTTGAGTCTGATTGTATAATTAAAACTGTCTTACTTGTTGAAAACTTTTACTTCAATTTACTAAGTATCAGCCAATTGTGTAACACTGGTTATAAGGTTAGGTTCTTGTCCAATGAATGTCTGATCAAACACACTGACAACCCAAACATCACACTTAGAGGACATAGGCACAATAACATTTATGAATCTAAGGCTAACCTAGCTGATATATTTACTAAACCACTCTCTGAATTTGAATTTAGTAACTTAAAAAGGTTAATAGGAATGTGTGTTGTAGACTAGGATTGACCTAATCACTTTTACTCAACTCACAAATTCTGTTTGACACATAGCTTGAGTTAGAGTTAATGGGCTAAACTTTCTTACTTGGTTCAAGGGGAGCTTGAGTTTATATTTTGTATTCTAACTCTCAAAAATGTTTAGTGAAAACTGTTTTAGAAAATATCTTCTTTAATTGAACAAGGATTTTAAAAAAAAAATTATCTTGAAATTTTTTTTCTCAAATTAATCCTGAAAATATTCTAAATGATCCTTTGAAAAGAAAATTTTGGAAAATCTTCTCTTTTTCATTAATTTGCCTTGAGATATTCTTTATTTTGGAAAAGATTAAGATTTTGAAGGTAGCCTTTTTAATTTTTGAAAATGGTGTTCGAAAAGTCATTTCTAAATTTACACCTAGTCATTTCCTTTAACATTTATGCTCTCAGATTGTTTGTGTTAAATTAAGAATTTGACTTACCCCTCTGAATCAGTTCAGAAAACTTAGTATGCTTGTTAAGCATTTTTCTT
>JAGFNQ010002589.1:377777-412087 GCA_024364735.1 Boesenbergia rotunda | reverse complement strand
CATGCCTTGAAACAAACACCTTTTGTTCCAAGGGATGATAGAATTGGTAACCCTTCGTTTCCTTAGGGTATCCAATAAATAGACATTTATCAGACTTAGCATCCAATTTGTCTGATACAACCCGCTTCACATAAGCAGGACAACCCCATATCTTAAGGTGAGTTAAGTGAGGTTTCTTACTATTCCAAATCTCATATGGAGTAGTAGAGACTACCTTAGTTGGGACTCTGTTTAGCAAGTAAACAGCTGTCTTAAGTGCATAGCTCCAAAAGGATTTTGGAAGAGTTGCATGATTCATCATAGACCTAACCATGTCCATCAAGGTTCGGTTGCGCCTCTCAGATACACCATTATGCTGTGGTGTATACGGCGGAGTCCATTGGGACAATATCCCATTGTCCCTTAGATAATCTTGAAACTCTTGACTTAAGTATTCACCACCTCGATCGGATCGAAGTATCTTAATACTTTTGCCAAGCTGTTTCTCTACTTCATTTCTGAACTCTTTGAATTTCTCAAAGGCTTCAGATTTGTGTTTCATCAAGAACACATACCCGAATCGTGAGTGATCATCGATGAAGGTGATGAAGTAGCTATAGCCTCCTTGTGAAAGAGTTGACATTGGTCCACATACATCGTATATATTAGACCAAGCAATTCTCCCACTGGATTACCTTTTCCGGGAAAGGGTAATTTGGTCATCTTGCCTTTTAAGCAAGATTCGCATGTATCAAATGAACCGGGTTCAAATGATTCCAAAATTCCACATCGGTGTAATTCGGTCATGCGTTTCTTACTTATATGGCCAAGACACAGTGCCACATGTAGGAGTCTATTTGATTATCTATTCGAGCACGTTTGTTGCTTACTTCGATATTGAAAACGTCACTGGATAAATCTAACGTGTAGATGTCATTGCACAAAGTTCCATTCCCATAAAGAACGCCATTTAAAGTTATGTAACAACAATTGTTTACTGAAAGTTAAATGATAACCTTTTTCATTCAAACATGAAATAGATACAATGTTCTTTATTAACGAAGGAACGAAATAACAATTATCCAATTCTAAGACACGTCCAGTTGGGAGCTTTAGCAAATATGTTCCGATGGCAATAGCAGCAATCCTTGCTCCATTTCCAACCCGCAAATTCGCTTCTCCCTTGACGAGCCTTCTTCTATTCCTTAGCCCCTGTATGTCATTACATATATGTGAGCTACACCCAGTATCAAGTACCCAGGTATCTGAGGAAATAGAGTGACATTCAATAACGAAGATACCTGAAGAGGATGGGGCATCGGATGCCTTCTTCTTCACGGACTCAAGATAAATCTTGCAGTTTCTTCGCCAGTGACCTTCCTTGCCACAGTGATGGCAAGTTCCTTTTGGTTTCTTTTCAGTTTTCTTGGCCTTTTTCTTCTTCCCTTTGTTCTGTTCTTTGGCCTTCCTCTTAGAACCTTTCTTCGAGGAACCAACTAACAGTACTGCTTTTTGATCTGGCTTTACAGAAGGCTCCACAGTCTTCAGCATGTTGATCAACTCAGGAATGGTAGTCTCCAGTTTGTTCTTCCGATAGTTCATCACAAATTGTGAACAACTCTTGACAAACAACTCAGAATTAAGTCAATACTTAGTTCATGATCCATTGCAAAACCGAGTGCGCTCAGTCGCTCAATGTACCCCAACATCTTTAACACAAACTGCGAGGCAGAAGTGCCTTCCTGCATCTTAGTGGTGAAGAGGAGTCTGGAGACTTCGAACCTTTCGGATCTCGCCTGCTCTTCAAACAACTCATGAAGATGGAAGATGATGGTATTAGCATCCATATGCTCATGTTGCTTTTGCAACTCAGGTACCATAGAGGCTAGCATGATGCAACTCGCCATTTCAGAATCGGTCACATGTTTCTGATAAGCCAACAATTGGTCTGGAGTTGCATTTTCTGGAGGATGGGTGGGAAGTTGTTCTTCAAGGACATAAGCAAGCTTCTCTGCCTTGAGGACTATCCTCAGGTTTCGAAGCCAGTCCATGTAGTTTGGCCCAGTCAGTTTATTTGTGTCCAAAATGGAACGCAAGTTCAGAGAAGACATGATCGAGTGATTATCCTAGAAATACAAATTGAGATTATGTGAGAAGATTTTAAAGAATGTATCAACATACATAAATAAAATCCTATTTATTTTCAAATTGAATAACCCTTATTATCAATTCGGGAGATCGTAGGAACATCTCCAAATAGGTTGATATCCAACCATAGATAAGAATTACCATGGCTGTGGCCATCAAGTTTTCCTTAGCTATGAAGGTAGGTAATTATACCGATTACATATCACATATATGTAACTATCACGTTATGCTATCAACTAATTGAATGTTTGCATAAATCATTAGGTTGTTAACTCATTAACAAGTATGCATCATATACATAGCACCTAACTGCACCTCTCTTTACATCGACCTTGGCTGTGGCACAACAAATCGATGCTCCAAGCTTAAGGCTGACCCATTAATCAAGAAATAGTTTTAATATGGTTGGAGCTCATTCAACCGTTTAGTCAGGCTTGGATGTGTCCAACAACCAAAACTAAGGATTGACCTCTGACTCCAACTATATTATTCATAAACTAATTCCATGGTTTGAACATGTTAAGGTTCAAGTCGGGCATGGATGTGTCCATCAACCCAAGCGAGAAACAAAACTCCGATTCTAACCATATTAATGGAAGGTGTTGGCCTTAATATTTTGTAAGGGGTTTTGGTCTCATCTTTTCCTTTTTAATGCACATTCATGACATATGTCATGACTAACGATTTCCTTAATAAAGTATGTATGTGACTCAAGTTATCAAGTCTCATTAATTGAATTAGGAACCGGATTTCCTAATTCTATTTCATACTATATTGAAGGAATTGTTTTGGGAAATAATTTCCTAAATTGTCATAATTAATTTCGGAAATAATATGTTCAAGACTTTGATTTCTCTAAATCAAATCTTATTAAATTAAGAGACAAATCCCTTAATTCAACTACATATTATTTTCATGAAAATCTCATTTAAGAAAACTCTATAGGAAACCAATTTCCTAATTAATTTTGGAGACAACAATATGTAAGAGCATCACCTCTTAAAACATATTTTATTCATGGATTGATTAATTACAACAAATCGTTTTCTAAGGGTGGCTCCCCGAGGCTCAGATACCCAAAGAAAAGTAAAGTGTTGTAAATCCAATTGGACGGCTCCCCGAGGCTCAATCCAAATCAAACATGACAATTTCAATTAAAAATTGGGAAATTAAATTACAACATCTAACTTTAAATTGGACGGCTCCCCGAGGCTCAATCCAAAATAAAGAATTTGTTGTCAATTTAAAAACCAATTCAAATTTAATTGTCAATTAACTGTCCATGAATTTGTCTAGACTTTCTTAAAGAAAGTGCCCAAAATTGCGAGATTTCGAAAATAGGTTTTCAGAATAATTGTAAGTTTCTGGTACAAAGAAAACTTACATATTTCCAAAGTTGGAAAATTTCAAAAATAGAAAAATTTCCAAAATTGGAAAGTTTCCAAAGATGGGAAAATTTCACAATTATTATAAAATTTTAGAAACTAGAAAATTTCAAACGTTTGCGAAATTTCATGAGGATTTCCAAACTTTGAAATTCCTAATTCTAAAATTTATTATAATTTGAAAGTTTCCATAATTGGAAAAATTTTCCGAAATTGAGATCATGACAAAGTTTTCCACAAAACAATTATATGATTAAGTCGAACACTAACCGGCTCTGATACCACTGTTGGGACCGGGTGCATGTCGACAAGGATACGAGTTCGTAAAATTTAAAATTTTTACGTGCAGCGGAAGAGTTTGCATAAAATAATTTCCTAAATTATTTTAACTTCGTATCTAGCATGCAATCTTATGGTGTGTTGACATAATCATAAAATAAAACTTTGCGGAAAAGTAAACTAATTTACCAAGTACCTCTCGTAACTCGAAGTAAGGGACGAGATCCAACCGTAGCGTCCCTTGGAAGCTCCGCCTCTATTCGCGTCCACGCCGAGTTCTCTTTGGGATGACTTCACAAAGTCGCGAGTTTTGTGCCGACGAGAACTACTAGATCCTCGGAAGGCACAACTAGATGAACAAGAGAAAGTATAGGAAACTAACCAACAAGAAGTAACGAAATCGAATTCCGAGAGGAGAGGAGTCGCTATCCGCTTCTTCTTCTTCTTGTTCGGGTTCTTCTTCTTCTAGTGGCTCACGGCAACACCTTCTTGGTGTTGTGATTGGGCGCCGGCCCTAGAAGAGCTAGGGTGCGCCGGCCCTAAGGGAGGAAGAAGAGAAGGAGGAGAGGAGAGATTAAGAGAGAGAGAGAGAGAATTCTTAATCTCTTGATTAATTGATTGATCTAAAGGGCTAGCCTTTGGTTCCTTTATATAGTAGCAACTCTTTGCTAAGTCTCTCTCTAAACGGAATTAGTTATAAGAAATTTATCCTATAAATTTTCTTAACTAATTATTCCGTTTAAACCAAGTTTTTATTATAAACTAATTTATAATAAAACTTATTATTTTCTCTCTTTAAATTATGGAATAAATTTTTATAAGAAATTTATAAACTTTCTTATTATGATAAAATCAATTCATAATTGATTTTATAAAATTAAAATAAACCAATTCATGGATTATTTTAACTTCCATAAAAAGAATAAATTTCTACAAATTTATTTATATAAATTTTCTTTATACAAATTTATTTATCCATAATTTATAAAATAAACCGCGCTAGATTTATTTTATTAATTAAACCAATTAAATTGGTTTAATCTCCTTTAATGGCCGGCCACCACAAGGAGGGTTAGCACCTCCTTTGGCCGGCCAAACCAACCCGAACCGGTCGCGAATTAAACTCATTTAATTCGCCCAAAAAGCCTTCAAAAGACTTAGCCATTTTTAGCTTCCATTGCGCCTCTGATTAACTCAGATTCGACTTGTTTCTCTTGATCGGAAAATCCAATTTTCAACTCGTTTTAAATCCCTCGGATTACTCGTATTGCGTGTGACTAAATAGGCTTTCGATTTATGTTGGCCGTCTATAATTAACCCATTAATTATAGATCGATCATGAGTGGCACCTAGTAGTACATCATGATCCCCAATTAATCGAAAGATCAACGGTTTGACCCCAGAAGAAATTATTCTGAAACCCTTCAGCAGCTCTAATGAATCGTGCCTCATTCCCTTCACCACCTTATACCCACTTGGTTCAGGACACGGTCTATGGTGTCAGTCCCCACTAGGCTGACTACGTCACACCTAGCCCAAGTAGTGTCTTCCTCGTCCTTTGGATTTCTAATTACTCTCATGTATTTAAGAGACTCGCACTCTTAACATGATATGCTCTGGCCAGAGGCTTTGAGTAACAATCCGACGATAGGCCTGGGTATACATCTCCTCGCAAGGAGTGGTGAATCCTTTGTAGGCTGTTCAAACATCTTCGGGCACTTCGGCTTATACCCGATCATCCTGGGTCCACACCTCCTTGGAGATGCTTGCTTAAGATGTCAAAGTATAAGTCTCCATGACCAAGATGACTTGAACACCGCAAGTCAAAGGAACATCGCACTTAAGCCGCAGTAAGATCTTCATTGACATATCTACATGTAGATTCCCATATGAAGTCTCACAGCTAGTCACTCCAATGAACTAGTTCCCTTAACTAGCATCCATGTTTATCTCCGGACATCCCAATGTCACCAGCCAGTGAGAATCAGCTGATTAGAGAATAACCCATGCTAGTCTCAACAGAATTGATAGTGTCCGTTTTTATCAATTCATCGACTAGGGATATTTTCAATACTTCACATTTGCACATATAGAGATAATCACAAGTTGTGATCCCATCACAAATTCTCTTATACTGTGAGTTGTATTGCAGACATTCAGTAGATGAGTTTAAGATCCCAATCAAATACACAAACATGTACACTCAAATAGTGAATTATCATTTATTAAAATAAATGTTTACAATCATAAGGCGATTGTCTTAGGACACTTCTCTCATATCACTAACACATTTAACTCTCCATTACTATGTGATGTATTTATTTTGAGAAATCAGAGATTTGACATGATTCTGCCGTGGATGTTGAACTAGAAACAGAAGGAAAAGAAAAAAAATCAGAAAAGAAGAGGGAACAAAAACAAGGGTGGCACGCAAATGGAATTTGGGCACCATGAAGCAAGTGAAGTTTCTCTCATCCAAATCAAAAGTTTTGCTCCACTACAAGTCTGACCTTGCTAGAGGATACAAGAAAGAAAAAAAATCAGAAAAGAGAAGAAAGAAACAAAGTTGGCACGCAAGGTGGAAGTTGGCACATTGAGATCAATAGGGTTTTCTTCATCCAAATCAAAGGAATTATTCAAGTTTGACTTCGCCACACTTTTTGATCTCACTAGAGGACTGCAAAGAGGGCAAAGCACATTGGAAACATTCTTGAGCACTCAAGTCTTCCACTCCATCAATTTTCTATTTCCTTGGCTTTTATTCCACTCTTTACCATTTTCTATGTTTTCATTTGTTTTTGTAGATGTTGATCCTAATCATGAATAATGGTGGAGAGTAGATAATAAGCAAGCCTATGGTAGTGCAAGAAGCATGCGTGTTTGAGTGAGCTCCACTTCCATCATCAACTTAGAACTTAAGGAGAGAGCCACCAAAATTTCCCTTGAAAGGCTAGTGCGTTAAATTCATCTCAATGAATCATGATGGATGAAAAGGCTAAGTTGTTGATTTAAGGACGAGATACTAATCCATAGAGCTTAGATTTTTGAGAATTGACAACCTTAGGTAATTTCTTTTCATTTGCTTCTAATTATGCTTAAGAAAATCTAGGGGATCCATACTTAGTAGTTTCGCGAGACGCTCAAGCTTAAGTGTGGGGGAGCTGATAAGTACCATTTTATTGATTATTTCATATGCCAAAATCCATGTTTGACCCATGTTTTTCTTGCTTAATTGTGAAATTACCCTAGGTTTTAGAACTTGCTTTTATTTTGGACTTAATTGCAAATCTGTACATATTTGGATTATTTGGCCACTAAATTTTTGATCTATTTTTGTAGGCATGAAAGGTTCATGGACCTAGGGCATACTGGGTCAAACTTGAGTCGGAAGTGGACCCGGATCGATTTATCAAGCTTCAAATTAATCTGGACCGTTCGATTCAAAAGCAGCTAGATCTGAGCCATCCGGGACCATCTAAAGCAATCCGAGCTAGGGTTAGGGCTGATCAAGCACTCTGATCAAGATCTGAAGGTTTCATACCAATCAGAGCTCATTCAACCGTTGGATCAAGCTCGGAGGGTTCTAGATCGTCCATTCAAAGACTAGGTTGATCTGGACCATCCATTGTAAATCTGGAGGATCCGAGCTACCACGAGGCAGATCCTGACCCTTGATCAACATCATCAAAGTTTGGTTCAGATCGAATGAAGATCAGCCATTGGATTTCCTCAAATCAATCTGGGTCGTCCATTCTTATGTATTTAATCAAACATTTCCCAGCTCTTCCCTTGTCGCGTCTTCCTCGCCGCAACCTTCTTCGTGTTCTTAGTTTTTCTTCAGCTAGTTCTTCAATCCAAGGGGCACGACCCCTCAATTCTCTGTTTAGATCAATTGCTAGGTCATTGGGGAGACCATCTGTGAAGTTTCCAGTTCAGAATTGCCCTAGAAAAAGAGCTATTGAGAGGTTTCCGCAGTTCTGTCCATTTGCTACCTTTGGATCGGCTGTGCTCCAATTCCTTCCACCTGAGCTATCTAGAGGGGTTCCCTAGATTGCTTGGACCATCATCAACTCACCTTCGCACGCGGACGCAGCTGAATTGAAGATTTCGAATGGAATTTTCAGAATTGGGAAGAGTTGAGCTGGAATGGATCGCAGATTGAGTTTTACATTGATTTGCTGAGCTTGTGGATTCGAGGCTCACCCTTGCGTGACGAACAAGGAGTATTTGAGCTAAGGGAGGATTGAGGAGTAGTTTCTTTAGTTAATTTCTTTGTTTTAGCTGTAATTTTATTTCTGCCGCAACATTCTGTTTCTGTTTTTCGTATCAGCCACTTAGTTTCAGTTTCTTGATTGTTTTGCTTTAATTAGTGTTTTAATGTTGCAAGTTAATCAGTAGATAGTTTGTTTAGTGAACATTGCTTTTAATTCTAGTTTAATTCTTGTTTAATTCCCAGCGTATCAATTTTCAGCTTGCGTTCCAATTTTGTTTCAGCGTATCAGTTTCTCTTCATCCTGTGTATCAGCCTTTAGTTCCTACATTTCATATCAGTTAGTCTAGTTCAATTCCAAATCATTTCTGATATTAGTTTGGTATAATTGATCTAAATCGCTTTGTGAGTTTTTGATTGCATTGTTCCCTGTTTTCATATTGCAATTTCTGCATTAAGTTTCAGCTGCGTATCATTCCTGTTCATGCGTATCAAATTCTCTTTCTGTACATTTATTTGCTTCTGAAGTTTGCACTTTAATTGTTTACTTCACATCCAATTGTTTCACAGCAGTAGCTTGTTTGTCTTTGCATCCAACTTGCAGCCAAATTTCCTCCCTGCATGTCTGAAAATTCCGCAGTTTATTGTTGCAACTTTGCAGTTTCTGAAATTCTTCAACGTTCCTGCAGTTTACTACAGTTTCTGCAGTTGTGGTTGTGTCAAGTTAGTTGAATTTCTTTCCAAGCATTGGTTTATGCACGTGAGCTCAGTTCGTCTTGGGAATTTCTGAATTAAACTTGTCCCTGTTTTGATCAGTCCAATTCGGGAATTGTCCAAAGAAAGTTATGCACTTAGTATAAGATTCTTTTTGGTTCACCAGTTCCGTTAATGTGGTATCAAGTTCGGGTTCAATTGCTATCACTTTGTATCAAGTGAAATCTTGGCACGATTTTTGTATCAATTTGGTTTTAGATTGCTTGCATTTGGTCTGTCTTGAGTTTGATGTTGTTGCTTCATTGCTTAGCATTTGTTTTGCCTTTGAAATCAGAATCGGTCCAAAATTGATTAAGTGCTTTAGTGGATTAAGTGGTCAATTGGTTGAATTATTAAATGTCATCACTTGTTTAGTCATGAGTTAAGTTTCCTTTCTTCTCATTTCATTTTCATTCCTAATCGCAAACCAAACCCAGAATTGAATTGAAACCCAAAAATATCAACGACACATAAATACAAGTTCGAATCAAACAACCTCAACTAGTCCCTAGGAAAAATATGACCTGTGGCCCCTTTACTACATTTTCAAATTTTGATTGCAAAAAGGGTTTCTAGGATTTATAAATATCTAAATTTGAGACCCACATTCGTGACACCTATCCCGGGTCCATCACCCCTACAACAATTCCAGCCTCACTTCCAGCAAAATCAGTCTTCTATCCAACCATTTCAGTAGCCTTATCCACAATTTCAGCAACCAAATCAACAATTTCAGCAAAACCAACCTTTGAATCAGTCACAACAGCAGTTTCAGCAAAATTTTCAGAATTTTCAGCAACCATTTCATCAAAACCAGCAAGTTTATCAAGGTTTTCAACCTTCACAGCTATCCCAGAGTTTATATCAGCAGCCCCAACAATTTCAAGCTTCAAATCAGAATTTTTAGCCTTCAAACCAACAATTTCAGCCCCAAAATCAGAATTTTTAGATCAATAATTTCCAGCAATTTCCACCTACTTATCAACCCAATTTTCAGCAATTTCAACAGCCCATTCAACCATTTAATCAGCCCCAACAACCTCATTTTCAGAATTCACAGCCTACTCACAATTTTCAGCAACCCAATGTTTCATTTCAAGGCCAACAAAAGTCTCATGCTAATCAAGGAGGTTTTGGGAGCTCTAGTGGGTTCAATGCACAACAACAAAGGCTTGAGGAGATGATGCAATAAATTTTTCAACAACAACAAATTTTACAACAACAACAAGGGCAACAAAAGAATGATTCCACCCTTCAAAACATTGAAAGACACATTGGACAACTAGCTAGTGGAATGAATCAATTACAAACCCAAGGATCGAGTCAATTGCCTTCTCAAGCAACTCCTAATCCTAAGGGAAATGTTAGTGTAATAACTTTGAGGAGTGGGAGAGTTGCTTCAAGTTCAAACACTCAAAGGGATGATTTTTCTGAAAAATTTTTAGCAACTTGTTTTCCAACTCAGAACAGCCCCAAAATGGATTCTACATCAGTTGGATGTGACCCTAGTTTAAGCCTATGTCCTTCTTCTATTGATCCTGTGATTTTGGTGGAGGAACAAGGAGAAATCAGTAAAAAACATGCACCTACAGCAGCTATACCTACTGAAATTCCTACTCAAGACTCATTTCCAAAAATTTCAGCTCAAGAGGAGGAACCGAGAGTCCCTTTACCTTTCCCACAGCGCAAGACTCAAGCTAAAAGGAATGTGGAGGAGGAGAAAGCAAAGGAGTATCAAGAGCTTGTGAAACTATTCAGTAAGGTGGAAATCAATGTGCCATTGTTGACCATGATTAAGCAAATACCTAAGTTTGCCAAATTTCTCAAGGATTTGTGTGTGCACAAGAGGAAGCTATAGGGGAACGAATTGGTCAGTTTAGGACAGAATGTTTCAGCCCTTATTCATTCAATTCCTCAGAAATGTGAAGATCCAGGAGTATTCACTATGTCCTGTGAGATTGGGAGGACTCTTTTTCATGATGCTATGTTAGATTTGGGAGCTTCTATTAATGTGATGCCTAGATCAGTTTTTCAGATGCTTGGCATTGGACCTTTGCAGCCTATAGGAGTGGTTATTCAGCTAGCAGATAGGAGTCAGACTCACCCAGCTGGAATCATTGAAGATGTATTAGTGAAGGTGAATGATTTGATTTTTCCTGCGGACTTCTATATTTTAGACATGGAGGGGGATTATCTAGCACATATATCTTCACTTATTCTTGGGAGACCATTCTTGAAAACTGCAAGGACGAAGATTGATGTATATGCAGGCACACTTTCTATGGAGATAGGAGACACAATGGTACAGTTTAGTATTTTTAATGCTATGAAGCACCCCAGAGAGGATCATTCTATCATGAGCATGAATATTTTAGATGAGTTAGTTGATGCAGATTTATTTCTTGATAAAGTTTCACTTGGAATTCATAGAGGATATTTTAGTTCAGATGAGGTTGAGGATGTATTTGCTATAGAGGCAGCTGATTTGAAGATTGTATCTGATTCACTTTCAGTTGGAGATGATTCTATAGGTGTAGGGGATTGCACTGAGCCCCAGGGATCACCTATATTGATTGACATATCAGGAGATTCAGAGGATAGGTGTGAGAGTGAAGGGGATTGCACTGAGCCCCAGGGATCATCCATACCTACCGAGCAGTCACAGATAGAGTTAAAACCATTGTCAGAACATTTGAAGTATGCTTATTTGGGAGAGGAGCAGTATTTACTTGTTATCATTGCCCAGAACATGGATTCAGAGCAAGAGGACAAATTATTGCAAGTTCTGAGGCAACATAAGAGAGCTATTGGGTGGACATTAGCTGACATACCTGGTATTAGCCCCGCCATTTGTATGCACCGGATATTTTTAGAGGAGAATGTGAAGCCTGTCAGACAGCCACAGAGAAGGTTAAATCCACTGATTCTAGATGTTGTAAAGAAAGAGGTGACTAGACTTTTACAAGCAGGCATTATATACCCTATTTCTGACAGTAAGTGGGTTAGTCCTATCCATGTGGTTCCTAAGAAGTCAGGAGTGACAGTGGTGGCTAATGAGAGTAATGAGTTAGTACCTACCAGAGTGAAGAATTCATGGAGAGTTTGTATTGATTACAGGAAGCTGAACCAAGTAACGAGGAAAGATCACTATCCCTTGCCTTTTATTGATTAGATGTTAGAGAGGTTGGCAAGGAAGTCTCACTATTGCTTCCTAGATGGATATTCAGGATATTTTCAGATTTGTATAGACCCGGAGGATCAGGAGAAGACCACTTTCACTTGTCTTTTCGGTACATTTGCTTATCGACGTATGTCATTCGGGCTTTGCAACGCCCCAGGGACTTTCCAGCGGTGTATGGTGAGTATTTTTGGTGAGTTGATAGAACACTGCATGGAAATATTCATGGATGATTTTCTGTATTTGGCACATCATTTGATACTTGTTTGGATAATTTGTCTAGGTACTACATAGATGCATTGAAACTAATCTTGTCCTTAATTTTGAAAAATGTCATTTTATGGTAGAGTATGAGATTGTTTTAAGACATATAGTCTATAGGAAAGGCATTGAAGTAGATCCGGCTAAAGTTAGTGTTATATCTTCTCTATCTTACCCCGTATGCGTACGGGATGTTCGAGCTTTCCTTGGCCATGCAGGATTTTACAGGAGGTTTATTAGAGACTTCAGTGAGATTGCTCGCCCTTTGACTAGACTTTTGCAGAAGCATATAGTGAAGAAAGAGTTTCAAATTGGTGACAAAGTTCTTTTATACAAATCAAGGCTCAAATTAATTAAAGTTAATGGCCACCAGCTCAAGAAATATTTTGGAGAAGTGAAGGAGCTAGATGTGGATGGATTGGATATCAAAGATGTTATCTACCCATCTTAAAGGGGAGTTTGATCTTTCTTACACTCTTATTTTATTGTATATATCATTTTTATATTTTCTAGCAGTAAATTTTTCTTTTACAATGAGTTCTTGCTAATAAATGCTTAGGAAGTGTAGACTGAATAAAGATTCATTGTAGATACCATTGCATCTTGTTTCTTGCATGATTTGGAATAAATGTATCCCTCTAGATTTTCTTTATATCATTTTAGAACTCTATGAAAGTGAATTAAATTTGGTTGTTAAGAATTAGGATTTGAACCCATGGATGAAAATTCTTGGATACTTAAGTCACTACTTAGTTATGGACTCTAGATTGATAACTTGAGATGAATTCTTTTTACCTAGTGAGGATTTGGCCTTATTTTGAGATACACACATGTGATTGTACTCTAGAACTTGTTTAGGTTTTTTCAAAACTATATTTCTATGATTAGACCACAGTTATAGAGGTGAATCACTTTGTTTCCTTTTTCATATCAATTTTTGCAATATTCCTTATTGATCTACTCCATATTCTATTTTTCCCTTCCCTAATCTTCATGTTCATAATGATATTTTCCATGGACTTGGGTGCTTTGATGTTTCTTGATGTTACTTTGCCCGAGACGGACAAAAGCTTAAGTGTGGGGGAGAATCAAGCATTCTATCAAATATAGAAGACAATGTGCCAAGTTTGGGTTGCAAGAGTTAATTGAAAGTGGAGTAGCTAAACGATTCAGATTGAAGGTTGAAGCTGAAATAGTTGCAGAAAACAATAAGTATAAGAAGAATATCAAATATAGAAGACAATGTGCCAAGGGTTTTGGATAGTAATCAAATTCAAGGAGAATTCTAACCTATTCTCCCACTCTATTGCTGAAAAAATTGATAGCATTGAACTGGATCTGAGAGGAAACAGATACACTGCTAAAGTATATTCAGAAATATTTCAGTATAAGTTCAGAATTGAACAAAGGATGTATCAAGTAGTGAACAAGTGATGAAGTGAATGTGCCAACAGATTTTGTAAAAGGTCAAAGTAGATACCACTTATACACAAAATTGATTGAACCAGAAACTGCAGCTGATGGTTGGTCCACATCTGCTGAAACAGGGGTTTAACTGGTTCAGCATTATCTCCAATTCAGACTCGATTTAACAATGCAATAGCTTGGGAATGTTTGAAACCATTTTACCAACTTCAGCTACCCTCAATTTCAAATTCAAGATCAATCTCGCTAACTAGATCAGTTAAATCCAGGTGGGAAAAACTTCATATTTTCATCATAATTGGATGTTTTTAAAGTTGGCCTAAGTGAATAGTTTCAGCTAAAGGTTTGTTCCTTCAACCAACTCTTTAAGTTGATATAGAGAATTGGCAAAGGAGTTATTGAGTTTCTGAAAAAAAAAGAAAAAATAGAACAGCAGATGAAAAAAAAACAAAAAGAAGAAAATAAAAAGAGAATGAAGTGGACTATGGAGTTGGATGAGTTTTCTAAATTGGAAGAGGAGAACAAGTTGATAGCTGAATTTAAGAGTTAGCTACTGATTAGGAAGAAAAAAATTGACAGAAACAGTTTCAGAATTCTACAAATTCATTCTGATGGTGCTCTGATCGGTCTCCAAACCGATCAGGGAAGTGTCTGATCGGTCACCGTGACCGATCAGAAGAAAGCCAGATCGATCAGAAGAAAGCCAGAACTATCAGGAAGAGCCTGATCGGTCTCTTGACCGATCAGAAGGAATTGGCACAGAACAATAACCTTGGCACACTGAATTCAGTCCTTGGCTCTGATATATGCAGGATAATTCAAAAAGAGAGGGGCAAAGTTCATTTAGTTACATTCTTTAGTATCCAAGTCTTCCACTTCTTAAATTTTTCATCTACTAAACTTCTATTTCATTCTTATCATTCTATATTTCCTTAACTTGTTCGAATGAGCCTTTTTATGAGTGGATCCAACTCAAGAATGATGGTGGAGAGTAGAGCATAAGCAAGCTTATGGTAGTGCAAGAACAATGATTGTGTTTGAGTGAGCTCCACTTTCATCAAAATTTAGAACTTAGGAAGAGAGCCACCAAAAATTTCTTTGAGAGCATTTGTGTGTTTAATTCATCTCAATTAGTCATGAAGGATGAAATATACTTTGTTGTTGACTAAGGACAAGATTCTAGTCCATTGAGTTTAGATTTTTGAGAATTGACAACCCTAGGTAATTTCCTTTCAATTGCTTCTAACTATGATTGAGAATAATCTAGGGGATACATCATTAGTTCACTAGTTAGTTTGTGCGAGACGCCCAAGAGCAAGTGTGGGGGAGTTGATAATTACTATTTTGATAATCAATTTAGACTCTCAAATTCATGTTTTGATCCCTTTTTACATGCTTAATCTTGTATTTATACTAGGTTCCATGAGTTATTTCTATTTTGGCTTTGGATGCAATTCTTTTGATATTTGAGATATTTTGGCATTAAAATTTGAATATAATTTTGTAGGCTTCGAATGATCACGGACCTAGCAGATTGGATCAAACTTGAGTTCAGACTTGACTTCAATCAAGAGGATCAAGAGATGGATAAATGTGGGTCGTCCAATCAAGAAACAGGGAGATCTGAGCCATCTTTCATCTTCTGATCAATCCGAGCTCAAGATAGAGTTAATCAAGACCACGGATCAAGATCTGAAGTTTTGGTCCAAATCAGAAGTCATCTAATCGTTGGATCAAGCTTAAGAGGAGTCTAAACCATCCATTCAAAAAGAAGGGTAATATGAGCCATCCGTTGCAGATCTGATCGATCCGAGCTAAGGAGAAGAAGATCTTGACCATTGATGGAGATCTGGAAAGTTTGATTTCAATCCGAGATGATCTTACAATTAGATTAAGCGAGGACGATCACAGCCATTCAATTTCAAGTGGAATTAATTAAAATAGAAACTCCTCATCCAGCTCCGGCGTCGCGTTGTTCTTCCTATTCTTCAGTTTCTTCTCTACTTTTCTTCTCCGATTGCGCGCGGCCAACATCAGATTCATTTGTTTTCAAGATTTCAAATCACAGAGATGGATTTCCTATGAAGTTTGCAACTCAACCTCGTCGCTGAAAGGAGCTCAGGTGAGGGTTTTGCCAGGAGCTACGTTCACTGATCGATCCCTTGTTGATCGTTGATTTTCTTCGTCCGGAGTTGTTGAAGCATTTAGAGGGGTTCTCTGAAGGCTTCTGAGAGTTATGAGCTCGATCGCCATCCAGCCAATCAAGAAGGAAGAGATCGGGACAGATTTCAGATACTTATCGATCTCTGAGATCGGACAGAGACACTTCTTATCGGTCTCCAATCCGATCAGAAGGAGTCCTGATCGGTCCCGTGACCGATCAGGAAGATCAATACGCACCAAGATATTGCAAACTGATCAAGAGAGTTTTTCTTCGCTGGTTTTCGAGCTAGAGGGTTTCTAGCTGGGCTTTTGTGTGACGGCAAGAGGAAATCTTGGCAAGAGACTGATCTGGTGTTTCATTTCTACAAAATTTCATTTCTGAAAACTTATTTCTTGTGGTTGCTTCAATTTGTATCCATTTACGTTCTCGGTAATGTCCATTTAGTTTGCTTAGATATAATTTTCACAATTCTGTAGTTAGATATAGATTTCTGCATTCAATATTAGTTCTTGAATTTCAATCTTATAGTTTCGAATTGAATTGCTCAATTTTAAAATAGGGATAAGTGTAGTTTCAGCAATTGTGAGTTAATTTCTGATTTAGCTAAGTCTATTCTGTTTCTATTGCAATTTCATTCATTATTGCAAAAACCCCCCATCTTATTTGAAACCCCAAATAGAAAACGATGCTTGAGTTAAGTATTCTTAACTAGTCCTTGGAAAAATACGACTTGAGACCCCTATACTACACTTAATTTTGTAAGCTAAAGGGTTTTCAATTTATAATTTCAAATTTGAGGCTCATCGTGACACTGATTGTGGGCTCGTATCAAGCCTCTAGTTAGCTAATCAAATGGACCACAGAGCTCAATGAATATGATATCCAATATCAACCAAGGAAGGTTATCAAGGCATAAGCACTTGCTGATTTCCTCAGTGAATAACAAATTTGGGGTGTAGAAGAAACCTACAAGATATATGTAAATGGCTCTTCTACCTCACAAGGCAGCGGCATAGGGATCCTCATGATATCTCTACATGAAGATATGCTACAGTTTTAAGTGAAACTCGACTATCGAGCCACCAACAATGAAGTCGAATATGAGGTGATGATCTCTGGGTTGCAAGCCGCTATGCATGTGGGTGCCGCTAAGATGGTGTTTTATTCAGACTCTTAGTTAGCTACACAACAACTGGCTAGACATTTCAAGTTCAGTAATGAGTGACTGCAGATGTATGCTGAGGCATACAACAAATTGAAACCTGACTTCTAAGAAGTTACACTACAGCAAATACCTTGAGAGCAGAACTTAAAAGAAGACGAGTTAGCTAAGCTGGCTGGTTCTCTTACTCCATGGATACATCATCAACCAGTAGCTCAAATTATGATACTCGCACAAATAGAGCAGCAAGCAACCTTTGACTTGGGAGATGGCTGGCCTACTCTATTTGTTTCCTTCCTATAGTATGGAATTCTCCCAGTTGAGCCAGAGCAATTCCGCCTATTTAAGAAGAGGGTCATCCAATTCACTCTTATCGGTGACCAACTATACAAGCATACTTTCTCACGTCCTCTTCTCAAGTGCTTGGAACCAGAGGAGGTTGATTATGTCTTGAGGAAGATACATGAAGGCTCCTGTGATAGTCATTCGGGAAGATGATCAATAACCTGAAAGGTTTTGCTCTCTGGATATTTTTGGCCTACACTGCAGAAGGACTCCGCTCGAATGGTAGCCGCCTATCTCTCTTGTTAAAAGCATCAGAATATCTCCCACCAACCGGCGGAATTACTCAAGACATCCACAACTACATGTCCATTCGATCAGTGGGAAATGGATATTGTAGGTCCCTTTCCATTCACCCTAACGCAGAAGACGTTTCTTTAAGTGGTAGTGGATTAGTTCTCCAAGTGTGTAGAAGCAGAAGCTTTAGCTCGGATCACATAGAGTGTTGTCATCAAGTTTTTATGGCAAAACATACATTACTGATATGGAATTCTGTTAGATCGTGGCACTTGCTAGAGGGGGTGAATACCATTTTTCTTGAACTTTCTCTACAAGAAGGTTAGCACAATACAAACAATATATGAAAAATATGAAAATACCAAGAGTTTACTTGGTATCCACCTCCAAGAGGTGACTAATCCAAGGATCCACGCACGAGCGCACTCTCCACTATGAAAAGTCTCCTTCAAGGTGGAGAAAACCTTTACAAGGTTGTCCTCTTCCTCTTACAAAATAGAATTGAGAATGAGAGGAAGAGTAGGATAACTTTTGCACTAACAGCACTTTGGTACCCCCTAGAACCGTACCTTTATCGTGCCAAAAATTCACCCTTTAAATAAGAGTAAAGGACAACTCCTACAGTCATCCAGCCCACACCAGTCGATTGCTCCTGAGGTAGTCGACTGGTCTAGCCTTAATTGCTAGCCAACGGCTAACCCAACGGCTAGTTTTCGAGGGTATCAGTCGGGACAGTCGACTGGTCCAGGGTCGAAAATATTCTGTGAGTTTGAGAACTTACTGGCAGTCGACTGCCTTTCTACCAGTCGACTGCCCAACTTATACAACCTCTCTTCCTCACTCCAAAGACCCTCCTTCACGTGTGCCTTCAAGTACACTCCCTTGGCTTGTCCCTTGAAGTCATCTTCCACCGGCTATCGTCCCTTGGATGTGCACACAAGCCTTCCCTTGGCTTGCCTCCATGCCACCCTTCACGTATGCCCTTTTGAAGTCCACTTCCCAGCTTACCCTTGGAGTCCTCTTCCCTCGGCTCTCGTCCCTCGGATAAGTCCTCCATGTGTGATTCTCCAAGTCCTACAAACTCAATCACACATATCAAATAACAAGATAAAACCCTAACCTTAACCATGTTGACACACACATCAAAACCATGATCTTCCCTATCATCCTTGGGTCGATTGCCCCAATACTCACCCCCTTTTTGATGTGTGGCAATATGTTTAAGTTAGGGATAAACAACAGCAAATAACAATAATTGAAAAGAAAGACATAGTAAAACCAAGAGGTAAACCCCCTTAACCTATGCCTTCTCCCATTTTCAATTCTTATCATAAACCAAATTTAAACCAAAAGTTTAAGTTACAAACCTAACTTAAACCACCTATTCTCCCCCTTTGACACCATCAAAACGATTGCCCAAAGCAATACTTACCCATGGCATCAAATGAGAGAATTTCTCATTTCTGAAAATTCCCAGACTGCTAAACCAGGGAGTATCAATCAACTATGACAGAGGGCAGTCACTGATACTCTGTCAGTCAGATAATCAGCTTCTGAGCCGGATTTCAGAAACTCCCCAAAAATTCCCAAAAATTTCAAAAATTATGAAAATTTGCAAGCATGTTTCATATGATATACTCTAATAAGGAAACATATCAGTTCATGAAAATTCAAACATGCTTGACTTTTTGACTAAAGTTCAAATTTCTTGAAAAACTCTAATTTTGTATCAAAGTTTCAACCTAGTTTTGCAATCATACATGTTCCAAGCTTATGGCAAAATATATAAAACACAGAATGGTTTTCAAATGTTTTAAAATGTCCAACCATGATCTTTGGGCAAGATGTCCATTAATTAAACACTTGCTTTCCCCATAGTTGGTCTATTTTTCATAATGTGATACATCTAATGACCCAACACTATGTCATAAGCACAAGTGAATCATTTGTATCATCCTAATGGATCAAGCACCACCTTCCTATTGTATTACCCCAAGGTCCATTCTATACTTCTACAAAACACATACCAAGGCCCCTTCTTAAGGATGTGAACTTCGCTTCGGGAAGAGGCTTGGTAAATATATCGGCAAGGTTTAACTTTGACTCAACATAGTACAAATCAATGTCACCCTTTGCCACATGATGCCTAATGAAGTGATGCTTCACTTCAATGTGTTTTGTTCTAGAATGGTGAACCGGATTTTTAGTTAAGTTAATTGTACTTACATTATCACACAAAACCTTGACCTTGGAGTAATGTAACTCATAATCCTCTAAGGTATGCATGATCCAAAGTAGTTGAGACACACAACCACCCATTGCCACATATTCGGCCTCCGTTGTTGATAGGACAACATATGGTTGTTTCCTACTACTCCAACTAACTAAAGATGACCCAATAAATTGACATCCTCCACTAGTACTCTTCCTATCTAATTTACAACCCGCATAGTCTAAATCGGTGTATCCAAAAAGTTCAACATTTGGAGTTCTAGGATACCAAAGTTCGACATTAAGAGTACATTTAATATATCTTAAGATCCTCTTGACTACCACTAGATGAGACTCTTTGGCACATGATTGGTACCTTGCATACATACCTACCATAAATAATATATCGGGTCTACTAGTAGTTAGGTACAATAAACTAACAATCATGCTCCTATATTGTTTTGAGTCTACCATTTTACCTTCAAGATCATTATCCATTTTGACATTTGTTCCTATAGGGGTAGATGCTACCTTAGCATTTTCTAGTCCAAATTTCTTAATAATTTCCCTAGCATATTTAGTTTGATACACATAAGTCTCTTCATTTGTTTGCTTAACTTGTATGCCTAAAAAGAAAGTCAATTCTCCCACAAGACTCATCTCAAACTCATTTTCCATACATTTAATGAACTCATGGAGTAATTCACTATTTGTTGACCAAAAAATAATATCATCTACATAAACTTGGGTCACAAAGATGTATTTATCTTTAGATTTTAGGAAAAGAGTTGGGTCAATTGTGCCTCTCCTAAAACCCTTGGATACTAAGAATGATGAAAGCCTTCCATACCAAGCCCGGGGAGTTTGTTTCAATCCATACAAGGTTTTCCTTAGTTTGTAGACATGCACAGGGTAATTTGGGTTTTCAAACCCGGATGGTTGCTCTACATATACATCTTCCTTAATGACCCCGTTAAGGAATGTCGACTTCACATCCATTTGGTGAAGTGTGAAACCCATGTGAGCGACATATGCTAATAAAATTCTAATAGACACTACCAGAAAAGTGGTGCTTAGCGGCGATTTCTTAGCGGCGGTTTGCTAAACCGCCACTATATTATGTGTTTTCCGGCGGTTTACAATAACCGTCGCAAATTAAATTATTTAGTGGCGATTAATTTTTGAATCGCGGCGGTTTAATGATTCGCGGCGGTTTCAAGATCAATATCTTCCTTATCAATTAAATCAGATGGCTCAGATCAAAAGTGAACCGATCCAACGGCTCAGATCTTAATCAAAAGAAAACCCTTACTTCTCCTCTCCTCTCCTAACCCACACACACGCACGCAGCAACTCTTACTTCTCCTCTCTCCCAGCGCCGCACACAAATCTCTCCAGCGATCCATCTCCACATCGCTCTCCCAGCGCCGGCAACCGAGAGGCTCCATCTCCCAGCGCCGGTCGCCGCCAACCGAGAGGCTCCATCTCCCAGTGCCGGTTGTCGCCAACCGAGAGGCTCATCTCCCAGCGCCGCCCACCGAGAGGCTCCAGTTCCCAGTGCCGCCAACCGTGAGGCTCCATCTCCCAGCGCCGCCAACCGAGAGGCTCGATCTCCACATTTCTTTCCACATCGCTCTCCTCTTCTTCTCCACATCGCTCTCCTCTTCTTCTCCACCTCTAGCCGACAGCCACCAACGTTGCAGTTCCCCCTCTCTCTTCTTCTCCGCAGCCAACCAAGAGGCTAACGAAGAGTGCTTTACTCAAGGCAGGTATTTGGTAAATCATAGTTAAATCAGTTGCTTCAAGTATGCAAAGTTTAGAAAATTTCACCAATTTAGATTTCAATGAGTATTTTATTGAGTAGGTGGTTTATTGAGTATTTTAAATCAGTTGCTTTATTGAGTATTGAGTATTTCACCAATTTAGAAAATTTCAAGTATTGATTTCATCAATTTAAATCAGTTGCTTTATTGAGTATTTGATTGTATAATTTCACCAATTATTCAGAGATACAAGTATTGATTTTCTGACTTGAGTTCATGTGCTTGTGGTTTTTTATGCCTTATGTGTTGTTTGTGAAATGTCTTATACACTTTCAAGTTCTTATATGTCTTAGTTAGTTTCTATTTGAGCCCTCACTTTAGTGTGCTTTTAATTTAATTATCTACTATTGAATTAGATATGGACAAAACTTGGATTTTGAAGCCGCGAGACTCTCCCGAATATATGGATGGATTATTGAAATTTTTGGACTTTGCATTTGCTAATGCATCATCCGATAATAGGATAAAGTGTCCTTGTTCTCGTTGTGGATTTAGACTATTTCAGACTAGAGAAGAGGTGTATGATCATTTGTTGTTAAGACCCTTTCCATCGGGTTATACAGTTTGGCTATTACATGGTGAGAGAGGTGAAGGAGAGACTTCTAGTTATAGGCATGATGCACAACATACTAAATCTTCTGAAGATCTAATGTGTGACATGATACAAGATGCTTTCATATTCCCTAGACCACATGTCAATGAAGATTCCACAATGCATGATCCGATAAATGAAGGTGAAGGAAGAATGTCGCATGTACAGGAAGGTCCGAATGGTAAAGCTAAAGAGTTTTATGATTTGCTTAAAGATGGGGAACAAGAATTATATGAAGGATGCTCAAAATACTCAAAGCTATCTTTTTTAGTAAAGTTGTATCACATCAAGTGCATTTGTGGGATGAGTGACAAGGCCTTGTCAATGATAATAGAGTTGTTGCATGATGCCTTTGAGCATGCAAAGATCCCAGAATCATTATACGAGGCCAAAAAGACTATAAAAAAACTTGGCCTTAATTATAAGAAGATAGATGCATGTCCAAATGATTGCATGCTATATTGGGGACCTGATAAAAGTTTGAATGACTGCAAGCGATGTGGCACATCTAGGTGAAAAAATTCTTCTACTGGACATCAACTTGATATTACTAAAAAGAAAAAACAACAACCAGCAAAGTTTCTTCGTTATTTTCCTTTAATTCCTCGGTTGCAAAGATTGTTCATGTGTAGTAAGACATCTGATGATATGAAATGGCATGCTGTGGACAGTAATAAGGATGGCTTCTTGAGGCATCCGAGAGATGCTGAGGCATGGAAAAGATTTGACTCTAAACTTGTTGAATTTGCTTCGGATGCACGTAATGTTCGCCTAGCCTTAGCTAGTGATGAGTTTAATCCTTTTGGAAATATGAGCACTAATTATAGCATTTGGCCTGTGATTCTCATTCCATACAATACCCCTCCTTGGACATGCATGAAACAAACTAACTTCATTCTCTCGATGATCATTCCAGGTAAGAAAATGCCAGGGAATGACATAGACATTTACTTGCAACCTTTAGTTGATGAGTTGAAAGTGTTGTGGGATGGTGTTGAAACATTTGATGCTTCATCGAATGAAAGCTTTAAAATGTGTGCAGCATTAATGTGGACAATTAGTGATTTTCTTGGTTTAGGTACATTGTCTGGGTGGAACACATATGGTAAGCTAGCTTGTCCTACATGCAATATTGATACTGAAGTAGGGTTGTTTGTCTTGATAGTTTGTTGAGAGGTAAATTCCTCGTAATTTTTAAAAATCAATTATGAGCGACTCTGAATCTGAATAGCATGGCAGATATGAATACAGGCAATTAGAAGCTGCAGCATGCAGCAGGCGGTGGCGTGGAGGACCAATTCAAATTCCCACTAATAATTTCTTCTTCTTTCTTTATTATTACTATTATTATATATCGAATTTGACATGCCATACGCCCTTTTCATCCGTGATTATCAGCGGTTCGTCTAAATTCAATTCAAACACTTACATTCAATCTAGACATTTAACTTTGTTTGTTTGTTATGGTATTATGCTTATTGGAAAGTATTAGTACTGAATAAGAAGTTACATACCTCTCATTCCCTACAAAGAATCATACAAATTCTTTCAGTCTTCCAGTTTGTTTCCATACAACTGATCAGTTTCCATACCTCTCCCACGAACTAATTTTTATGCATTATCATTTCCTTGCTGATTAATTTTGAAGAGATATAACTTGGTTTTCATTATTCATTCAGGTCAAATTTTTACTGATGTGGTTGGAAGCCAATACTATGCTACTCCTCAAGTAATTTGCAAGCATTACGGACTAGAAGCTGAAGTTTGAACTACTGCTGCTATGTTATATATTTTTGTTGAGTGGTGTACCCCCATTTTGGTTTAGATTTCACTTCAAACATTTTTTATTGTTAGTACTTTGTTTTTTGAGCATTTACTTTTGTAGACATTCATTTGAATGTATTTAACTACTACCTATGAAAATTTTCCTTTAAGATTACACAAGTGTTTAACTTGGTTGTCCTTCAAATAAAATATTGAAAAGAAAAATCAAATAAATATTTTCGATTGAATTTGCCATTTGCAGCGGTTTCAAAATCGCCAGTAATTATTTACGGTGGTGTTGTAGCAGTTTCAAAACAGCCGGTAATTTGATTTGTGGCTGTTTCAAAATCGCCGGTAAATCATTTACCAGCGGCTTTGAACCTTTACTAGAAGTTTTTGTGGCGGTTCAAACCGCCACTAAATCAGGTAATTTGGAAACAACCATTAATTTTGCGGCGGTTTTAATATTGCAAAAACTACCGCAAAAAATTCATCAACCTAAATCGAATGATAGTTTAATCGGCGGTTAAAACCGCCGCTATGGAACCGCCGCAAAATAACCGCCAATAGAACCACCAGAAAACGTATTATGGCGGCGGTTATTCCAGCGGTTCAGTCAAACCGCCGCTAAATTGTTTAAGGACGCCGTTATCGGCGGCGATTTTGTAAACCGCCGGTAAAAGATTTACCGGCATTTCCAAACCGCCGTAAATCCCAACTAAAACCGCCGCAAAGTATCTTTTTTTTTGGTAGTGAGACTCTAATCTAGCTACGGGGGCATATGTCTCATCATAGTCAAGACCCTCAACTTGATTAAACCCCCTAGCAACCAACCAAGCCTTGTTTCTAGTTATCTTTCCTTGATCATCTAGCTTGTTCCTAAAGACCCATCTAGTGGTGACAATGGTACAATCATTGGGCCTAGGAACTAACTCTCATACTTCACTCCTTCAAATTGATTCAACTCCTCTTGCATAGCTAGGACCCAATCCACATCACCTAATGCCTCATCAATAGATTTCGGTTCTAATTGAGAAATCAAGGTAATTTGACTACTATGTTCCCTAAAGTAAGACCTAGTTCTCACCCCTTGAGTGATATCACCCACTATTTGATCAGTGGGGTGATCTTGGTGATGCCTTAAGGGCCTAGAGGTTATGGGCTCATTAACTACATGATGTTCATCCTCTAGTGCACTTCTCTCTCCCCCTTGATCAATGCGCCCCAAATGTAGGTCTGAAATTTCTAGGGTAAAGGGTTGACTTTCTTCTATGTCCTTATCAATAGAAGATTTCCTAGGGTAGGTACTAGTGGTCTCATCAAAATTCACATTTGAAAACTCCTCAATTACTTTAGTCCTTTTGTTATAGACTCTATATCCCCTACTAGTGGATGAATATCCAACTAAGATCCCCTCATCCGCTTTAGATTCAAACTTCCTTAAATCATCCTTGGTGTTTAAAATGTAGACCTAACACCCAAAACCCCTAAAATAGTGAACTTGTGGAATTCTCCCATTCCACAACTCAAATGGGGTTTTTCCTAAAAACCTATGAATGAAGACCCGATTTTGGATGTAACAAGCGGTATTTACTGCTTCGGCCCAAAAGTAGCTAGGTAGTGAATATGCATTAAGCATAGTCCTAGCGGCTTCTTGTAAAGCTCTATTTCTCCTTTCTACTACACCATTTTGTTGAGGGGTTCTTGGGCATGAAAATTCATGTTTGCATCCATTTTCTAAACAAAATTGTGAGATGTTTGAATTTTCAAACTCCCCATCATGGTCACTCCTAATTCGGTTGATTTTGAGGTGTTTCTCATTTTCAACCCTCTTACTAAAACCTATGAAAATTTCTAAGGTATCATCCTTATGTTTCATGAAAAATACCCAAGTAAATATAGAAAAATCATTTACAATTACCAAATAATATTTACTCCCTACTAGTGAGAGAGTGCTATGACAATCAAATAGGTCCATATGCAATAATTCTAACGGTAAAGTAGTGCTAGTTAAAGTTTTACCTTTGTGTGATGATTTAGATTGTTTAGCCTCGTAGCATGCATCACACATCTTACTCTTTTCATACTTGATCATGGGGAGCCCCTTCACCAACTCCTCCTTTGTCACTCTTGCAATATTCTTCATGTTGATGTGCCCAAGTCGCCGGTGCCACAATCATCCTTCCTCTTCTTTAGATATGAGACACTTAGACAAATTGTTAGAAGCATAAGCAAGATTAAGATAATAAAGATTAGCTTCTCTATATCCTTCTAGCATAATATTTTCGGATCCATTTTGTCTAATTATACACTTTCTAGCATGAAACTCAACCCTATATCCCGCATCACAAAGTTGACTTACACTAAATAAATTAAACTCCATATCTTTAATCAAAAGAACTTTATGAATTGTAATTGTAGGAGATACCTCAATGGTGCCCCTACCAATTATTTTGAGTTTCCCACTATTTCCGAATGACACGGTTCCTTCCCTTAGATAGCTAATGGTGGAGAATTTGCTCACATCTCCGGTCATATGTCTTGAACACCCTCTATCTACAATCCACATTTTTTAGGCTTCCTTCACCTTCACCTATACAACACAGAAAACACAAGCTTTTGGTACCCAAACGTTAGTTCCACAAGAATCATTTAAATATTTCTTTGGTACCCAAGCCTTCTTTGCATTTCCCTTAACACCTTGTCTTCTAGAAGCACCCTTTCTACTCATAAGTGAAACAAATGTCACCTCCTTGGTTTTTGGCCTATAACCTATCCCAACTTTGTTATACACGGCTATTTGGCTATTTATGATCATATCAAGGTTGCTAGAGTCAACTTGAAATTTCCTAAGTGCCTTGGTTAGGTCTTCTACCTTTTCCCTTAGCTCCCTATTTTCTTTTTCCAAACATGAATCATTTGACATGGTAGAGGAAACATGCAAGTTGTCCTTAAGTTTCATGGATTCTAATTTAAGCATGCAAACTTCATTTTCTTAATTCTTTAACTTTTCTCCTAGCCTTAGCCACATTATCATTTGTACTAGTAATAAACTTGACAAGAGTAGAGGAGGGTAAGCTATATACCTTACTTACCGATACATCGGATTCGGATGATGAGCCTTCACTTTCATCTTCACTACTTGAACTCCTCTCATCCTCAGATGACTCCAAGTTGTCCACTCCCATTAGTGCGAAGTGTGACACATGATCTCCTTCTTCCTCTAAAAATGATGGATCATCCGAAGTAGCTTTTAGGTTTGTGGCACTATTTTCTTTTCCCTTAGACTTCTTCTTGTCAACCTTCCTTTTCTCCTCCTTTTCTTCTCTTTTCTTTAATTGTGGGCACTCATTCTTCATGTGGCCCTCTTGATGGCAATTGTAGCAAATAATGTCCTTCCCTTTGCTCTTGCTTCTTGACCCTTTCCTACTATAAGACTTGTTAGAAAAACTTTTAAAAGATCTTCTCATTTTCCTTACCATGTAGGCTTCTTGGTCACTATCCATGAAGGCACTAGACTCCTCCGACTCGGATGATGAGGAGTAGATGATCTTCTTCATCTCCTTCTTCTTCTTCCTTTCCTTTTCTACAATAAACGCTACACCTTTTTCTTTAGAAGAAATGTTAGCTTGCTCATGTAACTCAAATTCACAAAATAAATCATCTAACTTTACGGTAGAGAGATCCCTTGATACTTTGTAGGCATCAACCATTGATGCCCACAATGTAGTCCTAGGGAATGATTGTAGAACATACCTCACGAGATCTCGGTTCTCAACCTTTTCACCAATTACATGGAGCTCGTTGATTATTTCTTTGACCCTTCCATGTAGTTGGCTTACCGTCTCGTTGGCCTTCATCGAGAGCGATTGTAGTTGGCAACCAAGAGGTCCTTATTTGCTCTTCTCGACTCATTTGATCCTTCATTGAGTTTGACTAGCTTCTCCCAAAGTTCCTTTGCGCTCTTAAAAGGCCCCACTTTGTTGAGTTGCTCTTCTGACAATCCACATTGAAGCATTGTGGTGGCCTTCGCATTCGCTTGTGCCTTCTTCATGATTTCTTTTGACCAATTTCACATCGGAAGAGGCTCTCCTCCTTCGCTTCTTAGCATTTCGAATCCTTCTACAACACTCATCCAATTTTCAATATCGTTCATTAAGTAATACTCCATCCTACTTTTCAATAGGCGAAGTCATTTCCGTCGAAGAACTGTGGCCTTGCGGTGCTATAGCCCTCTTGAAACGCTATTTCTTAATACTCCGGTCGACGGTGAGTTCTGTTAGTGATATGAGAGAAGTGTCCTAAGGCAATCGTCTTATGATTGTAATCATTTATTCTAATAAATGAATATTCACTATTTGAGTATACATGTTTGTGTATTTGATTGAGATCTTAAACTCATTTACTGAATGTTCGCAATACAATTCACAACATGAGAGAATTTATGATGAATTCACAACTAGTGATTATCTCTACATGTGCAATTGTGAAGTATTGAAATTGTCCCTAGTCGATGAATTGATAAATACGGACACTATCAATTCTGTTGAAGACTAGCATGGGTTATTCTCTAATCAGCTGATTCTCACTGGCTGGTGACATTGAGATGTCCGGAGATAAACATGAATGCTAGTTAAGGGAACTAGTTCATTGGAGTGACTGGCTGTAAAACTTCATATGGTAGTCTACATATAGATATGTCAGTGAAGTTCTTACTGCAGCTTAAGTGCGATGTTCCTTTGACTTGCGGTGTTCAAGTCATCTTGGTCATGAAGACTTATACTTTGACATCTTAAGCAAGCATCTCCAAGGAGGTGTGGACCCAGGATGATTGGGTATAAGCCGAAGTGCCCGAAGATGTTTGAACAGCCTACAAAGGATTCACCACTCCTTGCGAGGAGATGTATACCCGAAGCCTATCGTCGGATTGTTACTCGAAGCCTCTGGCCAGAGCATGACATGTTCAGAGTATGAATCTCTTAAATACATGAGAGTAATTAGAATCCGTAGGACGAGAAAACGTTACTTGGGCTAGGTGTGACGTAGTCAGCCTAGTGGAGACTGACACACATAGACCATGTCCTGAACCAAGTGGGTATAAGATGGTGAAGGGAATGGGGCACGATTCATTATAGCTGCTGAAGGGTTTCAGAATTGTTTCTGAGGTTAACCGTTGATCTTTCGATTAATTGGGGATCATGATGTACTACTAGGTGTCACTCATGATCGTTCTATAATTAATTGATTAATTATAGACGGCCAACATAAATCGAAAGCATATTTAGTCACACGCACTACGAGTAATCCGAGGGATTTAAAATGAGTTAAAAATTAGATTTTTCCATCAAGAGAGATTAAGTTTGGTTGAGCCAAACGATAAGTCGAATCTGAATTTTTCAGAGACGCATCGGAAGCGTAAAATGGCTAAGTCTTTTAAAGACTTAATAGATGAATTAAATAAGTTTAATTCATTGGGACTTGGCTTGGATGGGCCGGCCAAAGAGGGCCTCCATCCTCTTTGCTTGGCCGGCCACAACAAAGGGAGAGAACCAAGTTTTTGGTTCAATTTATAACCAAGTGTGGTTTGTTTTATAAAATTATGGATGACATAAATTTTTTATATAATAAACCAAGGTTTGATTTATTTTTCATGAAAATTAAAATGAACCATGGATTGGTTTATTTTATAAAATCAATCATGGATTGATTTACCATGATAAGGAAATTTATTCCATAGGAGAGAAGAAACTTGATTGATTTTTATCATGAATTAAAATATGATTTTAACCATGATATAAAATCAAACTTGGCATGATGGAATAAGTTATTCCATATTTGAGAGGCTTGATGGTTGAGAGGCCACTATATAAAGGACCCAAGGCAAGGCTTTGGTGTGAATCGTAGAGATGAAGGCATAGGCTCTCTCCCTCTCTTTCTCTCCTTCTCTTCTTCCCTTCTTGCCGTGCGCCAACCAGCCTCTTTTTTGCTTCGCCGGAATTTTGATTCCGGCCATCCTTTTGTGGTTAGTCTTCCGACTTCTCTCTTGGTTTTTCTCGTCGCGTTCTCGGAGAATCTAGTAGTTCTCGAGAACACGAAACTCGTGGCTTTGCGAAGTCATCCCGAAGATATTCGGCGTGGACGCGAATAGAGGCGGAGCTTCCAAGGGACGCTTACGGTTGGATCTCGTCCCTTCCTTCGAGTTACGCGAGGTAATATGTAAATTAGTTTACGTTTCTGCAAAATTTTAAATATATGATCATGTCTACACAAGATAAAATTGCATGCTTAGATGTGTGGTTAAATAATTTGAGAAATTATTTATGCTAAACCTTCCGCTGCACGTAATTAATTTTTAAAATTATAAACCCGCATCCATGTCAACATGCACCCGGTCCCAACAGTGGTATCAGAGCAGAGGTTTGTGTTCGACATAATCATATAATTGTTTTGCGGAAAGCTTTATCATGATCTCAATTTTGGAAAATTTTCAATTATGGAAACTTTCCAATTATGGTAAATTTTTTATTTAGGAATTTCAAAGTTTGGAAATCCTCATGAAATTTCGCAAACTTTTGAAATATCTCTGTTTTTGAAATTTTATTATAATTGTGAAAACTTTCCATTTTTGGAAACTTTCCAATTTTAGAAATTTCTTATTTTCGAAAAACGTAAGTTTTCTTTGTACCAGAAACTTACAATTATTCTGAAAACCTTTTATTTTTGAAACCTTCCATTTATGGAAAGCTCACAATTTTGGGCACTTTCTTTCAAGAAAGTCTAGACAAATTATGGGAATATTAATTGGCATTTAAATTCATAATTGGAAATTAAATTATTTACAAAATTTTTTATTTTGGATTGAGCCTCGGGGAGCCGTCCAATTTAAAGTTAGTTGTTATAATTAAATTTCCTAAATTGAATTTAAACTGTCAAATTCTTATTTTGGATTGAGCCTGTAACGCCCCAAAATTCCCATTTTTAGTTCTTAGAGTCCTTAGAATTATTAAAAATGGTTTAGAAATATTCTAGATATTTTTAGGGATTTTTAGAATATTTTTATGGAATTTTCCGAGTCCGTTTAGTATATTTAAAAAAAGGAAAAACATTTAAGGGCAGCATGGGGTTCGAACCCTTCACCTGCGCAGTGAGAGAAGAGTGGGCGAACCAGCTGCGCTGAGTCGGTTTTGTTGAAACAGGTTGAGCGAAACAATAGATAAGGTATAATTAGGTAAATTCGCCCCCCATAAGTATAAATAGATAATTAAGGAGAGAAGTTTTATTTTCTTCCCCCAAACCCTCACGCCGTCTCTCTCTCCTCCCTTGGGCGAAAACACACCAAGCCCTAAGGCTTCCTCCGGTGGCCGGCCAAGGCTCTCCTCCGAGAGATTCTCCTATATTCGGAATCCCCACGACGAGAGGAACGCGTGAGCGCGAAGAAATCTCCGAGACTTCGAGTTTCTCCGGAACCTCCGACGCCGTTCTTGGTTGTAAGTCCAAGATATCAAGGTAAGTACTGCTCACCTGCAGTAAGAGGCGGTTTTTCCGCAAGAATTTCCCTTAAAAGTTTTTAAAAGAAATATTTCCTTTTTTTTTTAGTTTTTGCATGTGATCTTAGTTCATTATATGCTTGTATAAGTTTGATAAAGCACCCTATGTGAGATTAGGGGCTAAGAAAGTTATGAGAAAAGAAAAGAGAAGATAAAGATAAGAAAAGAAAAGGCCAAGGCCTTAAGAAATCCCCAAAAGTCAAGACTTAGGGATTTTAGCACGCAAGGTGCTCGAGAAAATGCCAAGGCATTTACAGATAAGAAAGAAAAGAAAGAAAAACTATTTTATTTTCTAAGGCCAGTACCCGGCGTCCAAGGGCGTCGTTAAAGAAATCCAGGTGTCCAATTCTAAGGTCTTGGCCCTGGTAGACCAAGGTTTGCTCTATTAGGATTGGTGGCTCGCTACCCCAACCTTTTAGGGAACGCGCATGAGATGGTACTTATGTCTTCGGTGGATCCAAGTGATTATTATTTTCAAGTATATGCTTTAGCAAAGTTTCTAAAGTTTAAAGAGTTTTCAAAAAGTTAATGAATAGCTAAAGTTTCAAGTTGAGCCAAGAAAGGTAAATTGAGATTTATTAATGCTTGAGTATGCATGTTTTGAGTTATACATGTTCTTAGTTTTCTTTCAAGCATATAAGTATCTCATATGATTTTCATATTGTTCAAGAAGCATGTTTGCACATTTCGAGATTTTGTGAGCTAGATAGTACTTACTAAGCTTTTTGCTTACTAGTTGCATTTCCTCTTACTGCAGATAAAGGTAAAGGCAAGCAATTCTGAAGGAAGGCGACGAGGCGGTGCTGAGTAAAGTGTGTGTGGTGGCTGATTTTGGAGAGATCCTTGAGACGAGACAATTTAGTTATTTGAATTACAATGTTTTAGTTTATTCAAATTTCAAGTTCTTGCTTTATGGAGTTTAGCGAACATTTAAGCTTTGGATAGTTTTACATGCTCAATTTCTTAGAGTAAAGATTCCATGTCATTTCATTTAGCATACATATCCTTATGATTGCATTGGATGAGTAGAAGTGTGGGTGGTTTGAAATATTGATACTTTGTTAGAGAAATAGATGCATGTGCCAAGATAGTATTAATTTCCCTTTTGATCAAGTTTTTATTGCTTAAGTATGGTTAGAAAAGTTGCTTTCTCATTTGATAATGCCTTAGGGATGTTTCAGAATTTTGTGTGATGAGTTTCAATGGTTAGAAGTTAAGTTTGGTACAAACTCTAGCTTAAAGTCTATGTAGATTTTTCATAACTTGCTAAATTCCGCAAAAGTCCTAATTTCAAGTTTATGGACTCGTTTTGATTGGCTAAATTGTTTAGAAAACTGGTATAGAGTATAGAAATGGTGTCATGATTTTATATGGCTCGAAAGTATAGGTTTGGTGGAGTTTTGAAACAAGGCTTCGAATCTGAAAAACAGGTTTCAGACTTATCAGTCGACTAGTACAGTATCAGTCGACTGATACCCGTAAGCTGAGTTGGGCGAGGCAAGTTTCAATAAGCTGACATGGTATTATGCATGACTATTTGAGTTAGAATATCATCCTTAGATGGATTTGAAGGAAAAAAAAAAAGATTTCCACATTTTTAGTCGTGCATTAGAGTCGAGAAGTAGACAAAAATAACGATCCGTCTAAGGCAGGAGAAGGCGGGTCGCTACAGAGCCTCGGGGAGCCGTCCAAATTAAGTTATTGATATTAATTTTCCATAAATAAAATATATGATCAAATCTTGAAAATTTTTTGAGGTGATTCTCAAACGATAATTTCCTTATTTGATTTATGAGGTGATGCTCTTACATATTATTGTCTCCAAAATTAATTAGGAAAATTGTTTCCTATAGAGTATATTTCCTTAAATAAGATTTTCATTAAAATAATATGTGGTTGAATTAAGGGAATCTGTCTCTTAATTTAATAAGATTTGATTTAGAGAAATCAAAGTCTTAAACATATTATTTCCGAAATTGATTATGATAATTCAGGAAATTATTTCCCAAAACAATTCCTTGAATAAAGTATGAAATTAGAATTAGAAAATCCGGTTCCTAATTCAATTAATGAGACTTGATAAATTAAGTCACATACATACTTTATTAAGGAAATCGTTAGAACATGACATAATTATATGTCATGAATGTGCATAAAAGAAAAAGATGAGACCCAAAATCCCTTACAAAATATTAAGGCCAACACCTTCCATTAATATGGTTAGAACCGGAGTTTTGTTTCTCGTTTGGGTTGATGGACACATCCATGCCCGGCTTGAACCTCAACATGTTCAAACCATGGAATTAGTTTATGATTAATATAGTTGGAGTCAGAGGTCAATCCTTAGTTTTGGTTGTTGGACACATCCAAGCCTGACTAAACGGTTGAATGAGCTCCAACCATATTAAAACTATTTCTTGATTAATGGGTCAGCCTTAAGCTTGGAGCATCGATTTGTTGTGCCACAGCCAAGGTCGATGTAAAGAGAGGTGCAGTTGGGTGCTATGTATATTGTTGTGTACTTGTTAATGAGTTAACAACCCAATGATTTATGCAATCATTCAATTAGTTGATAGCATAATGTGATAGTTACATATGTATAATATGTAATCGGTATAATTACCTACCTTCATAGATAAGAATAACTTGATGGACTCTAGCCATGGTTATTCTTATCTATGGTTGGATATCAACCTATTTGGAGATGTTCCTACGATCTCCCGAATTGATAAAAAGAGTTATTCAATTCGAAAAATAAATAGGATTTAATTAATGTATATTGATGCATTCTTTATCATTCTCATCATATAACCTCAATTTGTATTTTTAGGATAATCACCTGATCATGTC
>JAGFNQ010002589.1:339885-373634 GCA_024364735.1 Boesenbergia rotunda | reverse complement strand
CAGTTTAAAAAAAAAAAAATAAAAATAGAGTAAACTATTCTACCAAGCATAATCCTAACTGCCTTCTTAGTGAGCTGAACTCAGACTCAGTAGGGGTTTGGTGAATATGTCAGCTAAGTTAGACTTAGAGTCTACATGCTTAAGGACTATTTCACCCTGGCTACATGATCTCTTACAAAGTGGTGTTTAACTTCTATGTGTTTAGTTCTGGAGTGTTGGATTGGGTTCTTAGTAGATTAATTGAGCTTATATTGTCAATGAAGACTTGAGTTGGGTGTAGTTAAGCTGGAAGTCCTTAAGAGTGTGCATCATCCAGTAAGTTGTGCTACACACTCTCCTAAGGCAACATACTCAGCTTCAGTTGTGGATAGAGCTACACAGTGTTGTTTTCTGCTGCACCAACTACTAGACTATTTCCTAACAGTTGGCAGCTTCCACTTGTGCTCTTTCTATCTAATTTACAACCAGCGTAGTCAGAATCCGAGTATCCTGACAAGTCAAAGGTTGAGGTCCTAGGATACCAAATCCCTACATTTAGGGTGCCCTTAACATATCTTAGTATTCTTTTTAGGGCTGCTAAGTGCGTTTCCTTAGCACAGGTTTGGTATCTAGCACACATCCCTACAGCAAAAAGATATCAGGTCTGCTGGCTAAGGTACAGTAGACTTCCAATCATACTTCTATAGAGTTTAAGGTCTACTGGTTTACCATCAGGGTCACTATCTATTTTTACATTTGTGGCCATGGGGGTACTTATGCTTTTAGAGTTATCCATTTTAAATTTCTTTATTAACTCTTTAGCATATTTAGATTGATGGACATAGTTTCCATCCCTAGTTTGTTTA
This sequence comes from Boesenbergia rotunda, assembly GCA_024364735.1. Classification (NCBI taxonomy): domain Eukaryota; kingdom Viridiplantae; phylum Streptophyta; class Magnoliopsida; order Zingiberales; family Zingiberaceae; genus Boesenbergia; species Boesenbergia rotunda. Next base: position 372,789 of record JAGFNQ010002589.1, on the reverse strand, counting down.
ATTTGTAACCCTAGAAAAATTTTCACCAACTAGGCTCATTTCAAACTCATTTTCCATTATTTTCACGAATTCAAAAAAAGTTAGTTGACCAAAGATTATGTCATCGACGTAGATTTGGGCAATAAAGATTTTTTTCCTAAGGTTTTAATAAATAGGGTTGAGTCAATTTGTCCTTGTTTAAATTCTTTAGAAATTAGGTAAGTTGATAAGCGTTCATACCAGGCCCTAGGTGCTTGTTTTAGTCCATAAAGTGCTTTAGAGTTTAAACATGGTCAGGTCTTTCTAAGTCCTCAAACCAGGGGGTTGTCCTACATAGACTTCTTCCTTAATGAATCCATTTAAAAAGGCTAACTTTACATCCATTTGGTATAATTTGAATCCTTTATGGGATGCAAAGGCTAATAACATCCTAATGGACTCAAGTCTAGCTACTGGGGCATATGTTTCGTCATAATCTAACCCTTCTATTTGGCTGAATCCTTTTGCTACTAAGCGGGTTTTATTTCTGATTATTTCTCATTGATCATTTAGCTTATTCCTAAAAACCCACTTAGTGTCAATGACCGATTTGCCCTCAGGTTTTGGTACTAGTTCCCAGACTTGGTTCCTCTCAAATTGGGCTAACTCTACTTGCATAGCTATGATCCAATCAGGATCAGGTAGGGCTTCTTCTATAGTCTTAGGTTCTATTTTTGAAATCATTGCTATCTGACTAAGGTTTCTATAGGAAGACCTAGTTCTGACTCCTAGAGTTGGATCACCCACAATTTGATCGGTTGGGTGACTGAGTCTGGGTTTCTTAGTTTTTCTAGAACTTGGTTCAGTCTCAGGTCCGGCTGGTCGGTTTGGTCCACTATTTGATTCAACTCTTTGAGCTGGTTCAATTATTGGTTCAATAGTTGGTTCAATTGACTCATTAGTTAGTTTAATAGTTAGTTCGTTTATGGGTTCAATTAAAGATTCAATAGCTTGTTCATTATCTTCTTGATCAGTATTTGATGAAGTTAGATCTGGATTATCAGATTTTGAGTTAATTTCTTCATCAAATATTAGATGGGTTGTTTCTTCAATTTTCTTAGTTTGATTGTTGTAAACCCTATAGGCTCTGCTTGTTGTTGAGTATCCTAAGAAGATGTCTGGGATTGACTTAGATTGGAATTTACCTAGATAGTCCTTGGTGTTTAGAATATGGACTTTGCACCTAAAGACCCTTAGGTAGTGTAGGTTAGGAAGTCTGTGGTAGTATAATTCATAGGGTGTTCTGTTATGTCGCTTGTTAATTAGGACCCTATTTTGGATGTAGCAAGTCGTACTAATTGCTTCTGCCCAATATTGGTTAGCTAAGTTGAATTCATTGAGCATAGCCCTAGCGGCTTCTTGTAGGGTTCTATTTTTCTTTCGACTATCCCATTTTGCTGGGAGGTTCTAGGACACGAAAATTCGTGTATGTACCCATTTACCTTACAAAATTTCTCGAATCGTAGATTTTCAAACTCTCCCCCGTGGCCACTCCTAAGTCTTTTGATTTTAGTATCGTTTTGATTTTCAATTAATTTACAAAAGTCATTGAATAGGTTCAGGGTTTCATCTTTGGTTCTTAGAAACCTAACCCAGGTAAACCTAGAGTAATCATCAACTATTACTAAGCAGTACCGGTTCCCGCTTAGTGACTTGGCTCCATGTGAATCAAATAGGTCAAGGTGTAGGAGCTCAAGTGTGGTTTGAGTTAGGTCAGACTGAGTTAGTTTGTGATTAGACCTGGTTTGTTTACCTTGATTACATGATTTACATACTAGGTTTTCATGATTCTTAATTTTAGGGATACCTTTAATTAGGCCAAGTTGGGTGATTTTTGAGATTATTCTCAGGTTAGAGTGACCTAATCTCCTATGCCAGAGGTTTGATTGTTCTAAATGAGTTAACATGCATTTAGGTACTAGAGGTAGGTTTATAGTGTAAACATTATTTTTCCTAGTGCCCTTAAGCATGATTTCTGAGTCTTGCAGGTTTCTAATCAAGCAGTTAGAATTGTTGAAGGTAACTACATAACCAGAATCACACAACTGACTTATGCTAAGCAGGTTAAATTTAAAATTTTCAACCAAAAGAACTTTCTTAATAACAAAGTCAGATTTAAGTTCAATATTACCTGACCCAATTACCTTGAGTGTAACATTGTTGCCAAATGCTACTGAGCCTAGGATCATGAACTTGAATTTGGTGAATTTCAATTTATCTCCAGTCATGTGTTTGGAGCACCCGCTATCCAACATCCATTGGTCCAAATCTTTATGTTCCTACACATAAAGAGTTTTGTTGATTTGGATCCAATTAGAATCAGGAATAGCCTAAATTGATTTTCACAGCCTAGTCTATCTCACCCAAATCTAGGGTTATCAATCACATTAACCTTGTAGGTTTTGTGAGACGGGTTTTGGTAGATAGAGTTATTTTGAAAAATTATGATTTATTTAAAAAAAAATTGAATTAATTTTGAAAACAGTTGATTTTGAGTTTATTTTTAAAAAAATGTTTGAATCTACAATTAACTGAAAATTTGTGTTAGATTCGAATTTGTCAAAGAATAATTTGAATTTGAATTTCAAAAATTGGCTTCCAGGTCTTGGCGAGGCACTAGGCCTTCTTTGGTCGTAGCCTTATTGGATCATCAACCCTTTCCTTGACAAAGCCTTTTAATGAAATTTCATTTTCAAAATTATTTTTTGAAAAATTCTGGTCTAACTAGTTTGGGTCTTGGATCGGTAGCTTCGGCTAGTTTCACCAGTCTAAAGAGACCAAGTAGAGAATACTTGACCTTATTAGAATTGGCTTCCCTAACGTACTATCATCTCACCGCCACCCAATACTATATTGTTCAAATTTCAGTTAAGTTGGTTCAGTCCTTAAACTAATCATTCCTAAGTCTAAGCATGGTAAATTGCAGGAATTAAATAAACAAGCAATCATACAATTTGCAAACAAAATTTGAATTTTATCTAACAATAAATATTGTTTTTAATTTAGCTCCCCCTGGACTAAAGCCACGATAATGGTTCGGCAAGATGTGAATCTTGTCCTTAGGGATCCAATACTGATTTGATCCAGTTTGTTTGTTCAGGTACAGTTTGGGTACCCATGCCTGAACTTTAGGTTTGGACTGATTCAGTACAGCATAGTAGGATCTTTGTCTAGATTTGGTTCTATAGCCTAGTCCGGATCGATTTAGAACTGACTTCTGTTTTCCAAGAATCATGTCAAGACCTTTGGAACCAGAAGTGAATCATTCTAAGACAGCTCTAAGATCCTTAACTTGAGTTTTCAAAAAAGAGTTCTCTGATTCAAGTTTTTCAACGTGAGCAGAGGTTATTTCTTGAACCTTCTCAGTTAAGGGTTCAGAGTCTGCTCTCTCTTTCAGGAGTTTTACCTCCTGTCTGAGAGACTCGACTCGGATTTTGGCTTTTGCCAGATCTCGAGAAAGATAAGAGATTAATTCGCATAATTGATTTCTTGAAAAACCACTTACAGTTATTTCGCCGTCCTCCGAGAAAGTAAGTTTGCCATCGTCCGGTTCTGATTCCGACTCGGTCTCGATTTCCTCTGAGGCGGTTAGTGCAAGCAGGTTCGACTGAGAGGCCTCTTCTTCTTCTTCGGAGGAAGACTCGTCCCACATTGCCTAAAGTGCCTTCTTTCTTCTTGCTTTCTTGGCTTCTTTTAGGTTAGGGCATTCGGATTTGAAGTGTCCCTTTTTGTTGCACTCGAAGCACGTCACACTTGATTTGTTCTTAGTTGACTCAGCTTGACCTTCCTTCTTTCGGCTGGCTTTTCTTCTGTTGGATTGATTCTTCAATTCCTTGTAGTAGTTTCGGGCCAGTCGGACCAGCTTAGGTCGATTTCCTTCATCGTCTTCTGAGTCTGAGTCTGAATCAGACTCGGGTGCAGGTTGAGATTTCTTCTTAGATACCTTTCCAGCTGTACCTGCAATAAAGGCAATGTCTTTCTCGGCCAGGGTGCAGTTAGTCTGCTCATGTAACTCAAGTTCTGAAAACAATTCATCTAATTTAATTTTTGAAAGGTCCCTTGAAACCTTGTATGCATCTACCATAGATGCCCACAAGGTATTTCTCGGGAAAGCATTAAGAGCGTACCTTATCAGGTCACGGTTTTCTACCTTGTGACCGATTGTGTGTAGTCCATTCATTAACTCCTAAATTCTGGCGTGGAGTTGAGCTGCTGTTTCGTTGTCGTTCATTTTGATCGTATACAGCTTGTTCAAGAGGAGATCTCTCTTGCTGATTCGGGTGTCGGAGGTTCCTTCGTGTAGTTCGATCAGCTTACCCCACAGCTCCTTGGCACTATTGAATGGACCCACCCGGTTCAGCTCCTCTTTTGTTAGGCTGCATTGCAGGGTCTGGGTCGCTTTAGCATCAGCTTCAATTTTTCGTTTCAGAGCGGTATCCCACTCTGTGTAGGTCTGTGGTACACCTTCAGCATTCTTTGGAATCTCCAGTCCGGACTGGATGATTATCCACATGTCCACCTGAGTTTTCAGGTGGACCTCCATTCTGCTCTTCCAGTAGGAGAAGTCCTCCCCACTGAAGAGAGGTGGTCTTGCGGTGCTGAAGCCTTCTTGCATGGCCATTAAGGTTTTTATCTGAAAAAGAGAGAAAAGAAAGGAAAACTATGTCTCAAGACTTGGTCTTGGATTAGTAGTGCGGGATAAAGAAAAATAATTATCAAGGGGTGTTGCACCGTTCTCGATTAACGATAAAACTTTGAAAAAGAAAAAGAAAAAGTAATTAAAAAAATCTGAAAAATTCTCAAACTGGTGGTTGCACCAAATCTGAGCTTCCCCGCTTTGATACCACTTGTTGGATCGAGAGAATACGATAGAGGGGGGTGAATATCGTAAACCGTTTTCGGATTTAGAGAGAGAATGCACAGTGGAAAATTAACACGAAAACCAACGCAAACGCAACGATTTACTTGGTTCGGAGTCGTGGTCGCCTCCTACTCCAAGGCCCACGGTCGTTGACCGTTTACTGCGGGCAATACTATAATCGCGCAAAATCTTACAAACAGTTGTACAGTAGAAGTGCAGTAAGAATACAATTAAAAAGAAATTAACTCTTCTTTTACCGACGCCCGGTGTAGATTGTTCTTCGGTGCGTAGGGTCGTCGTCAGCGCTAGAATCTCGAGATGGAAGGTTTCTGGAGCAGAGCGCTTGAGTTGAAGAGCGTATTGTCGTTGGAAAGCAGTGTTGTTGAAGCCTTGGGGTCGAGGGCCTATTTATAGCCTCCTGGGGCGCCCGGAACGTTGGGGGCGCCCCCCCCCACGTGTCATCCGATCCGAACACGTCTCGGTCAGCTCTGATCCCTTCAAACTCGGGATCGAGCTTTGACGGGGGCGCCCGGGTTGACTCGGTCCACTGGCTTCTCGCTGGCTCAAGTTTTATCTGCTGCGGTGGCTTGGACCCAGGTCACCCGGACCATCCGGGGCGCCCAGGAGCACGGGGGCGCCCCGCCCAGTTAGCTTCCGAAGCGTACTTTTGCTCAGCTTGTTTTGTATTCACCTTGGGGCGCCCGGGACACTGCGGGCGCCCTACTCAGCTACTGCCTCACTCCTTTGAGGCTTTCTGAGCTGCAGACACTCGTTCCTTCGGTCCTGCATCCAGGGTTAGTCCAAAACAACACAGAGCAATAATGTATTAGTTTTATACAGCCTTAGCTGTCTTGGTTCTGACTTTGGGTCTCCAAAATGGAGCCCTAGGTCGAGCCGACGCCTACTGTTCCCTCGACGGGGAACGCGTCCTCACCTACTCCTCTCAGGAGAGTTTACCTTTTGCCAACCGACTCCTCCGGTTGGACTTTTGCCCGATGCACCTGACCAGGTCTTCGTGCCCACCTTCCGAGCAGGTCTTCGTGCCCACCTTCCGAGAAGGTCTTCGGTGCCCAGCTCCTTGCCAGGGCTTCGTGCCCAATCCTCGACCAGGACTTGATGCCCACCTTCCAAGCATGTCTTCGGTGCCCAGCTCCTTGCCAGGGCTTCGTGCCCAGTCCTTGACCAGGACTTCGTGCACAGTGTACCTAGGACTTCTTTTCCTGTATACTTAGTGAACATGTTAGATCAACATAATATCTTAACTTTTGAACCCTTTTGCCATTATCAAAACACAGGTTCGACTTGGGTGTTGTCTGCACCAACAGTAATATGTAAATTAGTTTACATTTCTGCATAATTTTAAATATATGATCATGTCTACACAAGATAAAATTGCATGCTTAGATGTGTGGTTAAATAATTTGAGAAATTATTTATGCTAAACCTTCCGTTGCACGTAATTAATTTTTAAAATTACGAACCCGTATCCATGTCAACATGCACCCGGTCCCAACAAGTTCTCCCAAAGCGAACCGGCTCTGATACCACTTGTTAGATCGTGACGCTTGCTAGAGGGGGTGAATAGTACTTTTCTTGAACTTTCTCTACAAGAAGGTTAGCACGATACAAACAATATATGAAAAATATGAAAATCAATGCTAACACCGAGAGTTTACTTGCTATCCACCCTAAGAGGTGACTAATCCAAGGATCCACACACGAGCACACTCTCCAATATGAAAAGCCTCCTTTAAGGTGAAGAAAACCTTTACAATGTTGTCCTCTTCCTCTTACAAAATAGAATTGAGAATGAGAGGAAGAGCAGGAGAATTTTTGCACTAACAACACTTTGATACCCCCTAGAACCGTACCTTTGTCCTGCCAAAAATTCACCCTTTAAATAAGAGTAAAGGGCAACTCCTAGAGTCATCCAGCCCGACACCAGTCGACTGCCCCTGGGGCAATCAACTGGTCTAGCCTTAATTGCTAGCCAACAGCTAACCCAACGGCTAGTTTTCGGGGGTATCAGTCGACTGGTTCAGGGTCGAAAACATTCTGAGTTTGAGAACTTGCTGGCAGTCGATTGCCTTTCTACCAGTCGACTGCCCAGTTTATACAACCTCTCTTCCTCACTCCGAAGACCCTCCTTCACGTGTGCCTTTAAGTACACTCCCTTGGCTTGCCCCTTGAAGTCTTCTTCCACCGGCTATCGTCCCTCGAATGCGCACACAAGCCTTCCCTTGGCTTGCCTCCATGCCACCCTTCACGTGTGCCCTTTTGAAGTCCACTTCCCGGCTTATCCTTGGAGTCCTCTTCCCTCAGCTCTCGTCCCTCGGATAAGTCCTCCATGTGTGATTCTCCAAGTCCTACAAACTCAATCACACATATGAAATAACAAGATAAAACCCTAACCTTAACCATGTTGACACACACATCAATACTATGATCTTCCCAATCATCCTTGGGTCGATTACCCCAACAAATTCCCCACAAGTTCATCTCCGATAATAGAAGACAATTTCAAGGCAAAAAGATCCAGGAATAATGCTCAGCATATGGCATCAAGCATCTTCACTTCGATGGCTTATCTACAAGGCAATGGACAAGCCGAGATTACGAACAGAGAGATTGTTCAAGGTCTCAAGGTGAACCTAGACCATATAAGTAGAAGCTGGGTTGAAGAACACTCTAGTATCTTATGGGTGTATCATACTACCCCTAGAGAAGTCACAGGACTAACTCCTTTCCATTTGGTTTATGGAGGGGAGGCAGTAGTTTCCGTTGAGGTTGGATGTGAGTTCAATTGACATTGACTCTATAATCAAGACAATGCCGATGATAACACGAACCTAAGACGTATGGAGTTGGACTTAGTGACTAAGATTCGGGATAGAGCAACTGTGCATCTGACATCTTATCGACAGTGAATGTATCAGAACTACAACCAGAAGGTACTGCCCTGCTATTTCCAAATAGGTGATTCTGTTTAGAAGCATATCAAACTAGTGGGAGATGTCAGCAAGCTAGAACCTCAATGGGATGACCCCTATAAAGTAGTGCAAAAGTTAGCCTCTGGTGCCTACTACCTACAAGATGTGAGGGGAAAGTGACTGGATCAACCCTAGAGTGTCGTCCATCTACGACTATACCAAGAATAAAGTCATATCTATAAATTGTAACCTTCACACACACACACACACACACACACACACAACTAATCTTCTAATGAAAAGTGATTGCAGGGCCAACACAACCCATACAGTGGTTGTTCCAGACTCTTCTCTCCTTATATAAGTTATAAGTGGGCATGCTCACACGACTAACGATCACGGCTGATCGGATGTTGCATACCCACACTCCAATATGATCACTCGATTGGTGATCCAGACTCTTGTCTCCTTAGACAAGTTATAAATGTGCATACTCACATGACTAATGATCGCTGCCGATCAGACGTGGCATACCCACACTCTAACACTATCGCCTAATCAATAATCCAGACTCTTATCTTCTTAGACAAGTTATAAATGTGCATGCCCACACGAATAACGATCGCGGTGAATCAAATGTGGCATACCCACACTCCAACACGATCGCCTGATTGGTGATCCAGACTTTTGTCTCCTTAGACAAGTTATAAGTGTGGATGCCCACATGACTAATGATCAAGATCGATCGAACATGGCATACTCATGCTCCAACACGATCGCCCAATCGGTGATCCAAATTCTTGTCTCCTTAGACAAGTTATAAATGTGCATGCTTACATGACCAATGATCGAGATCGATCGGACGTGGCATACCCACGCTTCAACACAATCGTCGATCGGTGATCCAGACTCTTATCTTCTTAGACTAGTTATAAGTGTGTATGATCACATGACTAACAATCGTGGCCAATCGGATGTGGCATACCCACGCTCCAACACGATCCCCCGATCGGCGATCCAGACTTTTGTCTCCTTAGACAAGTTATAAGTGTGTATGCTCACACGACTAATGATCGTGGTTGATCGAATGTGGCATACCCATGCTCCAACACGATCGCCCGATCGGTGATCCAGACTCTTGTCTCCTTAGATAAATTATAAGTGTGCATCCTTACACGACTAAAGATCGCAGCTAATAAGACATGGCATACCCACGCTCTAACATGATCGCCCGATCAGTGATCCAAACTCATGTCTCCTTAGACAAGTTATAAATGTGCATGCTCACACGACCAACAATCGCGCGATCGGGCATGACATACCCACGCTCTAATACAATCACCCGATCAGTGATCCAAACCCTTGTCTCCTTAGACAAGTTATAAGTGTGCATGCTCACACGACTAATGATCGCGACCGATCGGATGTGGCATACCCACGCTCCATGCTCATACGACTAACGATTGTGGCCGATCGAACGTGGCATACCCATGCTCTAACACGATCACCCGGTCAATGATCCAGACTCTTGTCTCTTTAGATAAGTTATAAGTGTGCATGCTCATACGACTAATGATCGTAGTCGATCGGACGTGGCATACCTATGCTCCGACAAGCACCTGATCAGTGATTCAGACTCTTGTCTCCTTAGACAAGTTATAAGTGTATATGTTTACATGACTAACAATCGCGACCGATCGGATGTGGACAATCGAGGGGCTAGACTCTCGTCCTCATGGACAAATGATGAGAAAGTTTACTCACACACGCATACTAAGCTCTGGCTCATGGCAGCGACACAGCTAACAAAGCACTCAATAACTGATCTAAGATGATTTTATATTTAGCCACTGAATGCTTTTATTAAGTCACGAAGCAGACTATATTATACTTTTTACCTAAGGTCACTATGCTTACCTGATCTTACTCATCGTCACCTAGGCTATGCTCAATTGCCTGAGGATCAACTGGGCCTATGTTTGGCAACGCACGCACCTAAAGCACAAAATGGAAAAATAGAAGTGATAATTAAGTGGAAGGCCAAAACAAATAGCATAACCAAACAAAATGCATTTCAACGTCAGTCAATTCATGTTATGGTCAGACGTGCTTTATCCAAAGAAGTTTTTTACAAACTTAAGCGAAGTTAAAAAAAATCATCTTCTAGAATAACCTTCTGAATGCACCTTAGTTTCACAGTGGTAGGTGGCAGATCGACCAATAGGTGCTTGGCCTCCTTAAGTTGTTTGATCACCCCTTGCACTCCATACTTGATCATGCGGTGAGTGCGGTTGATGAAGAGAGTGGCAAATGTGCTCCAGTTTATGGTACTCTTCATGGGTCCTCTGTAGAGTAGCCAGGGAGGCGTTGGCTATTGACAACTCCTCCATCCGAGTAGCCAGCTGCCGCCCCAAATCTTGCAGAAGGGAGTCCTTGGTAGCCAAGTCCGTATCTTTCTCCGCTATAGTTGCAGCGTGGAGTTGGGCCTCCTCCTCCAGCTTTAGGGATAAGGTCTTGGCCTCCACTGTCTTTTTGTCGAGGTCCACCAAGGTGACTTTCTGGCGATCAGAGGCTGATTTTAACTTAGCTTTTGAGCTCTTCGATAAGACTTCCAGCCACTCTTTTTCTTTTTCTGTGACAATTGCTTAATTTGGCCACCAGCTCCTCGACATCTTTGTTAACCTTCTCCAATTGAGAGCGAAACTTTTCTAGTTCCTCCTGTGCATTGTAGGAGCCCTCACCGCCAATATGCTGTCGAGCTATGCCCAGCTCTATCTCCAAGGTTACCACCCATTGCTCAGCTAGTTAGCACAAATGAGTGTTGTTCACCAGGACTTGGCACATACCCTGACTGCCACCCAAAGCTACAAAAATATGAAGAGAGTGAAAACTCTATAAGAAAGAAGATATATGAGCAGTAATACGCCTTACCTTGAGCATCTCCTGGGAGAAATGGTCTGCCTTGACCATTGAACCAAGCTCGTTAGTGGATTGGGCACTTTGATCCCAAGACTCCACCAAAGGCTCATATAGTCGTACCATCTGCACAGGGCCTCATCGATCCTCTGTGGAGACACAAGAAGCCTTCGTGCAGCAGCTTGTTGATATCAAATAGCAAACCCTCCACTTTCTGATAGGCCGAAATGAAAGCTAGGTCTCTCGTGAAAGCATGCGACACAACCAGCTGCTCGGGTAACTCCTCGACCTACTCAGTTGGCCATGAGGGAGCGGGGACTAACTTGGTGTAGAAGTAGTGTTGCTTCCAACCCTTATTCAAGCTCGACGTCTTCTTAAAAATAATCGATTTGAAATAGGCCTAGAGGTGGAAGCACCCCACTTTGGCTTGCTTAAGATAATAAAAACAAGTAAAAAATCCTAGGCTCTAAAGGGACTTGGTACAATGTAAAAAATGAGAACTATACCACAAAGGGTACAGATCCCGTTAGGGGCTAATTGGGATAAGGAAATCTAGAAATATCTACAGATGGCATGGAAAAATAAATGAAGGGGAAAGTGGAGCCCTCCGAGCAGCTGATCCTTAAAAATCATGAAAAACCTAGGAGAGGTTAGTGAGGGTGATCTATATCACTAGGGATGAGCATCCAGTGATCCTCAGGGATCTCAAATCCGGCCCTAATAGCATAAAAATCATCCTCATTCACCTCCGAGGTTGAGGGTGTGGTCGTATACCATAAGCCTGGAACTCGTAGAGGTGCTTCTTCAACCATGGCTAACCAAGAAAAGGGAAGCAAAGGAGGAACAGAAAGATTAATGAGGAAGAGAGGAGAGGTTAGAACCTACACATGGATAGAAAAGAGGAGGAAAGATCGTCGGGGAGAATGGATGAAGAATCACTGGAAAGGATTAGGGCAAAAGGAATAAAATAGCGCATGCATCGGACGCAGGACCTCGGCTCATGGCTCATATACTCTCCCCCACTTCCTTTTCGAGCTATTGGAGATGCTCAAGAAAATGGTGGAACAAGATCCTCACCATCGAAGCGTAACCAACTATAGACGCTTCAAATTCTATTTTGATGAAATCTGCGCCAAATCATAGTGCTAAGCACATCAGAAGTTGCCTTGGCCAGACTCCAAGATGACACGTAGCGAGGAGAGAGCGCCACATTTTTGGCGCTGGATATCAACAAATCGAATATTAATGCTTCCACACACATGCATCATTCCGCATTAATCATGCTTACCGGGCGCAAGCACCCTTATATGGAAGCACCACGTCAGCTTGGACCTCCACCAAACTTAGACTAGGACACTGGTCTAGTCAGTCAGTCTGGACACCTCGTTCAACTAGACTTGAGGGGGAGACTAGTGAAATGGGAGAATTTTGGGCCCCCGATTCACATAGGATAAAATCAAGATCAAACAACTGACATGACTACAATTGCAGTATGTTAGGACCAGGGTCAAAGGAGGTGGACCGATCAGACGGACCAACTGACCAAGTTGAGCGGACCGCCTAAATCAACAAGGTAGGCCAGTTGGACGACCTTGGTCCATAATCCATAAATTGGTCTCCTTGACCCTAACAAGCACCTCACAAGGTATGACTTAGGCTTCAATAAGAGAGATAGATAATAGCTGGTTGGCCAACGCATGATAGTTCTCCAGCCGATTAGCAAGCAATGTACTATACACAACCCACTTATAGGGGACTGATGGGGAGCTCAGCTTAGGAAACGGTTGATTGACCAACCTGCCTACAACACTCGGTTCACTCCTAAGACCATTATAGCTGATCGACCAACACACAGACATCCCTTTTACAATCAACTGCGTTGGCCAGTCCACATATAAAGTACTCATGTCCCAACCCCTTTCTCAATCTTAACCAGCTTAACTAGCAGGTTGGGCCTCCACATGTCTTATAGGCCGAGCTCCATATCACAAGACCCATAAGTTGAAGCCCCCCCCCCCCCCCCCCTCACACTCCTTCTATTGGACCTCCACGTACATATACAGGCCCATTAGCCCTTTCAGACTTACATCCATTATCATATAGGGTCATTAGCTTAAACACTGACCTGCTTAATAATCCATGAGCCTAAAAACTAACCTACTCAGTAACTCATTAGCCTAAACACTGACCTGCTCAGTAACTCATGTATGGACCTAAACACTAACCTACTCAGTAACTTATTATCTTATTTGCTTTTCATTAATTTCTTATAGAAAATCTATCAACATGGCAGCCCTATTATGACTAATGTGACACCCTAATAGTGAAAGGTCACCAGGGGCGTTGCATATAAATAGAGGTCCTTCCTTCACAGTTCAAGTATGAGTTCTCTTCATTTTTTACTTCATTTAAGTTCTACTTCTATATTATCTTGGGAGAAACTGGCTTAAGCGTCGGAATGCACGCACCAGGGACCCCTTGGGCTTGCTACCAATGCTCTTTGCTTGAGTGATTTTTTGGCAGACATCGAAGACGGTGGTGTCAGTCCAACCAGGGTTAGCAATCTTATCGCATCACACTTCATCGATCGTGGATAAGATCACTGTCAGTACAGGATTTTACAAAATGTATACCTCAACTTCTTCTATAACAGTTTGAAGCTTTGCACAAAGAGATTTTTTGTTTAAAGAATACTATTCGTTGCAAAGATATGCAGATCATTTTACTTCTCTGTTCAGAATATTTCTCCTAGAATAGAGCTATGGGGTATTGTTATTGAAGTAAATAAAAAGGACCTTGCAATCAGTCTTCCTGGGGGACTGAGAGGGTTTATTCAAGCACAACAAGCAGCAGATAAGCTTGCAGTTTTTGAAACTAAGTATTGAAAATGCATATTTTATGCATTACACATTTTTTGATCAATGCTACAATCAGGTGTCACTTCCTTTGGATTGTTTATAGTAAATGCTTAAGTTGGTTACTTGATTTTGTTCATGGATAATAATTCCACATTACTAAATTGTACAAAGGAAATACAAGAATTTGGTTGTCCCTCGAACAGAGTTTGTATAACAAACTATAGATAAAATTAATTAGATAAGTTTTAGTCAACTAACAAACTACATATAAAAATTGAGGCTATAAATAAAGTACAAAAGAGACCATTAATTAATCACTTGGTGGTTTTGCTGCCTTCTAGAATTAAAAGGGCTTATGTTCTAATGATGCTTTTAGCTCTCATTCATAGTAGATCAATTTAGTGTCTTATTGGGGAATTAAAGTACACATTCATAGATCATATTACATTTGTTCTGAAAATAAATAAAGGATCGGCTGCATACTTTGAATCTAAGCAAGAAGATAAGTCACTTGGTTCAACATTACCATTTACTATCAAAACTCCCATGTACCTACAAGTATCATCATTATAAAAATCAATAGCAGCGCATTCATCAGTGATTAGCCATGTTTTTATAATAATCAAAATTGGACGTAAGCTATAGTATAATTTTATGATTACTGAAATTCAGACGATTATTACCTGCCCAACATCATGAGAGTAGCTTGAGGATTAGTTCCTGGGGAGAAACTGAAGGTCGATCCATCAATCACCCTGAGCCCATCCACGCCGATCACTCTGTACTCTTGGTCGACCACCTTCCCTACTTCACACCCGCCATGGAAATGGCTAAGGGTGAGCACGAAGTCTCTACAGTAGTGCTCCAGCGAAGTGGCGTCCTGCACACTTCTTGCTCTGTTATTGACGACTAAGCTTGCAGTGAGAGCCAACAAGTACTCCACCGTTTGATTCGGGAATCTGAATTTGGACAACGCTTGGGTATCGAACACTCTCATGACTGTTTGCAATGCTTCCACGCATGTTCTAAGATCCTCAGGCTCCGTGAAGTAGTTGTAGGTTACTGATGGATTGTCCTCTGGGTCGAGATTCTTGAGACGAAGATATCCTCGGGAGAGAGGCTTTGCCAATTTCTCAGCTACTACGCCGCCTTGAAGGGAGTTGCCTCCCAAAAGCGCTGCAACTACGCCGCCTTGAAGGGAGTTGCCTCCCAAAAGCGCTGCAACCAAGAAGCCCGTCAAGGACTCCATGTAGTAGCCCGGCTGGATTACGACGACTTGAGCCGCAGTGATTGTCAGCGGCTCCGGAGACGGCACGGCGAAGATGTTCGACGGGTTGTCGGCAATACCATGGCCGACCATCGGCTGGTCCAGGACCACCTCGATGCCAAAGGACTTGAGGTGGTCTGCCGGGCCGACGCCGCTCAACATGAGCAACTGCGGGCTACCAAGAGCGCCGGCTGACAGTATGATTTCGCCTGCGGAGAAGCCGTTGAGGCGGGCCTCGTGGATGTTGCCGTCTTCATCCTTGTACACCACGCCGTATGCCTCCGGGTTCTTATCCTGGCCGGTAGCGTTCCTGAACAAAATCCTCTGCGCCGTGGCGCGCAAGAACACGGTGATCCTGGCGGGGTCAGCATACTGGAGCAGATCAGCGGCTGTGTGGCGATGGCCGGTTGGGTCGAACATGGTCCCCCCAACCTTGGCGCCGTTCAAGTGCTCGTAGGTGAAGCCGTTATCAGGGGTGACCCCGGCCTCCAGAAGCCCTTCCCTGAAGGCCGAAGTCCACTCCGTCAACTGAGGCCAGAAAACCAACTCTCGCTCCACCCACTGGAACGACATGTCGGCCAGCTTCGGGTTCAATCCCATATCCATCACCTCCTGGCGGCTGGCGCGCGAGTAGAACCCGCCGTTGATGCAGGTGCCGCCGCCGAGGCAGCGAGCTCGTCTATTGACGACGCCATCCTCGGAGACGAAACTCTGCGCCGGCGAGGTCGGGGTGAGGTAGGCGAGGTTCTCGGCCAAAGAGGCGAGTTTGGAAATGTTGGGATTCCCGTAAGGCGATCCTCCTCTTTCCAACACCAGCACATCGAACCTCTCCGAAAGGGTGGCGGCCAAGGGGCAGCCAG
This sequence comes from Boesenbergia rotunda, assembly GCA_024364735.1. Taxonomy (NCBI): domain Eukaryota; kingdom Viridiplantae; phylum Streptophyta; class Magnoliopsida; order Zingiberales; family Zingiberaceae; genus Boesenbergia; species Boesenbergia rotunda. Next base: position 357,079 of record JAGFNQ010002589.1, on the reverse strand, counting down.
CTGTCCCGCCGCCGACGATGATGTAATCGTGGTACGACACCCGTGGAGCATCGGCCGCGTGCTTCACGAAGCCAAACGCCGGTGCTGTTAACAAAAATCATGAATAATTAAACAACTAATTACGATAGTTAACATGGATTAAAAGGGCTCTTAATCATAAAAAAAAAAAAAAGTATGGATAATTAAGAAAAGGAGAAACGTTACAGTTCTGAGCATAGCAGAAGCAATTGAAGAAGAAGAAGATAAAAATTGCAGCAGCAACGACAGACATGGTCAATTCTATGACTTTCCAACTAAGTAATTCACTTAACCCACGAGCAGCAGCTTTATATGAGATAAGGATGACACGCGTAATTGACTAAGAGCATCCCTATTCTTTTAAATATTTATGATCGCATGTCCACGTAGTCATTTAAATATCACATTTATTAAATATTCTAAATTTTATAATTAAAAAATTCATCAACTAAATATTCATAACTTTAAAAAATTAAATATTTCGAATATTTATATATTTTCATTAGATTTTAAAGAAATAATAAAAAATTTAAACCAAAAGGACCACTACCATGAGCCACCCCGCATCCATCGGCAGCTTTTGGTTTTATTTTTATTTTTATTTTTATTTTCTTCTTAAAAAAAGAAATTATCGAATAAAACTTTTACCCGATAATTTTTAAATGCCCCACCCTTTTCTCTAGAAATATTTGAAGAAATATTTCCTCAAATATCCCCACTATGTTAAATAATAGTAAGGAACTTTTTAAACGGATAATTGATTAATAAAAATGATTAATGAGGTTGGTAATGTTAAACCTCGAGCGATTAATTTGACCTCACGAAAAAGAGTAAATTGGAGAGGTTGGGTAACGTTAAATTTCAAACGACCGATATAGTATTACGAAAGAGAATAAATCGGAAAGTATTCATGACGAATAGTAAACCTAATATCTCAGAATTTATGTCTTATTTACAAAAAAAAAATATAAAATATATCATAGTTAAAAATAAAATCTTAAATATTTAAAATAATAATTAATAATCTTTTCGTTATAATATTAGAGATAATTGATTAATAGAGCGTATCATAAAATCTTGAAAGTTTCTGTCCTCTTTTATGTATTAATCATTACTCAAATTAATACGCATTCATAATTTATTTCTGTGTAATAATTTGGAAACTGATTCTAAAAAATCCTAATGTGAACCTTATAATTTTCTTTTTTACCACCATGAGAAATCAATAGTAAAGAAATACTTCGAATAAAATAAGATTAAATATATGTTAATTATACTTAGACTGATCCTATAAGTTTTCAGAGAAAATAAGAAATATATTTTTTTATTGCCTTTTACATTTGCTACGAGTCCTAACAAAAACTCTCAATTTAACACCTTAAATTTCAAATTTTGATGGCTGAGCAGAAAGTCTAGTTAATTGACTTGGCTGCGTTTGAAAATAATTATGGATGGGGAAGTACACAACTTGACAACGATTTTGAAGCAAAAGTATAATATTCATTCCAGACAATTTATATCATGGAATCCTCAATTAAATATAGATAAATAAATTATAAAAATTATCTTATATTAATATAATAATCTTTTATATAAAAAACGCACTCAACAACTTATTTTTATACCCATTAAAAATTAATTTCAAATTTTATTAAAATAATTATCTATGTAAATACTAATTGAGCCACATGTAGAGGCTTGACAACGACCAGTTTGAAAAGTAACACCAGGAAGTCGTCACTGTCAACGAAGAAATGTGCAAAAAATCAAAAGCTCTTGCGTTCCCAATCAATCGTGATATAGAGCAAGAAGTTTAGTCAAACGGACTTGCCTGTGTTTGGTTAGGGATGGAAATATGTTAGGTAGTCTGTCAGGAGCTTGTCACCTAGCCTGTGTTTAGCCTGGTCGGACCTAACCTATTTAGAAATAAGATAATATTCAATTCTGTTTCAAAGTCTATTTTTTTATCAAATCAGGCTCAGTCTCAATATAAATATTACTAAGCCTGACAGGTTAGTCTAAACCTATTAAGATTAGATATATATATATATATTTGTAAGTATAGCTTGTTTTGAGGTTTGTATGATGTAAGGTCTGTTTTGAGACCTGTATGATATAAGGTCTATTAAGGTTGGTTTTCGGCATGTTTAATACTTTGGTCTGTTGGCATGTATAAAGTATTCTAACTTGGAGGCTTTGTAAATAGGTCATACGTCAGGATAAACTATTGAACAGGCTAGGCTTAGGTTAAAAGTAAAGTCTATAATAGACCATAGGTCAGACTCAGACTATTTTATTACTATATAAATCTGACCAATTAAGATAAAAGTCTGACCTGATTTGATCTGTTTCCAACCCTATATTTGGTAGATCGAGAGAAATGTGTGCGTGACTAAGTTGGAGAGTTGGAAATGGCTGACTAATTCAATTAATTGTCAACATCTGTTTAGAAAAATAAATAGAAATTACAATATGGAGCCAGTCCAAAATAATTAGTTTAAATAAAATATTTTTATGGAGAAAAACACACTAAAAAAAAAAGTGTTTTCATCTGTCAACCTTTTACCTACCCTCCATAGGGTATCAACTCAGATGAATTAAGTAGCTTTACATCAGAGTTGAAGATCAGTTATAAAAAAATTTCAATCCAAACCCAAATTAAAAAAACCCTTTTAAAATTATTTTTCTATAAGTTTTTTTTACTTTCATTTTAATATTTTATCATTGTTATACTCTATATTATATATATATATAAACAACTTAATTTTTAAAATAAAATTTAATTTAACTTAAAAAAATTCTTAAATCCTAAATTTAGATTATTCAATGTCAACTCGAACCCAATCGAAACTAAACCAACTCAAAAACCTCTAACTCAAATCAGATTCAAATTCAAAAATTTTCCATCAAAATCTAATATTTTTTCGGTTCAACTCAAATTAATTAATTTATTTTTATATCCCTACCACTACATAAGTACTCTTATTCTTTTAAATCAAAGTATTAAATTTTCTTCCTCTTCTTCATTTATCTCCTCTTAAAATTTTAGATCAAATTATTAAATTTTCTTCTTGCTGCTCTTTTCCATTATCCCGGGGCAATGGTACAGTGGTAAGGTCACTAGTTATTAAATAGAACCAAACCGATCACCTCAGATTCAATTTGTCTACTGTCTGATTCATCATTTTTTTTTTCTTTAAAGGTTTGCAAATCCAAATTTGTTTATACTTTGATCGATTGAAAAACTGTATAAATAATTTATATAGTCGATAGAGATTTCAGAGGATATTTATTTTTTCAATAGTTTTGTTTTCTCAGCGAACCTTGACTATAAATAATTTATTAAAAATTATTAAGTTTCTAAAGAAAAGTGAGAATTATTGAATATCTAGTTGCGTTGGGATCCTCATCTTCGTGAAGATCAATTATACGAATAAAGTTCTATTTTTCTTTAAAAGTTTGTCGTTATTATGTGAGGATTAATATCTATGACTTTTGAGCCATGATAAAATTTATTATATATGTTAAATTGAATTACTATTTAATTTCTCTAAGAGGTCATACTGGTCCTAGGAGTTCTGATCGGATCAGAATCATTTATACAGAGATAAATTTAAAAAAATCAAACAGAATCATAAATTAAATAGACCCCACAAATTAAATTATTATTAAAATTTTTATAATTTATTTATAATCCATATTTATTTTTATTTATAAATTTTTTTTATAAAATCATTTCTAATTCATTTTAAATTCCATCTCAATTTTTTGATATATTATATTTTATTTAAGTGAAATATATTAGTAATTTCATAGTAAATATGTTTCTGATTTATTAAATTTTGAAATAGATTTTAATTGCATTTTAAAAATCTGTTTCTGAAATTTATTTTCTTGTAGTGATAATTGGTTTAATAAATCATTTAAGTTTTTTAGCCAAAAACATATATTAGAGTAAAGAGCAAAAGACGATAGTGTTTATCTCAAACGATTCAGTATAGTCGACCACCTCTAGATATAGATAGATAAATTATAAAGAATATTTTATTCTAATATAGTAGTCTTTTGCACGAGAGAAATCAAATAGTATAACAAATTAGTGTATATATCTTACTATTTAATTAAGAATCTGGACTCTTTACTCATAACTCTCAAATGATTTAGTAAAGTCTAAAATTAAATTACGTTAGTATCTTTTTTTCTTTTCACACTAAAAGAATTTTAAAGCTTATTAGTAATTTTAATTTCTTATTCTTCAAATTTTAAAAATTTAAAAAATAAAATCACAAATTTTAAAAGACAAATTCAAAAATAAATCTATAATTATAAATCTTTAAAAAATTTCTAATCTTAATAAAAATTAAAATTTTAGAAAATAATTTATCAAACTCAAAAAAAATAATTTCATATTTTAATTTAAAAAATATTTTAAATTTTAACTAAATAAATTTTTATTTTAGAGTGAGATAAATTTTTTATATTTTTATATATTATATGACACACATAATGCGCATATGTACTATTGCTATTATATTATAATATATATTGATCTCTATAAAATAATATATCATGATTTATGTATAATTAGTTACTAGTGATATACTAATGAATTATTTTCATTTTTAATCTTTTATAGTATCATTAGAACTTGTGATTAATTTAATCATAAAATTTCTATCAAAGAGATATTGGTGCCGGAAGCACTAATTGAATCTTATTTTGATATTGACTAAGGGTTTAAAGTTAAGTGTGAAGTGTAATCTAACGAATTACTCTAAGTATATAAGAAAGTCCTAATTGAGCTAAGCACTAAGTGTTGGTCAAGGGCTGGGCAATTAAGGCTTAAGTGGGACCTGACTGAGGGTCAAACACTAAGACCTGGCCAAAGGCTAGACAACGAAGTCCTGATCTGGAGGATTTGACAGAATACTTGGTTGATTGAGGGCAACGGACAAGAGTCGAGACAGGTCGAGGATCAGACGTCGTGAGTTCCAGAGTTGAAATTAGAGGTTGAGTAAAAGTGCAATCTGGGGTTGGCAACAGATAAACTCTCCTGAGAGGAATAGGTGAGGATGCATTCCTCGAAAGAGAGAATAGTGGGTGTTGGTCTGACCTAAGACTTCGATCGAAACCTAAAAGTTAGGACTAAACAGCCCGAGCTATCGAATACATTCATACATATTTATATATTTGCCTGAGCTACTTTATGGATGCAAAAGTCTAAGCTGAAGGCTAGAAGAAAAGGGCTCCAAGGGGGTTAGAAGGAGTCCAGGCGCCCACAAGTATACAGATGCCCGGGAGAAGCCTAACTCAACATCTGATCGGCTGAGTTAGTGTGCAGGGATTAGCAAAGCCACATCACCATACAGGAGCCCGGGAGGCATACAGGCGCCCGGGAGTGAATAGAACTTGCCGGTCAAGTAGGACGATCGGCTGCCACATCACCCGAATGGGGGCGCCTGTATGGCCATACAGGCACCTGAGATACCCTATAAAAGGGCTATCTACTAGTGCACTCAGAATCAAGTTTTCTACCTCTTTCAATCTTGTGTGTTATGCCAGAAGTTGCTCTATATCGCCGAAATGCTACTCCAATGACGATGCTTCGACCTTCTACTCTTCTATCGTTGGTATAATTGTAACTTTTACTATACTTAAATTCTGCATTTGTAATCATTCCTCAAACTGAAAAGTAATGGTCAAGAACCGTGGACCTTGGAATATGAGCTATCATAGACTCCGAACTAAGTAAAACTAATCCGTGTTAGCGTTGTGTTATTGTCTTTACTTTACTTCCATTGCGTACTCATTTCTATTCCGAATTCGAATTTTAAAAGAGTGTTATTCACCCCCTTCTATCACTCTCCTCGATCCTACAATTGGTATTAGAGCGGGGTCATTTTGAATTGGTAAAACCGCCATTGGAGCATTATTTTTTTCGATTTATTTTTTTGCCTTTTTACCCAAAAAATATTCGTTTGGGGTTATAAAATATTCTCACGTTTTTTTTTCTATTTTGCATTCTCATTTTTTCACCATAAGTCAGAATTTGTGCAATTACCCTTTCTGAAAAATTTGTCATTATCTTTTTTTAGTTTCTATTAATTTAATTATTTTTCTCGAAATTGATGCAATACCACTCAAGCATTTTTTTTTTATTCTTCTTTTCCTGCACTACTAATTCAAGACTACGTCTTGGTATTGGTTTTATTATTTGTGTCCTTGAAAGATTCTTTCTCCTCTATGGTTGTTCAAGAAGGATATAGTATCGCTCGCTTGTCTCTTTTTTTGGCGAGGGCTTCAACCACTGGAAGAGTCGAATGGTGGTCCACCTGAAAACTCAGGTGAACATGTGAATTATCATCCAAATCGGTCTTAAGCTACCTCTTGATAGACACGGAGTACTTGTGGCATGAGAGAACTGGGACACAACACTAAGGAAGAAAGTTGAGGCCAATGCAAAGGCTACACAAACATTACAGTGCGGTCTAACTAAAGATGAGCTAAACTGGGTTGGACTATTCAAAAGTGCCAAAGAACTGTGGACCAAACTGATCAAGTTACATGAAGGCACTTTTGACACTAAGATATGAAGATGTGATTTAATTTTAAATAAATTGTATAATGTTAAAATACAGGAAGGCAAGTCAGAAAGTCAACCACATGCCCGGATCCGAGATCTACTCAATGGACTCCAATCAATCAGACATAAATTGGAAAACCGTGATATTATAAGGTATGGCAGATGCCTACAAGATTTCCAAGGATCTTTCAATTATTAAACTAGATGAGCTTTTTTCTAAACTTGAATTGCGCGAACAGTCTAATACTACTCAGGCTGAGAAAGATATTGCTTTGTTTGCATAAAAATTTAAGACCAAGGAGCCAAAGTATAAGTCCTGAATTAAGCCTGAACCCGAAGATGAGTCAGAAGACGACTACGACATCATCACTAGAATAGTCAATCTAGTTCGGAAGATACATAATAAGAAGAGGATGATCCAATCAAAGGCCCAGAAAGCGACGTGGTCCGAGTCATCAGAAGTGTCGGATGAAAAAGAACAAACTCAACCGTGCTTCGTGGTATTAGCGACACAAGCTTACATTACCGAGATCGAATCTGAAACCAAGTCTGAAGCTGAGTCCGAGACCGAATCAGATACCGAGTCTGAGTTAGAAGCCAAGCCAGAAAGAAGCCATGGATCTGTATCTATTTTCAAAGGACAACAACTCATTGTAAGTGGTTATTCTGAAAATGAATATACGATTTAGTATCGTACTTATCTCACAAATTGGCTAAGTCTAATGTCCGGGTCAAGTCTCTCCAAAGGAGTAAATGTAACACCTAAATTTTTATGAATTTGTCCAAAATAAACAAAAGGGAAACTAAAATTGATCGAAGTAGAGATTCAAACCCGCACCCCGCCCTAAGAGTTGGCCACAAGTTTCCAGCCAAGCTACTAATCATTTCAAAAGAATTTGGAATCGATATTAGATAAGAAATAGTAAGCACTCTTTAGGGGAAATGGTTCAACTTCCACTTAATATAAATAGGATGAAAGGGAGAGAAAACCAAGGGGTTTCTCCTCCTCCTTCTTCCCTGCGAAAACCAAGAGAGGAGAGGTTAGGGTTTCTCACCAAAGGGCAACTAGAGTTCTCTCCTAGGGCCAAGGGTTGGAAGATCGCGCAAGGAAGAAGATTCTACGTCAGGTAGTAAGTTTCGAAGCCCAAGGATGTAAGTAGATCACTCACCTTCAATAGAAGTAATTTCGTATGATTCTAACCAAAATTCTAAGCTTTTTGATGATGTGATCCTAGTATAGTAAGACCACGGTTTTGATTTGCCCAAAACAAGTTTTGGGGTTTCGGCACGCAAGGTGTTCGATAAAATTTCTAAGTATGACCAAGGTCTTACAAAGCCCTAGAACGAGTTCTAGGACTAAGAAATGAGATAAGAAACAAGACCAAGGTCTTGTTGTGTCCTAAAATAGGTTTCGGGACCATTACCTTTTTAAGTGCTAAGTTAGGCATTTAAATACAAGCATGAGTATAAGTTTAAGTATATTACTTTGAAAGACCAAGGTCTTTTTGGCATGTATCGGGCCGAGACCCACAAGATCTAGGCGAGCCTAGTAGACCCTCTATTAGGGTTTGGTGGCTAGCTATCCCGAAACCTATTAGGGATGCGTGCATTGGTACTATGCCGGGCCCAAAGAAGAATGTTTATTATTTTGAAATATATGAAGTATAAGATAAGTTTCAAGTTTTTCAATAACAAGTATTCATTTCAAGCAAAGTTTCTTTCTAATGCAAGCAATTGTTCCAATTGTATTCATGGGCATCTTTCATTTTGAAGAATGACATTTCAGTTACAAGCATGTTTCAAAGCAAGCATAAGCATGTTCATATCGAATATATGTTTTGTGAGTTAGGTATCTACTTACTAAGCAAATTGCTTATAGTTGCATCCTTTTATTGCAGATAAAGGTAAAGAAAAGATATAGAGCAAGGAGGCTACAGGATGGATGGTTGGTGCTAGTGGTGGCGGGACAGTGGAATGAGATCCTTCGGGATAAGTTGCTAATGTTCCAAGTTCTAAACAATAGAATGCAATGAGTTTGTTTCTTGAGTTTATGATTATGGGTCATATTAGTAGTTTTATTTCTGCAAAAGACTTTAAGTTGAGTTGTCATGATTTGAAGTTGATACGCATGTTAAATGGAGTATGATTGGGTCCAATTATGATGGTTTATGTGATTATGAGTCTTCTAGTTGTTGTGTAGTCGAAAGGGGATGTATTTTTACAATTGATCAGTGTTTTTGAGACATGAAAACTGCAGTTCCAGGCGTATCAGTCGACTGATGCAGGTATCAGTCGACTGATGTAGGTATCAGTTGACTGGTCGAGGAAACAGAAAGATCAGTCGACTGATAACTTATCAGTCGACTGGTTCCAATTTAAAACAGAAAGTGCTATAGAGCTGCTGGTTAGTGCTTGGGCCTCGCAAAAAGAGGTCTGGGGTTCATTTCTTGCCAAAGCCAACAAGAATTAATTTAATTTTTTTTAGTTTTTTTTTAATCTGATTGGCTTGGGCCCAGCAGTAAAGTCAACGTAACGGCCCTATAAGGTCAAGGTTAGTAAGAGAGGGTCGTTACAGGTTTGGTATCAGAGTAAGTTCCGCCCTTCCGCCACACTTACATCAAGCATCAATCTTGCCTCCTACCAAGTAAGAAAGTGAATATGTTTAGTTTTTTCCAATACAATGCATGTTTTTCAATACATATCTTTTATATGAATATGATGATATGACATATGCTAGATGAGTATGATGATAGTGAAGTATTCTTTCAACATATGCTATATGAGTAGGATGATAGTGAGGTAATGAAATGTCTTTATCGATGAAATGTCCTTATTGAAGGAATGTCATTACCCTCTTTATGATATAGAGTAGGAGAATGCTAAGAGGACGTCCTTCATGTTGTGATCTTAGTATAGCAAGTCCAAGGTCTTGATTTGCCCAAAAGCAAGTTTTGGGATTATGGCACGCAATGTGCTTGATAAAAGTTCTAAGTAAGACTAAGGTCTTACTAAGCCCTAGAACGAGTTCTAGGACTAAAAAATGAGATAAGAAACAAGACCAAGGTCTTGTTGTATTCTAAAGCAAGTTTGGGAACATACCGTTAAGTGTTAAGTTATACATTTGAGGATGTCCTAGAAAGACCTAAAATGAGGAGCGAGCTCCTAGAGGGCAAGAGGCAACAGAGTCTCTTTATGATATAGAGTAAGAGAATTCCAAGAGGGTGTCCTAGAAAGACTCAAAATGAGGAGCGAGCTCTTAGAGGGCAAGAGGCAACAGAGTCTCTTTATGATATAGAGTAAGAGAATTCCAAGAGGGTGTCCTAGAAAGACTCAAAATGAGGAGCGAGCTCCTAGAGGGCAAGAGGCAACAGAGTCAGTACTACCACCAAATCTCTTAGAGGTGATGGCTCAGTCACAGAGACAGTTAGCAAAACAATAGCATGTTATTACCACCATGATGGCTAACCAACAGGCCGCTCTCATTACCCCGTCGGTGGCGAATGTAGTGGCACTAGTTGTGACTGAAGACCCATCGGTTACATCTGTAGTCCCGGCAAGGGGGGTAAGGCAAGAAACATACCTCATCCAGTGGCAGAAACTGAAGCCAGGGAACTTCCCAGGCACAAGCAAACCATGGGATGCTCAAGTCTGGTTCAAAACTTTGGAAAGCATTATAGAACTACTGGACTAGCCTGAGGTAGAGAAGATAAAGTGTGCCTCCTTCTGCCTTACCGGAGATGTTAGAATGTGGTGGGAGAGAGTCAAGGCCAAGAGAAATGTCAGCCAGATGACATAGTCCGACTTCGAGATTGAGTTCTTCAAAGAATACTGTCACATGCGAGTAACCAATAAGCTTTATGATGAATTCACGGAGTTCAGACCAGGAGAACTATTCATGGATGAAGCAGTAAAGAAGTTCAACTGACTAGCTTGTCTGTGCCCAGAGCTAATTGGCACTGAAAGAGAAAGAGTCAGGCTAAATCTCAAGATGTTAAGGCCTGAGATAGCGTTAAATATGGCTAGCGGGGTAAGAGGCCGCAAACCTCCGAAGAACTGATAAGTAGTGCTTTGTCACTGAGCACTACTTAAACAGTATAAAGGCCACCAAAAATGTTGAACGGTGAAGTTCTTAACAACTTTACCTTCGGGAGAGGTCATGGCATCTACTCAGTGGCTGAGAGCTGTGCCAATTCAGATTTCCAACCGAGAACTCTATGATGATTTAGTAGTCCTTGACATGAAGGATTATGATATCATCTTAGGGATGAATTTCTTGAGCAAGTACAGTGCCGCTATTGAATGCCGCAGAAAAAGAGTAAAGTTCACACCAGAAGCAGAACTCCCATTCGAGTTTGTCGGAGACCCGAAGAGAAAGACAAAAAAGTTTCTTTCTAACCTACAAGCTCACAAGATGTTAGATAATGGATGTTCTGGTTATTTAGCGCATATAGTAGATGCAAGGCAAAGAGAAAAGTTAAAGTAAGAAGAAGTACGGGTAGTTGTGACTATCCGGAGGTGTTTCTTGAAGATTTACCAGGACTGCCTCCCAATCGAGAAATTGAGTTGGCTCCAGGGACCAACCCAATTTCAAAGGCACCGTATCGTATGGTGCCAGCAGAATTGAAGAAGCTGCAGGAACAATTACAGGAGTTGCTCGACAAGGGTTTCATCCGCCCTAGTCATTCACCCTGGGGAGCTCCTGTATTGTGCATCAAGAAGAAAGATGAATCTATGCGAATGTGTATAGATTATCGAGCCCTGAATAAGGTGACCATCAAGAACAGATATCCTTTGCCAAGGATAGATGATTTATTTGATTAGTTGAAAGGGGCAACGGTATTTTCCAAAATAGATCTGCGGTCAGGTTACCATCAACTCAAAGTCAAGGAGAGTGATGTGCCGAGAACTGCTTTCTGAATACGGTATGGACACTACGAGTTTACAGTCATGCCCTTTGGAGTCACAAATGCCCCTGTAACGTTCATGGATCTAATGAATCGAGTATTCAAGGAGTTTCTTGATGAGTTCGTCATAGTCTTCATTGATGATATCCTAGTCTATTCAAAGTCTCAAGAAAAACATAACGAACATCTGAGGGTAGTGTTGAAGATGCTACAACAGCAGAATGCTAGTGAGATCAGGAGCTTTCTGGGTTTAGCAGGGTACTACAGAAGATTCATGAAGGACTTCTCCAAGATAGCTTCTCCACTAATCACCCTTACCAGAAAGAATAAGAAGTACGAATGGACTGAAGACTGTGAGCGGAGTTTTATTGAGTTGAAGGAAAGATTGACAAGTGCTCTCATTCTTATAGTTCCAGGAAGTGATAGAAGTTTTGACATATACAGTGATGCCTCAAAGTTGTGACTAGGAGCTGTACTCATGCAAGAAGGCAAGGTCATTGCTTATGCCTCCCGACAACTCAAGGATTATAAAAAGAACTACCCTACTCATGATCTTGAGTTAGCCGCCGTAGTCTTCGCACTCAAGATGTGGAGACATTACCTATACGGAGTCCAATGCAGGATTTACACAGATCACCAGAGTTTGAGGTATTTCTTCACTCAGAAGGACCTGAATATGAGATAGCGAAGGTGGCTGGAGTTAGTTAAAGATTATGACAGTGAGATTCTCTATCACCCCGGCAAAGCAAATAGTGTGGCTGACGCGTTAAGCAGAAAGACTTGCTCAACTTTGATGTCCCTGTCATCACTATCACTACCACTGCAAAAAGGGATAATAGATTATGGAGTGGAGATCGTAGATGGGCAACTCTTAGTATTGACACTAGAGTCAACTCTGCTTGAGGATATTCAGAAAAAAGCAAGAGCAAGATTCTGATATTCAAAGGATCAAGCAAGAGATGCAAGAAGGAGAAAGTAAAGAGTTTAGAGTATCTGATAGTGGGATACTCTATTATGGAGACCGTCTATGTGTCCCTAGCAGTGAGGAGCTAAGAAAGAAGATTCTTGAGGAAGCCCATAGAACTCCCTACTCTATGCATCCTGGTTCTACCAAAATGTACCAGGATTTGAAAAGAAGATTTTGGTGGTCCAGAATGAAAAGAGAAGTAGATAAGTATGTCAATACCTGCCTGACGTGCCAAAAAGTGAAAGCAGAACATCAGAGGCTAGAAGGAGTCCTACAGCCTATACAAATTCTGGAGTGGAAATGGGAAGACAAAGCCATGGACTTCATTGTTGGTCTACCCAAGACAACAAATGGCTATGATGCTATCTGGGTAATTGTAGACAGATTGACCAAGTCTGCCCATTTCTTGACAATCAAAGTGTCCTACTCTATAGAAAGACTTGTTGGGGCAATCGGCCCTGAGATGATCTGGAGGATCATGATATTTTGATGAGTGGGCAATATGGTTAAGTTAAGATTTGTGTTGTTCTCACATATGTACATGAGTGTGCAGGTGTACAGGTATATGTGGACTTGATTGACGTCTTCAGGTGAAGGATGGCATGGAGGTAAGCTGGAGGCTTACGTGCGTATCTGAGGGACCATGTATAGAGGAGATGATGAGCCAAGGGACGCGGACTTCGAGGCGTACGTGAAGGGTGGCATGGAGGCAAGCTGGAGGCTTGCGTGCGCATCCGAGGGACGAGGGCCAAAGATGAAGAAGGCGTGAAGGCAACAGTCAAGACCGCTGGTGAAGATTCAACTGGGTTGTAAGGGTCTGAGTATGAGTATTTGTACTCAGGGGCTAAGCCGGGAGGGTTTGAGTGCCGTGAGATTTGTACTCAGAGTAAAACCCTAGGTTTAGGGATGAGGCAGTCGACTGCCCTGGGTCAGTCGACTGCTATGGACTGGAACAGGCTATCAGATTTCGAACGTTGTGATGCAACGGTCGAATCTGAGTGGGACCAGGTAACTGCCACTTGGCAGTCGACTGGTAGCCGCTGTTCCAGATTCGAGCCCTAGTTTAAAAGGGGCTCGTTTACTCCTATTCTTTTTGACGAAACTTGCTTGGATAGGGCAAGTTAGTAGTCTTGTATTCTCAGATTGTGTCCAAGGTGCTGTGGCGAGGTTTCTCCACCCACAAGGAGCAACACGAGATAGCCGGAGATTATCCGGGGAGTGATCCGCCGAAGGATTGTTGGATTAGTCACCCGGCCGGGGTGGATACCAACTAAATCTGGTATTGTTAGCATTGTTATTTATTTTACATATTATTTCCGCTGCGCTAACAACTTTTTAGAGATCAAAGATCCGAAAAAGTGCTATTCACCCCCCCCCTCTAGCACCCTACATCGATCCTACAGTTGGTATCAGAGCAAGTACCGCTCTTCATCGGACTAACCGCCGAGGGAGCACTTGCTAGAGGGAAAAGAGTCATGGATGACAAGTTTGGTGACGATATTAACTCACCACCATCATACGAGCAAAAGAATTTTGACTATTGGAAAGATAGAATGAAGAATTGGCTCGGGATGGATTGGGAGTGTAGAATGGCCGTTGAAGACCCATTCAAAATTCCCAAGGACAAGCATGGCAAGAAGCTTCGCCCTAGATATTGGACAAGTGAACAACAAGAACAAGCTAGAGCCAATGAGAAGGTAATAAATATATTGATTAATATATTGCCTAAACATGTCTTGGATAATGTAGGGAAATATTCAAATGCATGCGAATTGTGGAACAGGTTGGAAGAACTTCATAAGAACCCTTCACAAGCTCGAGTAGTCGAAATATCTAAAGAGGCAAGTACAATAATTCAAGAGGATCAAAATGAGAAATTGCCCGTGTCATCAAGTGAGGAACCATGTACTTCATCAAGAGAAGAAGAGAAGGAACTATCATCAAAGGTTGAGAGGGAGGAGAAACCCTCATCCTCACAAGAGCAAGAGATGACTTCCACCTCCACCAAAGCTAAGTCAAAAGAGCATATTGTATGCTTTGGTTGCAACAAAAAGGGGCACTACAAAGATAAGTGCCCACTAGGAAAAAGGGAGGTAATTTCTAAGCCCAAGTCCATTCAAATTAAATTTAATGTGGGTTGTAGGAATGGAGGAATCCAAGAAAGGAGGAAAAGAACTAGATGTTTCACATGCGGGGAATTAGGACATTACCACACAAAATGCCCCAAGAAAAGAGAACTTAGCAAAATGGAGCACCTTAGGAAATGGGAAAAAGGAGAAAGAGAGAGAAGCACTCATCAAGGGGGAGCACCAAGGGTAAGGAAGGTATTCTCTAACCCAACTCATGCTTTAAGTTTTTCAACAAATGCTCAAGATGAATGCTTGAATGATAGAATTAGTAACAATTATGTTCCCATGAATGTGTTTGGCTTTAAATATCATGATAGGAATAGAAACAATTTTGTGGGTCAAAACATCAAAAAATTTTCAGTTTATGATAAGTCTAGGAACTTTAGAAATAAGGACCAAGGCATAAGTTCTAAGAAAGGGAGAAATATGATCAGAAAAATAGGCCGACCTAGAGATGGTCTTATTAGATCTAGTGATTCTAGGGTTAGGATGTTAGAAGAAGAAAATCAAGTTTTAAGAGCAAAGCTTGATAAGTTAGAAAGAAGTCTTGGTGAAGTCATTAAGGGATCCAAGAGATCAAACGTGATACACAAGGATCAACCACCTAGGAATGGTAGGTTAGGATTAGTATACCAACCTAGGAGGGCTAATGATGATAAAGTATCATATTCAAGGATGCCCTATAACTATGGTAGAGAGAAAGTGAAAAATGGCAAGGAAAATCCATTTAAAGGGAAAGAAAAGAAGTTGACCAAAGAAAAGATCTATAGGGTTAAGAGAGTGATAGTGGAAGGGCAAAAAGCACCGGAGGAGCATCGGTGTGGTCTTGCCTTTGTAGAAGAGCTACCTAAGAAGGTAATTAGGGCTAAGAGTTCAAGGAAAAGCTCTGGAAGCCAAAATGGGGTCCATGGCCAATGGATCTCAGGTGGGTTTCTTCTAGAAAATTAAAAAGAAGTATAGAGTGTGCCAAGGGGTTAAAAAAAAAAGGCTAAGGCTAGTCTTAATCCTAGAGAATTAGCACACTAAGGGAAGGATTATAGAGAAAAAGGTAAAATTAGAATTCTAGCTAAGACAAATCGATTTTAATGCCTAAATACCATGTAACTTGATGCCATGAAGTGATTATGAGTGAATATAAGAAGAAGCATCAAGGTACGGTCAAAATTAGAACCTTTGGGAAAAGTTCTATAATACCTTTTTAGAAAAACTTGGAGTTTATACCAAACTTGGGAGTTGGGATGACTTTAACTGAAGTTATATTTTTCCTAAGTAAACATAGGATCAACAAATGTCCTCGCAAAATTTCAAAATTTTTGGAAATTGGTGGAATTATTGGTGCATTACTGAATCTCGGACTGAAAAACCAAAATTCAGATACCAGTCACCTGCCAAATGGCAGTCACCTGCCCGTAAACACAGAACCCTACTGTGGGTTTTCGCAGGCGACTGCCATAGGGCAGTCACCTGCTAAGCGAGGGATTAAAAAGGATACTGCCGCGCAGGGGGTGGCCAAACCTAAGTTTTTGACATTCCAACCCCCGACGATTTCGTCTCTTTCTCGTCCTCAACCTCTACCAAGCCCTAAAACTCCTCTCTAAGCCCTTGTTCAACCTTGATCTACTTCTAGGGCTAGTTGAAACTCCCACTTTTAAACAAATCTGGATCTCAAGGTCTCAAGATGCAGAGAATGAAGAGGTATCACGATTTAAGTTTTAGTTTTTCATTAAGCTTATGGTTTTGGAACTAATGTGGCATTTTGTGCATGTTTTCCTTGTCATTTTCCTTGTTTGGGGGTGTCTTGGTGCGCATGCATACATTTGAGATGTTAGGATGGCCACTAAGAGAACTAGGGTGAGGGTTCATCCGACAAAATCAAGAAGAGTCTAGATTTAGATCCTTGGAGTGCAAGAAGCGATTTGGGATAATGAATTCATTGTAATGAGTTGTCGTACCTGAATAAGAAGTTCTTTGAAGAAAAATCTCTACCATTGGATGAGATGATCAAACATTATAAATTGGCAAAGTTGGTCTACTGTCAACAAGATGTCGATATTGACCTCTGCATGGAATTTTATGCAAACTTAACATGCATTGATGCAGACAACAACCTATATGAGTCTCGGAGTGGCCGGGGTCACTGTTCCCTTCTCTGTTATGAGTCTGGCTAGTTTCTTGGATTGCAGAGCATCCAATATCCGGTTACCTACTTTCCCACAGTTATAGAACCATTGGAATTTTCCTGGGGTGACAATTGATCAAATTCATATGCACTACTTTAGGAGGCATCGACATGAGTCTGAGCGTCTGTTTGACGCTAAACCCATGAGACCTGCCAGCCATGTCTTATATAAAATTGTTGTTGAGTGTATTCTGCCGATTGTCACCAAGGGGAGAGCTAAGATCAGACTTCCCCACTTAGTCATGATGTATGCATTGGAGAGGAGGCTAGATATTGATATCTCTCTTCAGGTTTTTAGCGCCATCTGTCATTCCTCCCAGAGTGTGAATGGCATGATTTATATGCCATTCTGTCATTTACTCACAGAG
This sequence comes from Boesenbergia rotunda, assembly GCA_024364735.1. Taxonomy (NCBI): domain Eukaryota; kingdom Viridiplantae; phylum Streptophyta; class Magnoliopsida; order Zingiberales; family Zingiberaceae; genus Boesenbergia; species Boesenbergia rotunda. The sequence goes on along the minus strand of JAGFNQ010002589.1, from coordinate 339,931 downwards.
TTCTTTCATTCACGTCTTGGTCTCCGAGTTTGTAGTGGTCAGACTA
>JAGFNQ010002589.1:311256-338872 GCA_024364735.1 Boesenbergia rotunda | reverse complement strand
AGATGATCTGGAGGATCATGATATTTTGATGAGTGGGCAATATGGTTAAGTTAGGATTTGTGTTGTTCTCACATATGTACATGAGTGTGCAGGTGTACAGGTATATGTGGACTTGATTGACGTCTTCAGGTGAAGGATGGCATGGAGGTAAGCTGGAGGCTTACGTGCGTATCTGAGGGACCATGTATAGAGGAGATGATGAGCCAAGGGACGCGGACTTCGAGGCGTACGTGAAGGGTGGCATGGAGGCAAGCTGGAGGCTTGCGTGCGCATCCGAGGGACGAGGGCCAAAGATGAAGAAGGCGTGAAGGCAACAGTCAAGACCGCTGGTGAAGATTCAACTGGGTTGTAAGGGTCTGAGTATGAGTGTTTGTACTCAGGGGCTAAGCCGGGAGGGTTTGAGTGCCGTGAGATTTGTACTCAGAGTAAAACCCTAGGTTTAGGGATGAGGCAGTCGACTGCCCTGGGTCAGTCGACTGCTATGGACTGGAACAGGCTGTCAGATTTCGAACGTTGTGATGCAACGGTCGAATCTGAGTGGGACCAGGTAACTGCCACTTGGCAGTCGACTGGTAGCCGCTGTTCCAGATTCGAGCCCTAGTTTAAAAGGGGCTCGTTTACTCCTATTCTTTTGACGAAACTTGCTTGGATAGGGCAAGTTAGTAGTCTTGTATTCTCAGATTGTGTCCAAGGTGCTGTGGCGAGGTTTCTCCACCCACAAGGAGCAACACGAGATAGCCGGAGATTATCCGGGGAGTGATCCGCCGAAGGATTGTTGGATTAGTCACCCGGCCGGGGTGGATACCAACTAAATCTGGTATTGTTAGCATTGTTATTTACTTTACATATTATTTCCGCTGTGCTAACAACACTGTAGAGATCAAAAGATCCGAAAAAGGTGCTATTCACCCCCCCTCTAGCACCCTACATCGATCCTACAGTTGGTATCAGAGCGAGTACCGCTCTTCATCGGACTAACCGCCGAGGGAGCACTTGCTAGAGGGAAAAGAGTCATGGATGACAAGTTTGGTGACGATATCAACTCACCACCATCATACGAGCAAAAGAATTTTGACTATTGGAAAGATAGAATGAAGAATTGGCTCGGGATGGATTGGGAGTGTAGAATGGCCGTTGAAGACCCATTCAAAATTCCCAAGGACAAGCATGGCAAGAAGCTTCGCCCTAGATATTGGACAAGTGAACAACAAGAACAAGCTGGAGCCAATGAGAAGGTAATAAATATCTTGATTAATATATTGCCTAAACATGTCTTGGATAATGTAGGGAAATATTCAAATGCATGCGAATTGTGGAACAGGTTGGAAGAACTTCATAAGAACCCTTCACAAGCTCGAGTAGTCGAAATATCTAAAAGAGGCAAGTACAATAATTCAAGAGGATCAAAATGAGAAATTGCCCCGTGTCATCAAGTGAGGAACCATGTACTTCATCAAGAGAAGAAGAGAAGGAACTATCATCAAAGGTTGAGAGGGAGGAGAAACCCTCATCCTCACAAGAGCAAGAGATGACTTCCACCTCCACCAAAGCTAAGTCAAAAGAGCATATTGTATGCTTTGGTTGCAACAAAAAGGGGCACTACAAAGATAAGTGCCCACTAGGAAAAAGGGAGGTAATTTCTAAGCCCAAGTCCATTCAAATTAAATTTAATGTGGGTTGTAGGAATGGAGGAATCCAAGAAAGGAGGAAAAGAACTAGATGTTTCACATGCGGGGAATTAGGACATTTACCACACAAAATGCCCCAAGAAAAGAGAACTTAGCAAAATGGAGCACCTTAGGAAATGGGAAAAAGGAGAAAGAGAGAGAAGCACTCATCAAGGGGGAGCACCAAGGGTAAGGAAGGTATTCTCTAACCCAACTCATGCTTTAAGTTTTTCAACAAATGCTCAAGATGAATGCTTGAATGATAGAATTAGTAACAATTATGTTCCCATGAATGTGTTTGGCTTTAAATATCATGATAGGAATAGAAACAATTTTGTGGGTCAAAACATCAAAAAATTTTCAGTTTATGATAAGTCTAGGAACTTTAGAAATAAGGACCAAGGCATAAGTTCTAAGAAAGGGAGAAATATGATCAGAAAAATAGGCCGACCTAGAGATGGTCTTATTAGATCTAGTGATTCTAGGGTTAGGATGTTAGAAGAAGAAAATCAAGTTTTAAGAGCAAAGCTTGATAAGTTAGAAAGAAGTCTTGGTGAAGTCATTAAGGGATCCAAGAGATCAAACGTGATACACAAGGATCAACCACCTAGGAATGGTAGGTTAGGATTAGTATACCAACCTAGGAGGGCTAATGATGATAAAGTATCATATTCAAGGATGCCCTATAACTATGGTAGAGAGAAAGTGAAAAATGGCAAGGAAAATCCATTTAAAGGGAAAGAAAAGAAGTTTGACCAAAGAAAAGATCTATAGGGTTAAGAGAGTGATAGTGGAAGGGCAAAAAGCACCGGAGGAGCATCGGTGTGGTCTTGCCTTTGTAGAAGAGCTACCTAAGAAGGTAATTAGGGCTAAGAGTTCAAGAAAAGCTCTGGAAGCCAAAATGGGGTCCATGGCCAATGGATCTCAGGTGGGTTTCTTCTAGAAAATTAAAAAGAAGTATAGAGTGTGCCAAGGGGTTAAAAAAAAAGGCTAAGGCTAGTCTTAATCCTAGAGAATTAGCACACCTAAGGGAAGGATTATAGAGAAAAAGGTAAAATTAGAATTCTAGCTAAGACAAATCGATTTTAATGCCTAAATACCATGTAACTTGATGCCATGAAGTGATTATGAGTGAATATAAGAAGAAGCATCAAGGTACGGTCAAAATTAGAACCTTTGGGAAAAGTTCTATAATACCTTTTTAGAAAAACTTGGAGTTTATACCAACTTGGGAGTTGGGATGACTTTAACTGAAGTTATATTTTTCCTAAGTAAACATAGGATCAACAAATGTCCTCGCAAAATTTCAAATTTTTGGAAATTGGTGGAATTATTGGTGCATTACTGAATCTCGGACTGAAAAACCAAAATTCAGATACCAGTCACCTGCCAAATGGCAGTCACCTGCCCGTAAACACAGAACCCTACTGTGGGTTTTCGCAGGCGACTGCCATAGGGCAGTCACCTGCTAAGCGAGGGATTAAAAAGGATACTGCCGCGCAGGGGGTGGCCAAACCTAAGTTTTTGACATTCCAACCCCCGACGATTTTCGTCTCTTTCTCGTCCTCAACCTCTACCAAGCCCTAAAACTCCTCTCTAAGCCCTTGTTCAACCTTGATCTACTTCTAGGGCTAGTTGAAACTCCCACTTTTAAACAAATCTGGATCTCAAGGTCTCAAGATGCAGAGAATGAAGAGGTATCACGATTTAAGTTTTAGTTTTTCATTAAGCTTATGGTTTTGGAACTAATGTGGCATTTTGTGCATGTTTTCCTTGTCATTTTCCTTGTTTGGGGGTGTCTTGGTGCGCATGCATACATTTGAGATGTTAGGATGGCCACTAAGAGAACTAGGGGTGAGGGTTCATCCCGACAAAATCAAGAAGAGTCTAGATTTAGATCCTTGGAGTGCAAGAAGCGATTTGAGGATAATGAATTCATTGTAATGAGTTGTCGTTACCTGAATAAGAAGTTCTTTGAAGAAAAATCTCTACCATTGGATGAGATGATCAAACATTATAAATTGGCAAAGTTGGTCTACTGTCAACAAGATGTCGATATTGACCTCTGCATGGAATTTTATGCAAACTTAACATGCATTGATGCAGACAACAACCTATATGAGTCTCGAGTGGCCGGGGTCACTGTTCCCTTCTCTGTTATGAGTCTGGCTAGTTTCTTGGATTGCAGAGCATCCAATAATCCGGTTACCTACTTTCCCACAGTTATAGAACCATTGGAATTTCCTGGGGTGACAATTGATCAAATTCATATGCACTACTTTAGGAGGCATCGACATGAGTCTGAGCGTCTGTTTGACGCTAAACCCATGAGACCTGCCAGCCATGTCTTATATAAAATTGTTGTTGAGTGTATTCTGCCGATTGTCACCAAGGGGAGAGCTAAGATCAGACTTCCCCACTTAGTCATGATGTATGCATTGGAGAGGAGGCTAGATATTGATATCTCTCTTCAGGTTTTTAGCGCCATCTGTCATTCCTCCCAGAGTGTGAATGGCATGATTTATATGCCATTCTGTCATTTACTCACAGAGTTCTTTCATTCACGTCTTGGTCTCCGAGTTTGTAGTGGTCAGACTCAACACCTGTCGAAGGATTATGATCAAATCGGTCAGAGACAGTTGTCCTTGGCTGGTATTGAGTGTAGACAGGGGGGGTTTGTCTGGAGAGAGCGACCAGAGGCCCCTGAGGCAGTTGAGGAGCCTGGAGAGCCGATCACACGTGCAGAGTTCACTCAGATGCAGGCAGATCTTCATGGTCTTCGTGAGTCTGTTGACACTATCCAGGGAGATGTTCAGAGCCTACAGCAGGGGCAGACAGCCACTCATAGGGAGGTGCAGGGCCTTACAGAGTTCTGTCAGGGGTTCATGACCAGGCAGGACACCATGTACGAGATGTTACAGCGATGGGACTTGACATATCAGGGTCCTCCTGCTCCTCCTCCTCCTCTTCCAGATGGTGATGACCATATGTATTTTTGATCAGAGGATGCATGTTTTGAGGGAGTTTCAAGTGTTGAGAGTATTATGTGATGTTGTCTTATTATTTCTCAAACACCTTCTAATTTGATGGTAACATGTATTTGGATAACTTTTGGCCTTGTTTGGCCCTAGGTAGTATGGTAATGTTTGCAAGTTAACTTTGACTCCATGAACTATGTACTTTCATCATGCTACTTTTATTAAAGTTGTGCTTGTGTGGGATGATAAATGCTAGTATATTGCTAAACATGTTGATATTCTTTTGTATATGTATGCTTATGATACTTTCTACATGTTTTGATTAAAAATCACATAAAAATATTATATTTTCCTCTCTTGTAGCATACAATGAGATAAGAGTGTCATGCGGGTGAAAGGAATGCTTCTTTAGACTCGAAAGGGAATTGGGAGGAGACTTTGTAAAAACATAGACACATTTATATGTATAAGGGAAGTTTGCGAATCATTTCAAATGACAAGTGGAAGTGCTAAGAGGTCGCAAACACTAGTCATCTATATCACACCTCTACCTTGATACAAAGTGCTTGATTTTGAAGATTTTAGAGTTTGTACCAAAAGTCAAGCACGGTTGGTGATTTTCACAAGCCAAATTTTTCTAGGGTAGGGGATATCTTTACAATCGTTTTTGCAAAGTTTTACATTTTTCCGGATTTTCTGAAATTTTTATTTGGTTTCTGAATTTCGGCTGGAAATTCAGTCTACAGTGTCGCAGTCACCTGCCTGGGGGCAGTCGACTGCGGTGAGGGGCAGATGGTGGCACGTGGTGATTTCTGAGGGGATATTCAGAAATCTGATTAAGTTCTATTTGGCACCTAAGGTGGGTTTGCTTGGGGCAATCTTTTGATGGTGTCAAAGGGGGAGAATTTGAGTGTTAAGTTAGGTTTTTAGATTGAAACTTAATTTAGGTTTGGTTATAACTTTAGAGTAAGTTGGGAAACCTTAAATCTAACTTGGGATTAGCAATAAGGGTTGAAATTTGGGAGAAAGCATAGGTTAAGGGGGAGGTTGCCTCTTGTGTGTTATGCTTGAATTTCAATTGCTTTTGCTATTATCATTATTGCTATATGTTTACCTAACTTAACATATTGCCACACATCAAAAAGGGGGAGATTGTTGGGGCAATCGACCCTGAGATGATCTGGAGGATCATGATATTTTGATGAGTGGGCAATATGGTTAAGTTAGGATTTGTGTTGTTCTCACATATGTACATGAGTGTGCAGGTGTACAGGTATATGTGGACTTGATTGACGTCTTCAGGTGAAGGATGGCATGGAGGTAAGCTGGAGGCTTACGTGCGTATCTGAGGGACCATGTATAGAGGAGATGATGAGCCAAGGGACGCGGACTTCGAGGCGTACGTGAAGGGTGGTATGGAGGCAAGCTGGAGGCTTGCGTGCGCATCCGAGGGACGAGGGCCAAAGATGAAGAAGGCGTGAAGGCAACAGTCAAGACCGCTGGTGAAGATTCAACTGGGTTGTAAGGGTCTGAGTATGAGTATTTGTACTCAGGGGCTAAGCCGGGAGGGTTTGAGTGCCGTGAGATTTGTACTCAAAGTAAAACCCTAGGTTTAGGGATGAGGCAGTCGACTGCCCTGGGTCAGTCGACTGCTATGGACTGGAACAGGCTGTCAGATTTCGAACGTTGTGATGCAACGGTCGAATCTGAGTGGGACCAGGTAACTGCCACTTGGCAGTCGACTAGTAGCCGCTGTTCCAGATTCGAGCCCTAGTTTAAAAGGGGCTCGTTTACTCCTATTCTTTTTGACGAAACTTGCTTGGATAGGGCAAGTTAGTAGTCTTGTATTCTCAGATTGTGTCCAAGGTGCTGTGGCGAGGTTTCTCCACCCACAAGGAGCAACACGAGATAGCCGGAGATTATCCGGGGAGTGATCCGCCGAAGGATTGTTGGATTAGTCACCCGGCCGGGGTGGATACCAACTAAATCTGGTATTGTTAGCATTGTTATTTATTTTACATATTATTTCCGCTGCGCTAACAACTTTTTAGAGATCAAAGATCCGAAAAAGTGCTATTCACCCCCCCCCCCCTCTAGCACCCTACATCGATCCTACAAGACTAGCCCAATTATATGTTCAGGAAGTGATCCGACTGCTTGGAGTTCCAAAGACCATTATCTCTGATAGAGATGGTCGTTTCACTTCACACTTTTGGGAGTGTGTACAGACATCACTTGGCACCAAACTGAAGTTTAGCACAACTTTCCATCCTCAGACTGATGGGCAGACAGAAAGAGTAAATCAAGTTTTAGAAGATATGCTCAGAGCTTGTGCATTAGATTTCAAGGGCAGTTGGTGCAAGTACTTATGTTTAGCTGAGTTCGCCTACAATAATAGTTACCAAGCTACTATTGGTATGGCGCCTTATGAAGCTCTTTATGGTAGGAGGTGCAGATCTCATATCTGCTGGTATGAAGGTGGTGAGAAAAAAGAAATGAGGTTCCAGACTGATCTTATTGAGGATACTACAGAAGCTATAAAGAGCATCCGTCAAAGAATAGAAACTGCTCAGAGTAGGCAGAAGAGTTATGCCGATGTACGGCGCAGACCACTAGAGTTTGAGGTTGGGGATACAGTTTTCCTCAAAGTAGCCCCCATGAAAGGAGTAATGAGATTTGGCAAGAAAGGCAAGCTAAGTCCTCGTTACATAGGACCCTACCTAGTAACGAAAAGAGTTGGCAAGGTAGCTTACGAGTTAGAGCTACCTCCAGAGATGTCAGCTATCCACAATGTGTTCCATGTCTCAATGCTAAAGAAACATGTTCCCGATGCCAACCAAGTGGTTGAGCCACAGACAGTACAAGTTCAAGAAGATCTTAGTTATGAAAGTCGACCTATTCAGATAATAGATCGAGCAGTCAAGAAACTGAGGAACAAAGAGGTGCCATTAGTGAAGGTTCTATGGCTAAACAGAAGCATGAAGAGACAACTTGGGAAACAGAAGATAGCATGAGGCAAAAGTATCCAGAGTTATTCTAAGTTCGAGGACGAACTTTCCATAAGGTAGGGAGAATTGTAACACCTAAATTTTTCTGAATTTGTCCAAAATAAACAAAAGGGAAACTAAAATTTTATTTTAAATGGGTCGGAGTAGAGATTCAAACCCGCAACCCGCCCTAAGGGTTGGCCACAAGTTTCCAGCCGAGCTACAGATCATTTTGAAAGAATTTGGAATCGATATTAGATAAGAAATAGTAAGCACTCTTTAGGGGAAATAGTTCAATTTCCACTTAATATAAATAGGATGGAAGGGAGAGAAAACCAAGGGATTTCTCCTCCTCCTTCTTCCCTGCGAAAACCAAGAGAGGAGAGGTTAGGGTTTCTCACCAAAGAGCAACTAGAGTTCTCTCCTAGGGCCAAGGGTTGGAAGATCGCGCAAGGAAGAAGATTCTACGCCGGGTAGTAAGTTTCGAAGCCCAAGAATGCAAGTAGATCACTCACCTGCAATAGAAGTAGTTTCGTATGATTCTAACCAAAATTCTAAGCTTTTTGATGATGTGATCCTAGTATGGCAAGACCACGGTTTTGATTTGCCCAAAACAAGTTTTGGGGTTTCGGCACGTAAGGTGTTTGATAAAATTTCTAAGTAGGACCAAGGTCTTACTAAGCCCTAGAACGAGTTCTAGGACTAAGAAATGAGATAAGAAACAAGACCAAGGTCTTGTTGTGTCCTAAAATAGGCTTCGGGACCATTATCTTTTTAAGTGCTAAGTTAGGCATTTAAATAGAAGCATGAGTATAAGTTTAAGTATATTACTTTGAAAAACCAAGGTCTTTTTGGCATGTACCGGGCCGAGGCCCACAAGATCTAGGCGAGCCTAGTAGACCCTCTATTAGTGTTTGGTGGCTAGCTACCTCGAAACCTATTAGGGATGCGCGCATTGGTACTATGCCGTGCCCAAAGAAGAATATTTATTATTTTGAAGTATATGAAGTATAAGATAAGTTTCAAGTTTTTCAATAACAAGTATTCATTTCAAGCAAAGTTTCTTTCTAATGCAAGCAATTGTTTCAATTGTATTCATGGGCATCTTTCATTTTGAAGAATGACATTTCAGTTACAAGCATGTTTCAAAGCAAGCATAAGCATGTTCATATCGAATGCATGTTTTGTGAGTTAGGTATCTACTTACTAAGAAATTACTTATAGTTGCATCCTTTTATTGCAGATAAAGGTAAAGAAAAGATATAGAGCAAGGAGGCTATAGGATGGATGGTTGGTGCTAGTGGTGGCGGGACAGTGGAATGAGATCCTTCGGGATAAGTTGTTAATGTTCCAAGCTCTAAACAATAGAATGTTATGAGTTTGTTTCTTGAGTTTATGATTTATGGGTCATATTAGTAGTTTTATTTCCGCAAAAGACTTTAAGTTGAGTTGTCATGATTTGAAGTTGATACGCATGCTAAATGGAGTATGATTGAGTCCAATTATGATGGTTTATGTGATTATGAGTCTTCTAGTTGTTGTGTAGTCGAAAGGGGATGTATTTTTACAATTGATCAGTGTTTCTGAGACCTGGAAATTGCAGTTCCAGGCGTATCAGTCGACTAATGCAGGTATCAGTCGACTGGTCGAGGAAACAGAATGATCAGTCGACTGATAACTTATCAGTCGACTGGTTCCAATTTAAAACAAAAAGTGTTATAGAGCTGCTGGTTAGTGCTTGGGCCTCGCAAGAAGAGGTCTGGGGTTCATTTCTTGCCAAAGCCAACAAGAATTAATTTAATTTTTTTAAGTTTTTTTTAATCCGATTGGCTTGGGCCCAGCAGTAAAGTCAACGTAACGACCCTATAAGGTCAAGGTTAGTAAGAGAGGGTCGTTACAGTAAAAGCCTGTAAGGAGGAGACTATCCCAAGCTCCTTGACTGAAACAGTTTAGGATGAAACCTCAACTCAAGTTCAACAACTTGAGAAAGAAAATTCTGCCTTGAAAACTCAAGTCAAGGAACTTAGGGAATCTTTGGAACGGTTTACTTTGGGTTCCAAGAATCTTGGCATAATTATTGGAAAATAAAAAGTCGTATACAACAGATTCGGACTAGGATATAAAGCCAATTCACAGTTTAAGTCATACTTATCTATTGTTAATTGCAATAACACCCAAGTCTAAATATGGGTTGGTAAGACAAGCTTGATTAATCAAGTTGGAGTAAATCACTATTGAATTTCCAAGGGTCAGATTCATTACCTAGATAGACCATATCGAGGTTATGATCAGGGGAGCCAATAGGAAGACCATTTTTACAATTAAATGATTTATGCCTGCCTGCCTGCCTGATTGTTTGTTTATTTTCTATCAATTGTCATGCTTAGGATAGAAATGGTTAGTTAAGGACCTAAACTTGATTGCATAGATCCTGTGTAGGCCGGCTAGAGGGGGTGAATAGCCCTGCAGAGTTAAACTATATCTTTTGCTTCTAACTTAGCATAGATAATTAATTAGTTGGACAAATAAATTAAAAACATAAAAAAACAGTAAGAGACACTAGATATTTACTTGGCTGCAACCAGAGTCGTTGCTAATCTAAGGCGTTGAAAAAGCTCCACTAAAAATGTCTCCTTTGGTGTTGGCGGAGAAGCCTCTTACAAACGTTAAACAGCTTGTAGAAAAACTAGGAAAGAGTATTACAATTGTTGTTCTTTAATCCTAGCTTTAGGGGATCATTTATAGCCTAAAAAGTGAAGTTATCATTGTGCTGACATGGCTTGGAGGTGCATCGGTTGTGATCTGAGGCGCCTCAGATGGATAGAGTTTTATCCACTCAAGCAACTTTCACTAACGATAATTCAACATTTAAGACAGCTCAATTCTGACCTGAGGCACCTCAGTTTTGACCTTAGATGACTCAGTTCTGACCTAAGACTCAATTCTTGCCTTGAAAACTCAAGTCAAGGAACTTAGAGAATCTTTGGAACGGTTTACTTTGGGTTCCAAGAATCTTGGCATAATTATTGGAAAATAAAAAGTCGTATACAACAGATTCGGACTAGGATATAAAGCCAATTCACAGTTTAAGTCATACTTATCTATTGTTAATCGCAATAACACCCAAGTCTAAATATGGGTTGCTAAGACAAGCTTGATTAATCAAGTTGGAGTAAATCACTATTGAATTTTCAAGGGTCAGATTCATTACCTAGATAGACCATATCGAGGTTATGATCAGGGGAGCCAATAGGAAGACCATTTTTACAATTAAATGATTTATGCCTGCCTGCCTTCCTGATTGTTTGTTTATTTTCTATCAATTGTCATGCTTAGGATAGAAATGGTTAGTTAAGGACCTAAACTTGATTGCATAGATCCCGTGTAGGCCGGCTAGAGGGGGTGAATAGCCCTGCAAAGTTAAATTATATCTTTTGCTTCTAACTTAGCATAGATAATTAATTAGTTGGACAAATAAATTAAAAACATAAAAAGACAGTAAGAGACACTAGAGATTTACTTGGCTGCAACCAGAGTCGTTGCTAATCTAAGGCGTTGAAAAAGCTCCACTAAAAATGTCTCCTTTGGTGTTGGCGGAGAAACCTCTTACAAACGTTAAACAGCTTGTAGAAAGACTAGGAAAGAGTATTACAATTGTTGTTCTTTAATCCTAGCTTTAGGGGATCATTTATAGCCTAAAAAGTGAAGTTACCATGGTGCTGACATGGCTTGGAGGTGCATCGGTTGTGATCTGAGGCGCCTCAGATGGATAGAGTTTTATCCACTCAAGCAACTTTCACTAACGATAATTCTACATTTAAGACACCTCAATTCTGACCTGAGGCACCTCAGTTTTGACCTGAGATGACTCAGTTCTGACCTAAGACGACTCAGTTCCGAACTAATGCACCTTAGTTGGTAACTGAGGTACCTTAGTTATCTTTTTCTGCACAAGTAATTCTACACATCTGAGGCGCCTTCAAAGAGATCTGAGGAACCTCGAACCTTGAAAATTTCAAGGTTAACTCTGGAGACCTTCTTCAATCTCTAATCGCTTGGGGTGATTTTCGTCCATCCAAAGTTGAGCTCACCCAAATCTAACTTTGGTCTTCTCCTCGAACGAGCTTCTTCCCCAACGCCACACACGCCCTTCTCGTCCACCGATGTACTCTTCCATCGGGTGCACTCGTCATCCTTCTCGCTTGCTACGTCTTCCGTTCGACCTTCTCCTCGAGCAAACTTCCTCCCCAGCTTCTTGTCCCTCGGACGTTGCACATGCCCTTCTCGTCCGTCGGTGTACTCTTTCGCAACTTCTCATCCCTCGAATGCATCATGCTATCCTTTCCACTCATTGCTTCTTTCGCTCGACTTTCTATGCTCCTAAACTCCTGCACACTTAGACACAAGGATTAAAAACAACCAGGACCTAACTTGACTCGGTTGATCACATCAAAATCAACCCAGGGTACTTATAATCTCCCCCTTTTTGATGTACATCAACCAAAATTAAGTTAGAGTTAACCACACTAGAAAATAATATTGTTTATGAAAATAATAAAACAGATTATGCAATTTAGTACGAGAAATATTGCAATAAATTTCAAATTATTCTCCCCTTAACTTAACCCTCAAAATTCTCCTCGATCATATCAAAAATCGTGGTTAACAGAAAAACTTAAAAATATTTCAAAATTTGTAAGAAAAATCATAAATTTTAACCAAGTGACAAAATAGAAAGGTTAACTCTATAAAAAAAATTGAGATAAAATAAATTTTCTAATTATGTAAAATAATTTTTATTGCAAAACTGAGAAGTTTTGAATAAAACCATTTTCAAAATTAAATTTCAACTTCAAAAATTTTGATAATTTTTCTCAAGGGTTAAAATGCAATGGCTAACTTCTAAAAAATTGGTTTTAAAAAAATAATTTTTGAAGTATTTCTAAAATGAAAATAACAAAAAAAAACCACAGAAATTTATCTATTGGTCCAAATATTCTCAAAATTTTGTCGAAGTCTAAAAATGGTCATTCAATTTTTGAAAAAAAAAATATGACGAAATAGATTTTATATGATATTAAAAGTGATTTTCATTTCAGAACTGAGAAATATTGAAAAGCAAATTTTAAAATTGAATTTCAAGTTCAAAACAATTGCGAAATACAATTATTAAATTCCAAAAAATCTGACATTTAGAAAATAATTTTCTAAAAATTAAAAATTCTATTTTTGATGAAAAATTCATAACAATTTGTTTAATAATCGAAAAAAATTCAAAAACTTTCTATAAAGAGATATGAACTGTGTTTATCGCAGAACCATTTAAAACCCAATTAACACAATAAAGAAAATTTTGAAAAGATTTTTCAAGTAATTTTGAAAAAAAAAACAATTTATTCATTCTAGCAAAAAATATAAATTCTAGCATGTAAATAAATTAATTGGATAAGAAAGATTTTAGAACCTAATATAAATTTTTGCCTACGGGGTTTATAAAAAATTTAGGCGAAATATAATTTTTGAGTATTTTTGTAATCTGGCCATTATGGTTCTTCAAATATGAATTTATCCCTCCATTATATTTAACATTCTTATTTGGAGTATGTAAAAAATTTAAGCATGAAAAATCTTTTTTCAAAAATTTTATTTGTTCTTTCAAATTATCATTTTCATTTTTAAGTTGGTCTAAATATTCTAGTGGACATGTTGTAAAAAACTTAATTTTAAGATCAAAATTTTCCCTTTTTGTTTTTACATACTTTCATCTTAACTTGTAAAAAGATTCTATCATCAATTTAATACCTGAATATAATTGGTCAGAGGAAGTTTACATACCTCACTTACCATTTCGTCGATAAACGCTCCTCCTTTATCGTCTTCATCTTCTGACGTAGCTCCTCCTTCATCGATGCTTTCCTTCAAGGTTGTTTCATCATCTTCCGATAAGTATTCATCTATTTGAGCTTGTCCGATAGTCTCTTCGGTCTCAGATTCTTCTAAAGACGAAGTGGTGTCCATCGAAGAGTTGGATTCTGCTTCCTTCAATTTTTGTGGAGTTCCAAAAGCTTGGTCCAACGAGCTTTCGCTGATGTGTAAGGACCAATTCTTTTGAGTTCCTTAGCTGGTAGTACGCTCAAGAGGTGGAACTGAGCCTTCCCATTTACCATGAACTCGTCGCGTTATTTTTCAGTCTAACAGTGTTTTTCAAGTTTTTTTCCATTCTTGTCCTTGGATGCTTCAAAACCAAATTTAATTGTTAAAAGAATATTGAAATCAATTTTGAAAAATACTTCCATGCGCCATTTCCAGAACACAAATTCTCCCTTGAACTTTGGTGGGTAGATGTTCGAGCCAGCCATCGTCTTATTGTTTTATCTAGCGGTTAGTCCTTTAAAAGTGAACCTCGCTCTAATACCAATTGTAGGTCTCGTGCAGATCGGCTAGAGGGGGTGAATAGCCCTGCAGAGTTAAACTATATCTGTTACTTCTAACTTAGCAAAGATAATTAATTAATTGGATAAATAAATTAACAATATAAAAAGACAATAAGAGATACTAGAGATTTACTTGGTTATAATCAGGGTGGTTGTAAATCCAAGGCATTGAAAAAGCTTCACTAAAAATGTTTGCTTTGGTATAGGCAGAGAACCTTCTTACAGATGTTAAACAGCTCATAAAAAGACTAAGAAAGAGTATTACAATTATTGTTCTTTAATCCTAGCTTTAGGAGGTCATTTATAGCCCAAAAGTGAAGTTACCGTTGTGCTGACATGACTTGGAGGTGCCTCAGTTGTGATCTGAGGCGCCTTAGATGGATAGAGTTTTATCCATGCAAGCAATGTTCACTAACGGTAATTCTGCATCTGAGGCGCCTCATTTCTAACTTAAGGCATCTTAGTTCCGAACTGAGACACCTTAGTTGGAAATTGAGGCGTCTTAGTTTTCTTTTTCTGCATAAGTAATTCTGCACATCCGAGGCGCCTTCAAAAAGATCTGAGGCACCTTGGACCTTAAATTTTCAAGGTCAACTCAAGAGGCCTTCTTCAATCTTCGATCGCTTGAGTGATTTCCAACCATCCAAAGTTGAGCTCACCTGAACCCAACTCTGGTCTTCTCCTTAAATGGGCTTCCTCCCTGGCATCTCGTCCTTTGGACACTAGGCACGCCCTTCTCATCCATTGATGTACTCTTCCGTAAACTTTGTGTCCCTCGGATGCATGCGTCATCCTTGTCGCTTGCTGCGTCTTCTGTTCAATCTTCTCCTCGAGCAGACTTCCTCCCTGACTTCTCATCCCTCAGACATTGCACACACCCTTCTTGTTCGCCGATGTACTGTTCCGCAAATTCTCGTCCCTCAAATGCATCATGTCATCCTTCTCGCTCATTGTGTCTTCCGTTCGACTTCTGTGCTTCTAAGCTCCTGCACATTTAGACACAAGGATCAAAAACAACCAGAACCTAACTTGACTCGGTTGATCACATCAAAACCAACCCGGGGTAATTATAGATTAAAACTTGCATAACCTAATACCAGGATGGGGTGAGATAATAGTACATTAGAGAAGCTTATCTAAGGAGTTAGGTAGGGTACTTAGCCTGGTGGAATTAGCTGAAACTACCATGCCGCATCCTAGACTAATTAGACTAGAGTTTCTCAAATGGTAAAGTAAAAGTATAATTTCTTTAAAAGGTTTTAACTAGAAAGTGGTCATTATTCCGATACACAAGAAGGCCCCTATGCCTCACTACTACTTGGAAGTTAATTATTGAAATGTTCTTTTAATTTATTAGTTGTTAAATTTGAATCAAACTCAAAGTTCAATCAAATCCTAGAATTTAAACCTAAATTTAAAAATAAAATTAATAATATCTCACAAAACAGATAAGATTCTCTATTTTGACACTTAAAAATGGGTGAGATTTAGAACTTAAAATTTAGTCAAAACCCAATCAACCTTAACTCAACCCTAATTAATTTTACTTAATTAAATTTTCAACTTAATTAATTTTACCTAATTAAAATTCAACTTAATTAGTTTTACCTAATTAAAACTTAATTAATTTTACCTAATTAAAATTCAACTTAATTAATTTTACCTAATTAAATTTCAACTTCATTAAAATTCATCTTAATTAATTTTACCTAATCAAAGTTCAACTTAATTAATTTTACCTAATTAAATTTACCTTAATTAATTCAAACTGAATTAATTCAACATTAATTAATTTATCCTTAGCCTCAACCAACCATTAATCAATTTAACCTTAATCAACTAAATCAACCTTAAGTAAGTCAACTTAATTCAACTTTAATCAATATGATTTAATTTAACCTTAATTAATTTTTCAACTATAATTAATTTTACTTAAAATTTTGAACAATAATTAATTTAACTTAAATTTTCAACTCTAATTAATTTAAACTTAATTTTTAACAACTTAACTTAATCAAACTTAACTAAACCTACATCAAACTTAACTAAACTTAATCTCATTTTTCATGCCCTGGGGGACCCGCATGTCCAATAGCAAACGGACAACATCTTCCTTATACGACAGATAATCTGAAATCTTTGTACATAGCCTACATAGCCCCCAATATACCTCAACCAACATGGCCGGAAAAATATAGCAAAAAGCTAGTAAAATGCATCGCGAACCAATCGCGAGCATACAAAGCAAGTATCGGCACGACTTACATCACAAAATACACCACAAGCTCTTCTAGAGCACACAAAGCACACAACTACAAAAGAAAGGACAAATACAAGTCCACAGTAACAGAAAGGAAAATACACCATCACCACAAGAATACTAAAACATAGCCTGAAAATACAAGAAAGGAAAATACACCACCACCACAAGAAAGGAAAATACAAGTCCAAAGTAGGGGCTGACTGCTGGGTCTTTCCTAACAATTCCAAGTATATCAGCCTGAAAATAAAAACATAGCAAACGGGGATGAGTCTAGGTGGACTCTGTGGATATATAGATATGATATGTATGACATCAAAAAGCTATACATGCTATATAGAATGAAGCAGATATAGTCTCATAAAGATATCAGAAATATAACTGAAATACTATATGAAAATGTATATCCCAGAGTTAAACAATCCTGCAATATAATAAGATCATATGCCCTAGAAACTGAAACCCTCTATGGGCAAGCTCATGCCACACGAGCAATGATAAACCCCTCTACGGGTAAGCTCATACTACACAAGTCAATGCAAGGTCATAAAACCATATACAAACACCTCATGTATGTGTATGTCAAACATATGCAGCAATCATAGCTTAATCAAATACAATCATGTATTATATGCACATGATGCAATGTCATGTGTCACCCCTAAAGCCTATTAAGTCACCTTCACATGTTGTATGCAAATGGCTGAGTGGCCAGGGCTATGACAACTGTACGCACTCTGTCACCACTGCTCTGGAGTGGTCGGCAAGACAAGATGTAGGTGGAATACCACACTCCTACCCCAAGTGAATGTAGGAGCACCGCTCTCATCCCCTTGAATCACCGGAAAGAAGAGGGATCCACCGAATGCACATCGCTCAGATCTACCACTACCCCTGAGTAAGTGAGCATGTCCTGACAGTGGCAAATTGCTCACCTTCCAATAACCACTAACTCCTAAGTGGTCGTGTGGACATGTCCTGATATGGCTGTCAACCCGTCTCAACCATAAGGGAGCTAAGGGTTGACAGTTATGCAACAATACAAGGATGGTGCATGACACTAATCATTGAAATACTCACTCAATCATCATCTATACCATAATATGACATGCACAAGTCTAAATCATGTATCCTAACCTACCATCCTGCAACTAGGTGAATAAGTGAAAGTGTAACTAGTGGTTATTCCAATGTTAAGTATAATGTGACACACAACCAATCCTAAGCACACGTTCACACATGTATACTCTAAGGAGTAAGAGTATCAAAGTGAAACTGTATAAATATAAATATGATTATCACAAGTTCATGTAGCTAAGTATCAAGCAGGTTAATCAAAAGCAGGATAAAAATAATAATCTACTACTACCATAACATCAAGCCATACATACAATATCAAAAATAAAGAGTCAAGTCAGAGGTACCCACCTCCAAAGTAGGTGCTTGTAATGAAGAAACCCCTCGTCCAGAAGTTCAAAGTCAATCAATCAATGTCCTATATCAAAAGATAATGCTTAACTATCATAACAAATGTTACTAACCAAGTGAAATACTACGTCGTATTAAAATTAACCCAACTATCGTAATTAGGTTAGATCCCACATAGCTAAACCCAAATCTAATCCAAACACAATTCATTCACTCAAGGTTTCATATCACTCAAGGTTTCATATGACACAAGGTGCAGCTACATTAACAATTAAGAAATATAGATCAAATCTAATAACCAAGGCATGCCCATCCCACACACGACTCATCGCAAGAGCCTAAGAATGACACACACCACAGCTAATGCCTAAAATCAAAGTATTGAGATCCAGCTCATTTCTACCACTCACGGCAGCCAACCACATAGGATTATCAGAGTTAATACTCAAATTAGAACCCACAAAACCATCACCCAATCAAGCTCACGACAAAATCAAACGGAGACAACCACAATGCTCATAACATAGCATCCCATACAAGATCCAAAACAATAAATCACAAACTCAATCCCTTAAACAAAACTAAACTAATCTAAAATAGAGTTACCATCAGTCACAATATTCCAAACCTATAACAGGTACACTTGCGGGATGCCAAGGATCAAGCAAACAACCTAAATCTCCATACCAAAACCCAAGGCTTCAACAAAGTTCATCTAAAAACAAATTCATTACATCCATCGATCCAATGCCTAATCCAATTCACTCAAAGGTAACAAATGCCAAACAAGACACTCATGGCAATCCATTGTTCGATCATGTAACCAAACTAAAATAGCGCAAAACCCAAGATCCACACTTCAAGAACACCAGAGTCCATTCTACACCATGCCAAAACAGAATCAACATCACAACGAATCTGTAGCAGAAAAATTTCAAATCCAAACACTAGCGATTCTACTCACTAATCCATGTTTCAGCATCTCTAAATAATCCAAAACCAACATTAAAATAAACCATATCCTTACCTCTGATGATCGCCGAAACTCCCTTGCCCAAATCTGCTGCTCTGATCCAGCGAACTCAGAGGATCATCCCATATTACAGTGAATCCTCCCAATATCCCAAATTTCAACCCTATCAAGCCAAACCACTTGCGATTCAAGGATCAGAAGCAAGTATTGCAAGCAACTCATAGCTAAATCTACCTATAAGAACTAGGAGGGGCTAAGATGATAGAAATTGCGTTTTCTCGTGATTGCGTGAATTCTAGAAATGAAATAAGAACTCAAATGAGAAAACACAAGACATATGAGCATGGATCTATTATTTCTTCGAATAATGACATAACATAAGAAAGCACAATAAAAAAAGGACAAGAAACTTAATTGAAGAGCCATATCCTTTTCTTTAGCATCGCCAGTTTAATCCCTGTGGAAGAAGATGCAGTGGAAAGAAGAAGGAGGATCTTCCAAGGGACTTAGAGTTGATGGCGCCGAAAACCTCTAGGTCAATGGGGAACCCAGAGTTCTACAAAATGATGCCCTAAACCCTTGGGGACCTCCCTTTTATATAGAAATTCAATCTGTTATCAGCCCATAGATAATAATAGATTGAGTTAAAGGGTTCTATAGATTGAACTCACAGCTAATAATCCAAAATCTAATAAACATAAGTTAGATCACTTTAAAGGATTCAGATTGTACTTATATATGTAACTTATAAATAAGGTTACCTAATAGGGATAATAATATCCAGCAATCTTCCACTTGGGTTATATGTGAATTGTATGTTAAATACAAGTAAAATTTTAGTTGATATCAAATTTTATGGGTACAAGATACCCCTATAAATAATCTGGTCCATTAACTTCATTGGTATAAAACTAAAGAGGTCATAGCTATTGAATATGATCGTTATAAGCCCCAACAGTAATCACAATACCAATGTCATTAACGACATAGACCAAGATGCGGATGTATAGAGTGAAAATTACATGAAATGTGATTAATACATGTCAACTGCTAACTGGTCCAAAGTGATCCAAAAGAGTCTGATCATATTTGCAAATAGTTTATGCTAAACTGCAATACCAAATCATGATCAAAACTTTATGATTCTAAAAGGAATCCATATAATATTTGCAAACATCAAATGCTAAACAATAGCAGTAAATATTGATATCATATTCAGAGTGTCAAACAAACATATGAATTCTCATTAATGTTTTGAACTTAAGTACGTACAATAATCAAAATAAAAATATTTGTCTTTATTATCATAGAGCAATAAAATAAATATAGACTCCCACTAGATGAGTTCTCTCCCATAAGAAGAACTCCCATATCCACAACATGTGCATGAAACACCTTAGACACTAAGCCCTTAGTGAGTGAATCGGGCAACATGGAATTTATGTTGATGTACTCTACCATGATCTGACGACTCTGTACTCTCTCTCTAACCGCTAAAAACTTGATATCGATGTGCTTGAACTTCGACGAACTGCGATTGTTCTTGGCATCAAGTTCTGTGATTTTATTATCACAATAGATCCTTAATGGTCTATCAATGCCATCAACGATCTACAATGCTATGATGGAGTTCCGTAACCAAATCTCGTGATTAGACGCTTCGTAGTATGCTATCAACTCTGCCTCCATAGTGGAAGTGGCTACTAGCGTTTGCTTAATGCTCTTTCAAGATATAGTCCCTTCAGCAAGCATGAAGATATAGCCCGAAGAGGACCTCCTGCTATTCAAGCATCCAGCAAAATCAAAATTTGAATAACCAATCACCTCCAGGTGATTTGACCTCCAATACGTGAGCATGTGCCTTTTAGTTCTTTACAAATACCGCATCATTCTCTTAACCACTTTTCAGTGTGACGATCCTGGGTTAGTAATATATCTATCTAACATCCCAACTATTAATGTTATATCCTTTCGAGTGCAAACTTGTGTATACATAAAACTTCCTACTGTTGACGCATATGGGAATTGTTCCATCTCCTTTATTTCAAGTTTAAGTCATGGACACTACTGCAAACTGAACTTCATTGGAGCAATCTATGGTCCATGGGAGCATATGTTTTAATGTTTGGGCAAAGGGTTTAAGTTAGGTACACCCTTATATTTGATATGCGCATTTGAGTGTGCAGGTTATGCAGGATACACATAAACTCAGCTTGATGGCTTTGGGTCCGATGAAGGATCGAGAGGCATCTGAGGGACTATGGACAAGGCAGGAACGAAGAGTCGAGGGAAGCGCACTTCGAGATATACGCGAAGGATGACATAAGGATGAGCCACGGGCTTGTATGCATCCGAGGGACGTGAGCAAAAGTTGAAAAAGGCTTGAAGGCAACAAGTCAAGGTTGTAAGAAGAGTCAAGTGAGTCGTGAGGGTCCGAGTGCTGAGTGAATTGTACTCGGGATAGAAAACGCTAGGTTTAGGGTTTGGTCAGTCAACTGGTATGGGATCAGTCGACTGGTAGAGGTCCTAGAAAGATCAGTCGATTAATTTTCTATGCAGTCGACTGGTGTCGGCTGAAATTTGAACGTTGGGTAGTAACATTTGAATTCGGCTAGAGCAGTCGACTGGTGTTGGAACCAGTCGACTAGTAAAGGCTAATTCAGTCACGAGCTCTATTTAAGGGAGCTCGGTTTGGGTGGCTAAGGTTGACGAAATTGGCTTTGGTTAAAGGTCAATTAGTAGTCTTTATGCTCAGAGGTCCTGTTGAGGTTGTGGTGAGGTTTCTCCACCCACAAGCAGTGACACGAGCTAGCCGGAGGTTTTTCGGGGAGTCATCCACTGACCGATCAGGATCATCCATCTTACGGATAGCCGTGGAGTAGGAACATTATCTCCGAACCACGTAAATTGACGTGTGTTAGTGGTTTGTTTTCTTTGTTAGTTTAGTTTGTTTTGTATTTCACTTGCGTAACTAACAAAGTGTAGGAAAAGAACCGTAAATTGGGGACAACATCTATTCACCCCGCTCTAGTCGTACAATTAATGCCCAACATGTGGTATCAGAGTGAAGGTTCACTCTTGTTGGAATAACCACCAAAGGAACAAAGAGTTAGAGGAAATGGAGCTTGAAGAAAGAATGGGGGACAACATCACCGTTCCACCTCCATATGATCGCGAAAGCTTCAACTATTGGAGGTTGCGTATGAAGACTTAGTTCAACATGGATTAGGATTTGATGATCGCCATCAAAGAACCATTCAAAATCCCAAGAGATAAACATGGGAAGAAGCTCTAACTAAGATATTAAACCATGGAGCAACAATCACAATCAAAGGTAAATAATAAGGTAATCTCAATATTAATTAATATTTTACCTAATGATGTGATAAAAGTTGTAAGTGAATATAAGATTGCTCATGAGCTATGGAGCAAGATGTTAGCTCTTCATGTAAACCCTATACAAGCACAAGAAGAAGAAGAGCCCAAGGAGATGGGCTTAATGGTCCAAGAGGAGGAGAATGACTAATCGGATGAGGAGGAAGAAGAAGAATAATTATCCACCTCCTCAAGTGATGTGGCATAAGAAGATGAAGAAAAAACATTCACTTCATCCAAGGTTGAAGAGGAAGTCAAGATAAATGAAGAGGAGACTTGGAAGTCAACCTTGCAAGCACCTCCACTAAAGCAAAATCCAAAGACCATATTATTTGCTTTGGGTGCAATGAGAAGGGGCACTACAAGGATAAGTGTCCAATGGGTAAGAAAAAGATAACTCCTAAATCCATTTCAATTCTTTTAGATTATAATATGGGTTGTAGGAAAAAGAAGGAGAAGAAGCACATTCGGTGCTTCACGTATGGTGAGCCAAGACACTACTGTTGGTGCAAGTGCATCAGTTATGCACAGTCAACCTATGGTGTTTCGATGTTTGACAATATAAGGCGTAGTCAAAGTGATCAAGGGTTAAGCCAAACAAGATCTGATATTTGGTAGAATGAATAGAATCCAAGGTTGGTTAGTTTGACCAAGGGATTAAACCGAACCGGACATGGGTTTGGTATATTTACCTGAAAGTTGGAAGAAGTCTAGTCAGGATCAAGATGACTAGCAAAGAAGTGATTAAGGTGAAAGAAATCCTAGTGAGTGAAGCTAGGTGGACTAAATCCTGGTGAGTGAAGCTGGGTCCTAGTGAGTGAAGCTGGGTGGAAGAAATCCTAGTGAGTGAAGCTACGTGGACTAAGTCCTGGTGAGTGAAGCTGGACACGAAGTCTTGGTCCGGGGGACTGAGCACTAAGTCTTGGTCGGGGATCGGGCAACGGAGTCTTTACCGAACGAGGATTGCGGACATAAGTAGAGATGGGTCAAGGTCGGACGTCTCGAGATCCGAGTTCTCGGAGGCCTAGCAAAAGTCCAGCCGGAAGTCCCGGTTGGTAAAAGATTTAATCGAGCAGGAATCACGGACAGAAGTAGAGACGGGTCGAGGTCGGACATCTCGAGATCCAGGTTCTCAGAGGCTGAGCGAAAGTCCAACCGGAGGTCCCGGTTGGCAAACGTAACTTCTCAAGGGTGGAGTAGAGGGCGCGTTCCCCGGGAAAGGGAACATTAAGCGCCGGTTCGACCTAGGGTTTCAGGTGAAATCCAAAGTCAGAACCAATCAATTAAGACTAAGATTATTTGTGTGTTTGTTGTGTGTTTTATTGTCTTGCAGGTACCTGAAGTTGTAAGTAAGATAGGAGAGAAAACACAAAATAAACAAGCTTGGGAAAGGGGTTCCTAGGCGCATGAATGGAATCAGGTGCCTGGTAACCCAGGCGCCCTATAAGGGTCAGGTGCCCAACATTCAAGGCGCCTGACTTGTCCCAGGCACCTGGGAAGGCTGATTTTATCCTTCCTGCGATTTCGGTGCGGCGATGAAGTTTTGACCGCGACGTGGCAGGCGCCCGAGAACATAGTATATAAAGGGGTTCGACCCCTCACTTCAGATCATCAACTTTCACATCTGCTAAAGCATTCCGTGTGAAGCAAACGCGCTCAAGTCGAAGCTCTGTGATCAAGGAGGATCCAGGAGGAAGTGTGTGTTGGATCGAGAGAATACGATAGAGGGGGTGAATATCGTAAAACCGTTTCGGATTAGATTGAGAGAAATTACGCGGCGAAAATTAAAAGAGACAAACGCGAACACAAGGTTTTTTACTTGGTTCGGAGTCGCGGTCGGCTCCTACTCCAAGGCCCACGATCCTTGACCGTTTATTGCGGGCAATTCTATAATCGCGCAAGTTATTACAAAAATTTGTACAGTAATAGTGCAGTAAAAAGTACAATTATGTTCTTCGTTACTGACGCCCGGTGTAGATCGTTCTTCGGTGTAGAGGGTCGTCGTCGGCGCTTGAATCTCGAGATCAGAGGTTTCCAGAGCAGAGCGCTTGAGTCGAAGAGCGTAGAGGCGTTGGAAGAATTGATTTCAAAGCCTTGGGGGTCGAGCCCCTTTTATAGCACTCCTGGGGGCGCCCGGGACGCTGGGGGCGCCTGACACGTGCCTTCGAATCTGAGAACCCTCATCCGAAGCTCAGTCAAGGCTTATCCCTCCAGAATCAGGCTCGGAGCTGACGGGGGCGCCCGAGACACAGGGGGCGCCCGGGTTGAGTTGGTCTGCTAGCTTCACGGCTGACTTGAATTCTATCGCTTCGTTGCCTTGGGCCCAGGGCGCCCGAGGCATCCGGGGCGCCCGGGACCATGGGGGCGCTCGGGAGCTTGAGGGCACCTGCCCCAGTGAGATTCCGAAGCAACTCTTGCTCAACTTCTAGTTTGACCTTGACCTTGGGCGCCCAGGACCTCCCGGGCGCCTAACCCAGCTGCTGCCCTTCTCCTTTGGGGCGTTCTGAGCTGCAGAAACTCATTCTTTCGGTCATGCATCCAGGGTTTGTACCAAACATAATAAAGCAAGAATGTTAGTGATTTTTACAGTCGTAGTTGTCTTGGTTCTGACTTCGGGTCTCCAAAAGGGAACCCTAGGTCGAACCGACGGCTACTGTTCCCTCGATGGGGAACGCGTCCTCACCTACTCCTCTCAGGAGAATTTACCTTTTGCCAACCGGCTCCTCCGGTTGGACTTTTGCCTAGCAGTCCTTCAACAGGTGTCTAGCAGTCCTTCGCCAGGTCTTCGTTACCAAGCAGTCCTTCGCCTGGTGCCTAGCAGTCCTTCGCCAGGTCTTCATTACCAAGCAGTCCTTCGCCTGGTGCCTAGCAGTCCTTCGCCATGTCTTCATTACCAAGCAGTCCTTCGCCTGGTGCCTAGCAATCCTTCGCTAGGTCTTCATTACCAAGCAATCCTTCGCCTGGTGCCTAGCAATCCTTCGCTAGGTCTTCGACTCCTAGCAGCCCTTCGCTAGGTGCCCAGCAGCCCTTTGCCAGGTCTTAGGGTTTCGATGCCTAACGGTCCTTCGCTAGGTGCCTAGCAATCCTTCGCTAGGACTTCAATCTGTACACTCAAGTAACATGTTAGATAAAAATAACATCTTAACTTTTGAACCCTTTGCCATTATCAAAACCCAGGTTCGACTTGGGTGTTGTCTGCACCAACAATCTCCCCCTTTTTGATTTATGGCAACCCGGTTCAAAAAGTTAAGTTAATAATAAACAGGTGAAATACCAGTTTAATTTCCTCCCCCTGGAAGGAATCTCCCCCTTGGTTTTTCAAAGGTTTGTGGGGTCTGAAAAAATTTCTAAGTCTAAAAATGGAATTGATTTTTCAACACTTAGACAATTTTTTCAAAAGAAGTTTTAGAAAACATTTTCCAAAAAATTTGGTTGGGCACTTGGAAAATTTATACTTAGAACCTTTACACTTAGAAAAATTTTCAAGTCAATAACTTAGAAAATTTTCTACACATCTTATGAAGTTTTTATTACAAAAAAAAAATTTGATAAAAAATTTCAATCTCTTTAGTACTTTAAAAACTTTATATTTAGAGACTTTTCTATTAGAAAAGTTTAAAAATAAGTACATAGAGAAAAAACATCTTAGGTCAAGTACTTAGACACAGTTTTTGAAAACAGCTCAGGTCGAGTACTTTGAAACAGTTCAGGTCAAGTACTTAGAAAACAGCTAAGGTCAAGTACTTTGAAACAGGTCAAGTACTTAGAAACAGTTTTTGAAAACAGCTTAGATGATTTTACTTTTTGAAGAAAGGATAAAGTTTTGAAAATTTTTAATTTTGAAAAAAATTAATAAAATTTAATTTTTAAACTTTCACTCCTTTCCAATCTCTCCCCCTTTGCCATATATCAAAAGAAACAAAGCAATATAGCAAAAAAAAAATTGCATAAGAATATAGCAAAAGAATAATGTGATGTACTGAACCAATTCAAGGTATAAATTTGGACCAAATCAATTTGAATTATCTCGCTCGGGTCCTATCTAACCCAATTAGCTACTTACTAATTGTTATAAACAGTAGTTTTCGCTAGGGTTAGTCAAGTTAAGTGTTTTGTTCAAGTTAGATTTTCTAAACTTGACACTTAACTTGATTACTGTTGATTGGTATTTAGTGCCCCAATTACCGCAGATGGACAGACTTAAGCATCTTGAATCAAGGCAAAGACCTAAGCATCTCAACCCATTCTAGGTGATCAATCAAAAGTACCCTAAGGTGCTTGTGAGATGCTGGCTTCTAGATCTATAGGTGCATTTCTAGGGTTAGGGCCTAGGCTAAGTTCATTTTCGAAGGAAACCCCTAGTTTAAAGGGGGTAATTTTTAAAAAAACTAAGTCGATTTTTTTTTTAAATTGTAATAAAGATTTTTAAATTAAGTAGAAACTGATTTTAAATCAAGTAAAGCAATTTTAAAAAACAGAAGTAGAGTAAGCCTATTCTACCAAGCATAATCACTGATAATGATCAGATAATCAAGAAAAGCAAATAGTCAACTCGATAAGTCAACTGGTCAAAGAGAGGACCAGTATAGTCACACCACAGTCAAATACAAGTCAACCCTACTCAGTAGGGGTAGTCAATCAGCACTAGTACAATGCCAATCTAATCTAGGAGGAGGTAACACTGGACGCATATAGAAATAGCGACCGGGACGATCAGATGAGCCTGGCTGCCAAGATCGAAATAGCGACATCATCTCATGATACCGTGCGTCGCTAGTCTCTCAGTCGGCTCTGCGGGCATCCATATACTCAGCGTGATTAGCTTCTACCTCCTCCCTCAGACTGGGTACCTCAGTCCGAAGTAGAGCTAACGTCTCAGCAGTCGTCGGAGGTGGGGGCTCGTCCATCTGCTGTCGAATCTCGGTCGCTAGATCTGCGACATCGACCTCTATCTCCTCATCAGAGTCGATCTGGGGTCCGGCTCGCTGACGTCTCCACGATAAAACCCCGGTACCCGAGACCTCTATACCAGCTAGGGAAAAGTTCCTAAAACCTATCTCATCAAAATTCAGTCATCGCGGTCATCTCTCCATCGGTAATGTTACGACCGTGATGATGAAGAATGGAGGTGATGATGTGGCAGTAAGGGGTGCGTACCCGCCCCTGAGTGGTAACACTGGACGCATATAGAATCGTGCGGAACATGTGGAGTCCAATGTCGATATCAAGATGATGGATCAATGCGTACAGAAGGAAGGTATGAAATGGTCGCATGGTCGCGACGTCCCTAGTGGATAATGGTAGAATGCAACGGACTAGAACTCTATAAAGAGCGTAGTCCTGGACCTGAAGGTCAACAGACTGAAATCGTCTGGCCAAAGGGTTTCTGGCATCCCTATAGAAGTAGGAGTATAGAGTATCTAGGTCAATGTGAGAGTAGGGAGCATCAAAGGGAGGATCCCTAGGAGGATAACAGCAAAGGTGGATTGAGAGAGTCGTAGTCCAAGAAATCGG
>JAGFNQ010002589.1:279826-308940 GCA_024364735.1 Boesenbergia rotunda | reverse complement strand
CAAGATCGGGCTCGGGGTTTGACGGGGGCCCGGGAAGCAGGGGGCGCCCGGGTTGACTTGGTCTACTGGCTTCTCACTGACTTGAACTCTATCTGCTTCGTTGGCTTGAACCCAGGGCGCCCGAGGCATCCGGGGCTCCCGGGAGCACGGGGCGCCCGGGAGCTTGGGGGCGCCCGGCCCAGTGAGCTTCCAAAGCGTTTTCTTGCTCAACTCTTGTTTGGCTTTGCCTTGGGGGCGCCCGGGACCTCCGGGGCGCCCTGCCCAGCTGCTGCCCCTCTCCTTTGTAGCTTTCTGAGCTACAGAAACTCGTTCCTTCGATCCTGCATCCAGGGTTAGTACCAAACATGATAAAGCAAGTATGTTAGTGAATTTTACAGTCATAGCTGTCTTGGTTCTGACTTTGGGTCTCCAAAATGGAACCCTAGGTCGAACCGACGCCTACTATTCCCTCGACGGGGAACGTGCCTTCACCTACTTCTCTCAGGAGAATTTACCTGTTGCCAACCGGCTCCTCCGGTTGGACTTTTGCCCAGCAGTCCTTCGCCAGGTGCCTAGCAGTCCTTCGCCAGGTCTTCAGTACCAAGTAGTCCTTCGCCTGGTGCCTAGCAGTCCTTCGCTAGGTCTTCGGTACCAAGCTGTCCTTCGCCTGGTGCCTAGCAGTCCTTCGCTAGGTCTTCGACTCCTAGCAGCCCTTCGCTAGGTGCCCAGCAGTCCTTCGCCAGGTCTTAGGGTTTCGTTGCCTAGTAGTCCTTCGCTAGGTGCCTAGCAGTCCTTCGCTAGGACTTCAATCTGCATACTCAAGTAACATGTTAGATAAACATAACATCTTAACTTTTGAACCCTTTGCCATTATCAAAACCCAGGTTCGACTTGGGCGCTGTCTGCACCAACAATCTCCCCCTTTTTGATTTATGGCAACCCGGTTCAAAAAGTTAAGTTAATCAAAACAGATGAAATACCAGTTTACTTTCCTCCCCCTGGAAGGAATCTCCCTTAGGTTTTTCAAAGATTCGCGGGGTTTGAAAAATTTCTAAGTCTAAGATGGAATTAATTTTTCAACACTTAGAGTATTTTTCAAAAGACGTTTTAGAAAACATTTTCCAAAACAATTTTGGTTGGGTACTTGAAAATTTATACTTAGAAATTTTACACTTAGAAAAATTTTCAAGTTAATAACTTAGACAATTTTCTAAACATTTTCTGAAGTTAAAAAGAAAATTTTCAATCTCTTTAGTACTTTAGAAGGTTTATACTTAGAAACTTTTCTATTAGAGAGGTTTGAAAATAAGTACTTAGAAAAATTCTGAACATAGCTTAAGTTAGAAACACTTTTGAAAAACAGCTTGGGTCAAATACTTAGACTCAATTTTGGAATCAACTTAGATCAAGTACTTAAAAACAGTAAAAAACAGTTTTGAAGGCAACTTTGATTAAGTACTTTTTGAAGAAAGGATAAAGAATTTTGAAATTTTTTTTAAACCTTTTAAAAAAAGTTTTAAACCTTGAAATTTTTTTTTAAACCTTCTCTCCTTTCCAATCTCTCCCCCTTTGTCATATATCAAAAAACAAAGCAATATAGCAAAAAAAATTAATTGCATAATAATATAGCAAAAGAATAATGTGCTGTACTGAACCAATTCAAGATATAAACTTGGACCAAATCAATTTGAATTATCTTGCTTGGGTCCTGTCTAACCCAATTAGCTACTTACTAACTGTTATAGACAGTAGTTTTCGCTGGGGTTAGTCAAGTTAAGTGTTTTGTTCAAGTTAGATTTTCTAAACTTAACACTTAATCTGATTACTGTTGATTGGTATTTAGTGCCCCAATTACTGCAGATGCACAGACTTAAGCATCTTGAATCAAGGCAAAGACCTAAGCATCTCAACCCATTCTAGGTTATCAGTCAAAAGTACCCTAAGGTGCTTGTGAGATGCTGGCTTCTAGATTTATAGGTGCATGCAGTTCTAGGGTTAGGGCCTAGGCTAAGTCCATTTGCGAAAAAACCCTAGTTTTGAAGGGGGTAGTTTTTGAAAATAAAAACTAAGTTGAAAAATTATTTTAAAAAGAAATGCCAAAAAGATTTTGAAAATCAAGTAAAATAGTTTTAAAATTATTTTAAAAACTGATTTTCAAATCAAATAAAGCAGTTAAAAAAACAGAAGTAGAGTAAACCTATTCTACCCAGTATAATTACTGATAAAGATCAGTTAATCAAGAAAAGCATATAGTCAACTCTATAAGTCAGCTGGTAAAAGAGAAAACCAGCACAGTCATACAAGTCAAATATAAGTCAACCCTACTAAGTAGGGGCAGTCAAACAGTCACCAATCTAATCTAGGAGGAGGGACCGGGACGATCGGATGAACTTGGCTGCCAAGAGTGGAACAGTGACATCATCTCATGATACCGTGCGTCGTTGGTCTCTCGATCGGCCCTGAGGGCGTTCATATACTCCATGTGTCGGGCCTGATTTGCCTCCATTTCTTTCGCATGATTTGCCTCCACTTCTTCCCGGAGGTTGTGGATCTCAGTCTCAAGCAGTGTCAGTCTCTCGCCAAACGTCGGAGGTGCGGGCTCGTCTATGTGCTCCCGAGCTTCGGTCGCAAGATCAGCTACGTCGACTTCTACCTCCTCGTCGGAGTCGATCTGGACTCCGGCTCGCTGACGTCTCCACGATAAAACCCCGATACCCGAGACCTCTATACCAGCTAGGGAAAAGTTACTAAAACCTATCTCATCAAATTCAGTCATCGTGGTCATCTCTCCATCGGTAATGTTACGACCGTGATGATGAAGAATGGATGTGATGATGTGGCAGTAAGGGGTGCGTACCCGCCCCTGAGTGGTAACACTGGACGCATATAGAATCATGTGGAGTCCAATGTCGATATCAAGAAGATGGATCAGTGCGTACAGTAGGAAGGTGTGAAATGGTCGCATGGTCGCGACGTCCCTAGTGGATAATGGTAGAATACAGCGGACTAGAACTCTATAAAGAGCATAGTCCTGGACCTGAAGGTCAACAGACTGAAATTGTCTGGCCAAGGGGTTCCTAGCATCCCTATAGAAGTAGGAGTGAAGAGTATCTAGGTCAATATGAGAGTAGGGAGCATCAAATGGAGGATCCCTAGGGGGATAACAGCAAAAGGTGGACCGAGAGAGTCGTAGTCCAAGAAATCGGTTGAGCAACGAAGGTGTGATTGTCAAGGGCATCCTTTGAACGGTGGTGACAAACATAAGATCATTCTGTCTAACTATGTTGTTATAGAATTCTGCACATAGGGTTGTGTTGATGGGATGGGTGCATAATACAAGGTTGTCTAGTTGATAAAAATTAATAACATTCATGGCCAGTGGACAAGATCGAGTGAAGAAATGCCTATTGAGATAACTTGTTTTTATAGGCTTATAAATTGTTCTAGCGAATTTATTACAAAGTTCCAAGGTGGGAAACCTAGGATCGGGGCTCGATTCGGTACCGGGGTTTGATTGATTTGCTCGGCGTTTTCTAAGATAAGAAGCATGCGTTTAAAAGAAGGGAATTAGGAAAAATAATTTTAATGCGTAAGAAAAATCATACCGAGTAGCCATTCGAGGAGGCATGGTCGAGGGAGCGAGAAGGTCACTCGGGGGGTGTTAGGTCGCCTTGGAAGGAAAAGAGTTGGAGAAGAGAGGAGTTTTGGGTGTGGCAAAATGAGGAGGTTCGGGTGGCTTATATAGGCATTTTAGCTCGGGCGCCCGGGAGCTCCCAGGCGCCCGGGTCAGATTGTCACTGCTTTTAGCAGTGACCTACTGCTGGACGGGGGTGCCCATGATGGCCCGGGTGCCCTGGTCAGAAAGGGATGACAGCTTTGCTGCCTTTGACTGGTACTGGGGGCACCCGCAAGGGCCGGGGCGCCCTAGTTAGGGAGACATGGCAGTTTTTTTGCCTTGAACGAAGTGAAAGAGATGTGGGGGGGGGGGACCCGAGGAGTCACGGGCGCCCAGGTTAGGTGGGAATTGACAACTTTGTTGTTTTGTTGACCAGTTTGACCATTTAACCATGGTTTAATTATTTTGACCATGGTATGATTACTTTGACCATGATTTGACTGCTTTGACTATGGTTTAACTACTCTGACCATGGTTTGACTACTCTGATTATGGTTTGACTAATATTAGGTCAATTCCATTCTAAACTACAGGATTTAATGTTTGTATTTAAACAACAATACAGGTATTAAATGAATTAAGTTAAATTTTACCATCTCACCCATTCTAGAGTTGTCAATCACGTTTGCCTTATAGGTTTTTGTGAGATAGGTTTTTAATAGATAAAATTATTTTGAAAAATCATGAATTGTTTTGAAAACTTTAAATTAATTTTGAAAACAATTGATTTTGAGTTTATTTAAAACAAATGTTTGAATATACAATTAACTGAAAATTTATGTTAGATTTGAATTTGACAAAAAATAATTTGAATTTGAATTTCAAAAATTGGCTTCCAGGTCTTGGCGAGGCACTAGGTCTTCTTTGGTCGTAGCCTTATTGGATTATCAACCCTTTCCTTGACAAAGCCTTTTAATGAAATTTCATTTTCAAAATTATTTTTTGAAAAAATTCTGGTCTAACTAATTTGGGTCTTGGATCGGTAGCTTCGGTTAGTTTCACCTGTCTAAAGAGACCAAGTAGAGTATACTTGACCTTATTAGAAGAGGCTTCCCTAATGTACTATCATCTCACCGCCACCCAATACTAGGTTGTTCAAATTTCAGTTAAGTTGGATCAGTCCTTAAACTAACCAGCCCTAAGTTTAAGCATGGTAAATTGTAGAAATTAAATAGACAAGCAATCATGCAATTTAAAAACAAGAATAGAAATTTATCTAACTATGAATATTGTTTTTAATTTGGCTCCCCCTGAACTAAAGTCACGATAATGATTTGACAAGATGTGAATCTTGTCCTTGGGGATCCAATACTGATTTGATCCAGTTTGTTTATTCAGGCACAGTTTGGGTACCCATGCCTGAACTTTAGGCCTGGACTGATTCAGTACAACATAGTATGTTCTTTGTCTAGACTTGGTTCTATAACCTAACCCAGATCGATTTAGAACCGACTTCTATTTTCCAAGGATCATGTCAAGACCCTTGGAACCAGAAGTGAATCGTTCTAAGGCTGTTCTGAGGTCCTTGACTTGAGTTTTCAAGGAGGAGTTCTCTTTCTCAAGTTTTTCAACTTGAGTAGAGGTTCCTTCTTGAACCTTCTCAATTAAGGATCCAGAGTCAACTCCCTCTTTCAGGAGTTTTACTTCCTGTCGGAGAGATTCGACTCGGAGTTTGGCTTTCGCCAAGTCTCGAGAAAGATAGACAATTAATTCGTTTAACTGATTTCTAGAAAACCACTTACAGTGATTTCACCATCCTCTGAAAACATGAGTTTGCCGTCGTCCGGCTCCGATTCTGACCCAGTCTCGATTTCTTCTGAGGCGGTTAGTGCGAGCAGGTTCGACTGTGGAGCCTCTTCTTCTTCTTCGGAGGAGGACTCGTCCCACGTTGCCTGAAGGGCCTTCTTCATTCTCGTCTTCTTCGTTTCCTTCAGATTGGGGCATTTAGTCTTGTAGTGACCCTTCTTTTTGCATTCGTAACAGGTCACATTTGGTTTGTTCTTTTCATTTGAGGATTCAGCTAGTTCTTCCTTTCTTTGGTTGGCTTTCCTTCTGTTGGTCTGATTTTTTAGTTCTTTGTAGTAGTCCCGGGCTAGCCGAACCAGCTTAGGTTGATTTCTTTCGCTGTCTTCTGAGTCTGAATCTGAATCAGAATCGGGTGCAGGTTGAGGTTTCTTCTTGGTCATCTTTCCAGCTTTACCTGCAACAAAAGCAATGCCTTTCTCGGCCAGATTGCAGTTAGTCTGCTCATGCAATTCTAGTTCAGAAAATAGTTCATCTAACTTGATTTTAGAAAGATCCCTTGAAACTTTGTACGCATCTACCATAGATGCCCACAAAGTATTTCTAGGGAAGGCGTTAAGAGCATACCTGATCAGGTCACAGTTCTCTACCTTGTGACCGATGCTGTGTAGGTCGTTCATCAGCTCCTGAATTCTGGCGTGGAGCTGAGCTTCAGATTCGCTGTTGTTCATCTTGATGGTATACAACTTGTTCAATAGTAGGTCCCTCTTGCTGATTTGGGTGTCGGAGGTTCCTTCGTGTAATTCAATTAGCTTACCCCAGAGTTCCTTTGCGCTGTTGAATGGACCCATCCGGTTCAGCTCTTCTTTTGTTAGACCGCATTGAAGTGTTTGAGTTGCTTTGACATCGGCTTCAATTTTCCTTTTTAGAGCGGTATCCCATTCAGTGTAGGATTGTTGTACTCCGTCAGCATTCTTCGGAATTTCCAGTCCGGACTGGATTATTATCCACATGTCCACTTGAGTTTTCAGGTGGACTTCCATCCTACTCTTCCAGTAGGAGAAATCCTCCCCACTGAAGAGCGGTGGTCTTGCGGTACTGAAGCCTTCTTGCATGGCCATTTAGGATTTACTGAAAAGAGAGAGAAACGAAAAAAATGTCCCAAGACTTGGTCTTGGATTAGCAGTGCGGGAAGAAAAAAATTATCGAGTGGTGTTTCACCAACCTCGATTAACGATAAAAATTTGATTAAAAAAAATTCGAAGAAAATCCGAAAAAAATTCTCAAATTGGTGGTTGCACCAAATTTGAGATTCCCCGCTCTGATACCACTTGTTGGATCGATAGAATACGATAGAGGGGGGGTGAATATCATAAAAAAACTTTTCGGATTCGAGGTTAAGAGAATACGCAGCGGAATTGAAAACACAGCACAAGAACTCAAGCGATTTTACTTTGTTCGGAGTCGCAGTTGGATCCTACTCCAAGGCCCACGGTCGGCTCCTACTCCAAGGCCCACGGTCGTTGACCATTTTCTATGGGCAATTCTATATGTGCGCAAATGTTTACAGAAAAATATTACAGTTGTAGTACAGTAAACTAAAAATTAAACTCTTCGTTACCGATGCCCGGTGTGGATCGTGCTTCGGAGCAGAGGGTCATCGTCGGCGCTTGAATCTCGAGATGGGAGGTTTCCGGAGCAGAGCGCTTGAGTCGAAGAACGTATTGGCGTTGGAAGAATTGTCTTAGAAGCCTTGGGGGTCGAGCCCCTTATATAGTGCACCTGGGGGCGCCCTGGACGCTGGGGGCACCCTCCACGTGTCTCCCGATCCGCAAACCCTCATCCGTAACTCGGTCAGCCCTTATCCCTCCAGGATCGGGCTCGGGGTTTGACGGGGGCGCCCGGGTTGACTTGGTCTGCTGGCTTCTCGCTGACTTGAACTCTATCTGCTTCGTTGGCTTGAACCCAGGGCGCCCGAGGCATCCGGGGAGCCCGGGAGCACGGGGGCGCCCAGCCCAGTGAGCTTCCGAAGCGTTTTTTTACTCAACTCTTGTTTGGCTTTGCCTTGGGGGCGCCCGGGACCTCCGGGGCGCCCTGCCCAGCTGCTGCCCCTCTCCTTTGTAGCTTTCTGAGCTACAGAAACTCGTTCCTTCGGTCCTGCATCCAAGGTTAGTACCAAACATGATAAAGCAAGTATGTTAGTGAATTTTACAGCCGTAATTGTCTTGGTTCTGACTTTGGGTCTCCAAAATGGAATCCTAGGTCAAACCGACGCCTACTGTTCCCTCGACAGGGAACGCGTCCTCACCTACTCCTCTCAGGAGAATTTACCTGTTGCCAACAAGCTCATCCGGTTGGACTTTTGCCCAGCAGTCCTTCGCCAGGTGCCTAGCAGTCCTTCGCCAGGTCTTCAGTACCAAGCAGTCCTTCGCCTGGTGCCTAGCAGTCCTTCGCCAGGTCTTCGGTACCAAGCTGTCCTTCGCCTGGTGCCTAGCAGTCCTTCGCTACGTCTTCGACTCCTAGCAGCCCTTCGCTAGGTGCCCAGCAGTCCTTCGCCAGGTCTTAGGGTTTCGTTGCCTAGCAGTCCTTCGCTAGGACTTCAATCTGCATACTCAAGTAACATGTTAGATAAACATAACATCTTAACTTTTGAACCCTTTGCCATTATCAAAACCCAGGTTCGACTTGGGTGCTGTCTGCACCAACACCTAGGTCTAAGCCTCTTCCCGTGCTTATCCTTTGGAATCTCGAAGGGCTCTTCAAGCGCTATCCGAAGGTTCCACTCGATTCCGAACCATGCCTCCATTCTCGCTTTCCAATATCCGAAATTCTCATGGTCGTAGGCCGGCGGAGTGTAGATGTCGTCCCCCAACTTATCTTCCATTTTCTTTTCCCTCTAGTGTGTGGTCCCTCGGCGGTTAGTCCGATCAAGAGCGGTCCTCGCTCTGATACCAATTGTAGGATCGATCGTGTCCGCTAGAGGGGGGGTGAATAGCGATTTTCGAACCCCTTTCTTCCTACACGGTTAGTTTGCACAGCGAAAATAATAATAAACAAAATAAACAACACTAACCAATGCTAACACGGAAGATTTACTTGGTATCCACCCCGGACGGGTGACTAATCCAAGAATCCGTCGGTGGATCAAACCCCAGATAACCTCTGGCTAGTCCTCGTCTCTCCTTGTGGGTGGAGAAACCTCGCCACAAACTCAAACAAAGCACTGAGCACAAAGACTACTGTTAGGCCTTTAACCAAGACCAAACTCGTCAAGAATCTCAGCCACCACGAAGTCCTCTTTAAATAGGACTCGGGCTGAAACCCTCGCTACCAGTCGACTGCCCCCAGAGCAGTCGACTGGTGCCACTGAAATTCGACCGTTGCACCCGAACGTTCGAATTCTCAGCCAACTCACCAGCCACCTACCAGTCGACTGCCCCCAGGGCAGTCGACTGGTCTAGGGCTGAGACCCTTCTGTGAGTTTCATCAGTCGACTGCCGCCAGGCCAGTCGACTAGTCTACTCACACACCTAAGGTTACCCTTCCTGAGTACATTCCACTCCGCACTCAAACCCTAGGATTTCCCGAGTACAATCACACAACACTCGTACCCTCACGACTCGACTGACTCCTCGTCTGCAGCCTCGACTATTGCCTTTGCGTCCTCTTCATCTTCGGCTCCCGTCCCTCGGATGCACGCAAGCCTCCAGCTTGCCTCCATACCATCCTTCACGCATGCCTCGAAGTCCGCGCCCATCAGCTCATCGTCCCTGCTCTCCAAGGTCCCTCGGATGCGCACGCAAGCCTCCAACTTGCCTCCATGTCACCCTTCACCATATTGAGGCCGTCCAGTCAAGTCCATATGTGTAACCTGTACATCCTGCACACTCAACATACACATATGAGAACACAAGGGAAAACCTAACTTAAACCCTTTGCCCAAACATTAAAACACTTTGTCACTCTGGACCATAGATTGCCTCAACAATTA
This sequence comes from Boesenbergia rotunda, assembly GCA_024364735.1. Classification (NCBI taxonomy): domain Eukaryota; kingdom Viridiplantae; phylum Streptophyta; class Magnoliopsida; order Zingiberales; family Zingiberaceae; genus Boesenbergia; species Boesenbergia rotunda. The sequence goes on along the minus strand of JAGFNQ010002589.1, from coordinate 299,551 downwards.
TGTTTGTTGATATAGTACTATTAGTTTACTGATCAACTTGACTGATTGAGATGAGTTAAGTTGATCAAATGTGTTATAAACTTTGATCAAATGTGTTTTAAACTTTTTGTTTACTATAGTAACAGTAAACTATATTGTTCATTGATTGACTATTATTATTATTATTATTATGGTAGAAACCCAAAACACTACACTCGAAATCCTAAACGTTATAGCACAAAATCCCAAACACTATAGCAAACCCTAAAACATTATAGTAAACCCTAAACATGGTTCATGGTGTTGGAAAATATTGTCCACACCGAATATCTTTATATATGAGGACCATGTCTCCAAAACATCCTCGTATGATTAATATAGGTTAACCCTAACTTACTAGGATTTCGGGCTTGCCTAGTATTTGATTGACCTTAATTTACCAAGACTTTATTTGATCAATATTTGCTCAACACTGACTTGTCTGGACTTCTTGTAGCCTAACTTTATAGGATTTTCGCATTATCTAGTATCTGATAAATCTTGACTAGTTGGGACTTTCTCACTGCCCAACATCTACCAACCATAACCTGCTATGACTTTCTGTCTCTTGCCTAACATTGAGTTAAATTTGACCTATCAAAACTTTACTTTCTCGTGCCTAACATCTAGTCCTCCAGAATTTATTAGGAATTTCTTTGTTGTCAAGTATCTAATCAACATCAACTCACTTGGACTTCGCTATTGCTAACTCCCTGATGTGTGTAAATCATGCATATATTTTCAGTCTTATTTAAGATACATTTTTTGCATTACATGAGCATAATTTTTTGTAATGTTAAATATAAAAAATTTGAGGGGTCTAATGCTTAAGACCCTAAATTAAGGGTGGGGTTAGAATTAACTTAAGTAGGTGAAAGTCCTGGTGAGTTAGGATCAGACATTAAATGAAAAGGCTTTCCGCTTGAGGGGGGGTCTATGGTCCTTTTTTTGAGGAGGGGGGGGATTGTTGGAGTTGCAAGGTTGTAAATATAGTTCCACATTAAAAACACATGGGAAAGAACATAGGCTTATAAGGGAAAGATATCTCCATTGGTATGAGGCATTTTCGATAAAACCCAAAAATAAAACCATGATGGATAAGACCCAACGTGGACAATATCATACTATTATAGAGATATCTAAATTCCTTTTGGTTTTAACAATTGGAATAAGAGCTCGGACTGCCAGAAGGTCTAACCACCGATTGTGTACAAGAGTTATAGTCTAATTGAAGCATGTGAGTCTAATTGAAGCAAGAGATATCTAAATTTCTTTTGGTCATAACAATTGCAAAATGTGTCATAGTTAGGGATTGAACTATGGATACATGAGTGACAACTTTTGACGCCCTTCCACTGCACCATAATCCCAGAGGCTCTTGAGAAGTTTGATATTACAAAATTTATTCACCTTATGATATGAAGCAAGAATCAATATTGGAAAAAAAATTCGAGCTAGTCACTTTGTCCATCTCTTGCTCCTTCCAAAATCAGATGCATTATATTCACCTCAATTAAATACCTAAGATATGCATAGAGGAATGCATAAAGTAACGACATTCCTAGTCGAGTCTGCAATATATCCACTAGTCGCCTTCATGGTCGATCCCAACCATAATTACGAATAGATTGGTTGACTATAAGTCATCAAGCTAAACCAAGTTCAAAGGATAACTAGCAGTTGGGTATAGGTAAAAGTATGTTATCCAACTAAGTTAGCATATATCTATACACCTTTAAACAAGGTAATGTATATAACAAATAGGATAATCATCAAAGATATACCTTACCAACTTACTTGCTTGTTGCCTAAATAAGTCTATCGCTGCTAAGTCCCAACACAAATAAGTCGAGAACACGACTTCACAAAATCCAAATATATACCCAAAAGGATTGGTATCAGAAAGACCCCGTAAAATTTCAAAAATCCCAAAACACGAAAAATATCAGAAATTCCAAACTCTCATAAAATTGGTACTCTGATGCCAAATAAATTAGTATCAGATAAACTTGATACAAATCCATAAATATCTAAATAACCTCGAAAACTTACACTCTGATACCACTAAATTGCTGTCAGATAAACTCTACAAAAATTGAAAAGAAACTCCCAAGTTATACTCGTAAACCTGGCTCTGATACCATTTGTTAGGACCAAAAAGAATTTAGATATCTCCATAATAGTATGATATTGTCAACTTTGGGCCTAAGCCCTCATGGTTTTGCTCTTGGATTTTACCTAAAAGGCCTCATACCAATGGATATATCTTTCTCTTATAAGCGTATAATCTTTCCCATGTATTTTCAATGTGGGACTATATTTGCAACCTTGCAACCCCAACAATCCCTACTCAAACAAAGGATCACAACCCCCCTCAAGCGGAAAATCATTCCGTTTGATGTCCAATCCTCGACCCACCAAGACTTTCTGCCCCTGGTCCACCCGACCTGCTAGGACTTCATCGCCTAGCCATAACTAGCACTTCTTTGTCTGGTGTCTAATCCTCTTGATCAAGACATAGGAACCCATACTTTCTTTGTTTAAGGTTTAACCCACATGGTTCAATTAGACCATAGCTCTTGTGCATAGTCGATGTTAAACCTTATGGTAGTTTGGGCTCTGATACCAATTGTTAGGATCAAAAGGAATTTAGATATCTTACAATGGTATGATATTGTCCACTTTGGGCCTAAGCCCTCATGGCTTTACTATTGGGCTCTCTCCAAAAGTCCTTATACCAATGAAGATATCTTTCCTTATAAATCATGATCTTTCCCGTGTATTTTCAATGTAGACTATATTTGCGACTTGCAACCCCAACAATCCCCCTTCAGGACCACAGCCCCCCTCAAGCGGAAAGTCTTTCTATTTGATGTTCGATTCTCGACCCACTAGGACTTTCTTCTAAAAAGTGGTTTGTTTGATTAGGAGTGGCTCCAGCCTGTTATCCTTGTACCGTTGAAGTGTTTATTTTTAAATATTACTAATACTAACACCATCCTTATGTGAAATATACTGGCACACAATCATCTTGGTACAGGCAGGCTAGCAGTGATACGATGAGGATAAACACCTCAGACACCAAACAGTATCATCCAAACCATTTTTTGCCCCCATTTGGGTCACAAGCTGCCATGGAGGCCTAAGCAGGTTGGATGCTCGTGGAAAAGTTTGGAAGCTCGGAGTAGGTCAAAGGGTGACCGGATACTTGCCGAAACGACCCGAAATAGGTCAAGAGTGACTAGATGCTTGTGGAGAGGCCAGACTAATGGTGGTCCTTTGTTTAAGGGGAGGATTGTTAGGGATCAATTAAAGTCCTACATTGGATTAGAAATGGAAAAGATCATAGGTTTAAAAGGATGGAAAGTATCTCCATTGACATGAGACCATTTGTGTAGAGTCCAAGAGCAAAACCATGAGGCTTAGATCCTAAATGAACAATATCATACCTATTGTAGAGATGATCCAGATATAACCATATGGGTTAAGCCTTGAACAAAGAAAGTGTAAGCTCCTATGTCTTGATCAAGAGACCAAACACTAGGCAGAGAAGTCCTAGTTGTAGCTAGGCAATGAAGTCCTAATTGGTCGGGTGGACAGAGGGACAAAAAGTCCTGGTGGGTCGAGGATCATATATCAAATGGAAAGACTTTCTGCTTGAGAGGGGCTTGAGCTCCTCCATTTGAGGGGGATTGTTGGGGTTACAAGGTTGCAAACATAGTCCATATTGGAATCACATGGAAAGATTATAGGTTTATAAGGGAAAGATATCTTCATTGGTATGAGGCCTTTTGGATAGAGCCCAAGAGCAAAACCATGAGAGCTTAGATCCAAAGTGGACAATATTATACCATTATAGAGATATCTGAATTCCTTTGGTCCTAACAATTTATATCAGAACGAGGTCACTCTTTATTGGACTAATCGTAGGAAAAGCACGAGCTAGATCCATAATCCAGATCTAACCATGTAGGTTAATCCTTGAATTAATGAAGTGTGGGCTCTCATGTCTTGATCAAGAGGACCAGATACCAAGCAGAGAATGTTGGTGCAAAGAGCATCAATTATGAACAGTCAACCTCTAGCGTTTCAATGTTTGATAATATACTAAGGGTTGGTCAAAGTAATCATGGGTTAAGCCAAACAGAACTTGATATTTAGAAGGGTAAACTCAAGCTTGATCAGGTTGACCAAAGGGATAGCCAAACAGGACTTGATGTTTGGCAGGGTGATCAAACCTAGATCTGATATGTTTGACAAAATACCATGGTTTGATTAGTTATAATAAGGGTTAGTCAAACAAGATCTGATGTTTGACAGAAACCCCAGGATTGGTCAGTTTGACCAAGAGATAAGTCAAACATGACTTGATGTTTGGTAGAGTAATAAAATATATTTGGACTAATCCAAACAAGACTTGATGTTTGGCAGAAAGAAGTCTAGTCAGGATTAAGATGGCTTGCAAAGAAATCCTTATCAAGGCACAAAGTCCTGTGGGCACCGAAGTCTTAGTTCAGGGAATTGGGCACGAAGTCTTGACCTATAGGGTTGAGCACAAAGACTTGGTCCGGGGGATCGAGAGGAAGACTTTGTCGAGCGAGGATCGCGAACAGGAGTCGCGAAAGGTCGAGGTCGAACGTCATCAAGTTCCGGATTCTCGAAGGCCGAGCAAAAGTCTTGGTTGGGGATCGGGCAACGAAGACTTGGCAAGTGAAGCCGAGCATGAAGACTTAGTCCGGGGGACCGAGCAGAAGACTTTGTCGAGCGGGGATCGCGGACAGGAGTCGAGATAGGTTAAGGTCGAACGTCGTTGAGTTTCGGATTCTCGAAGGCTGAGCAAAAGTCCAACTGAAGGTCCAGTTGGCAAACTTCTCCAGATTGGAGTAGGCGAGGACGCGTTCCCTGGGAAAGGGAATAGTAGGCGTCAGTTCGACCTAGGATTTCATTTGAAAGCCAAAGTCAGAACCAGACAACTCTGGCTGTCAATCATTAAGGCTAAGGATTATTTGTTTTGTCTTGTGTTTGTTCGTCTTACAGGAAGTTGGAGTTGGAGGTAAGATAGGAGAACAAACGAAAGAAAACAAAAACCTGGGAAAGGGCTCCCAGGCACTTGAGTAGCTCCTAGGTGCCTGAATAGCTCCATAGGTGTTGGGCTACATACTTGCATTGTCATAGGTGTTGGACATTATATTTGCATAGCCACAGGTGCTGGGCTACATACTTGCATTGGCACAGGTGCCGGACATCATATTTGCATAGCCACAGGTGTTGGGCTATATACTTGTATCGCCACGAGTGTAGGGCATCATAATTGCATAGCCATAAGTGTTGGCCTTCATATGTTGTATGTCACAAGTGTTTGGCTTCTCTATGCAACCATGAGTGGTTGGCTTGTCTGTTTCCTGTTCACCAGACCGGTGGTCTGGTGGTGGCTGAGGTGCGTACAGAACAGATCGTTACACTATGTGTATAGGATGCATTGCATCTTTGTTAGTGCTTGTTGTGTTTGAGTGCTGTATATGTTTGACATACACTTACAGGTAACATACACATTTGGATTTGTGTATCATTCTTGAGGATATATAGGGGATTGATTATACCTACCCGCAGGATATACCGACTCTGATATGTGTTCACCCTTAGTCTTCAATTATGCTTTATCCTCTATACTCGAGACTGTTTCAGCGTGATTCTTATTGTTATTATAGCTTGCTATGCATATCTGTTTTGGTATCCGCTGAGTTATTTGGACTCACCACCGTTTCACCAAGTTTCTGTCTTTAGGTTGATTGGTCGCCGTAGGAGCCCAGTTGCCAGTCCCGAGTCCCTATGACCCCACTGATGGGTGCTTCTGCGGATTTTGTTTTCCTTTTGTAACATACTCTATGCACTGTATTTAGTTTTATTTTGTTGACATGTATCGTGATTCATTCATGCGAGATTGTATTTTGAGTCCTCCATTGGACTTATTTCGAACTGTTTTGCTGCGCGCCTGCCCAGGGGGCAGCTCAGGTGAGTAAGTTTGGATTATGTGACGAGATTATATTTATTTTCCTTCCTTATTTCTTGTTTAGAGGCCTGAGGCCAATATTATATTGCGTGTGATGTATGTGTATGTGTAAATTGCCCATCGGACAGGGGAGATGCTGTCTGATTTTATATTGGCTCAGCGACTCTTCTGGTCTTGGGGCGTGACAAAGGCAATGGAGGAGAGCCTGGACAAAGGAGTGACCTTCTCGTTGAGGTTTAATAATTATATCGACCATGTGCGCTTACATTTTGTATGTCCTTCGGATGTTATCCTTTCATGTACCATACTCATAAGTAAAAGGAAACTTGTTACCTATGTGTTGCAGGTATTCTCGCAATGGTTAAACATCATGCTTGCTTGTTTTCACTAGTCGAGGGTGTTCCTCTATGTCTCATCGCCTACATGCTGGCTTCCATCCCCTCCGTATGCACACAGACCTTCCTTGGGGTCATCGTTAGAGGTAGTAGGACCTTTACAGCTCCTGGTCGAGCATCTGCAGCACCACAACCAGGCCTACTTATCTCGGGCCTCCGCAGCACCATGAGACAATAGGGTTTTAGCAGCTCCCAGCTGAGCATCCGCAGCACCACGACCAGACCTACTCACCTCGGGCATCCGCAGCCCCACGAGGTAGTAGGGTTTTAGCAGCTCCTGGTTGGGCATCCGCAGCACCACGACCAGGCCTACTCATCTCGGGCATCTGCAACACCGCAAGTTAGTAGAGTTTTAGCAGCTCCTAGTCGGGCATCCGCAGCACCACGACCAGACCTACTCACCTTGGGCATCTGCAGCACCGCGAGGTAGTAGGGTTTTAGCATCTGCTAGTCGGGCATCCGTAGTACCACGACCAGACCTACTCACCTCGGGCATCCACAGCACCGCGAGGTAGTAGGGTTTTAGCAGCTCGTGGTCGGGCATCCGCAGCACCACGACCAGGCCTACTCACCTTGGGCATCCGCAAGACCGCGAGATAGTTGGGTTTTAGCAGCTCCTGGTCAGGCATTTGCAGTACCATGACCAGGCCTACTCACCCCGGGCATCCGCAGCACCGTGAGGTAGTAAGGTTTTAACAGTTCTTAGTCGGGCATCCGCAGCACTGGGAGGTAGTAGGGTTTTAGCAGCTCCTAGTCGGGCATCCACAACACCATGACCAGGCCTACTCACCTCGGGCATCCGCAGCACCACGAGGTAGTAGGGTTTTATAAGCTCCTGGTCGGGCATCCGCAGCACCACGACCAGACCTACTCACCTCGAGCATCCGCAGCACCGCAAGGTAGTAGGATTTTAGCAGCTCCTGGTCGGGCATCCGTAGCACCACGACCAGGCCTACTCACCTCGGGTATCTGCAGCACCGTGAGGTAGTAGGGTTTTAGTAGCTCCTGGTCGGGCATCTGCAGCACCATGACCAGGCCTACTCACCTCGGGCATCTGCAATACCGCGAGTTAGTAGGGTTTTATGGCAATTGTATTGTCTCTTCATGGTAAGACATCTCGTTTATTTCATGATTGACACTGTAAGACAACAGAAATACATAAACAAGCACATATTGTATCTCACAAATCTCACCGAGTGCGGTATAGTTGGAGATAATTGGCATGCCATGGCCTCTCAAGCTTCCTGCCGTTGTCGTCTTATAGATAGTAGCTACCTCCGACTAGCTTTCTGACGACGATATAAGGTCCGCCCCATTGCGGCTCGAGTTTTCCGAGCTCGCCTACTAGCTTGAGTCGTTTCCAGACCTTGCCCCTGACTTGAAAGGTTCGAGCGATGACTCGGCGGTTGTATGCTTGTTGCATGTGCTGCTTGTATGCTACTAGCCGGGTGGCCGCTTTGTCCCGTACCTCTGACACAAGATCCAGGTCGATCAACCGCTCCTGATCATTTTCCTTCTTGTTGTAATGTTGTCATCAGGTTGACTCTTCACCGACTTCCACCGGGATTTGATTCTGCGCTATACTCCAGATTGAAAGGGCTCCGACCTGTTCCTTCCCTGGGAGTTGTGCGATAGGACCATAGAATACTCGCTAGCTCTTCGATCCAGCTACCTCCAATGTGGTCCAGCTTTATCTTGAGCCCCCTGACGATCTCTCGGTTGACGACTTCTGTTTGCCCATTGCTCTAGGGGTAGGCGACTGAAGTGAAGGCTTGGCGAATGCCTAGCCCTTCACACTATTCCTTGAGTTTATGTCCGACAAACTGTCTGCCATTGTCTGACACCAACTTATGAGGGATTCCATACCTACAAACGATGTCCTTCCATAGAATTTTCATCACTGCGGCCTCCGTGGTGTGCGTAAGACGCTCAGCTTCCACCCATTTGGAGAAATAGTCCAACAGGACCAGCAAGAACTTCTTCTTTTGGGGCCCGATTGGAAAGGGACCCACAATGTCCATTCCCCACTGATCAAATGGGCAAGAAACTATGGAGACTCGAAGTAGCTCAGCTGGGCGGTGAGTGACATGCCGATGCTTTTGACAAGCCTCACATCCGGCTACAAACTGGAGGGCATTTGCTTGCAGTGTTGGCCAAAAGTATCCGGCCAGGATGATCTTCTTAGCCAGGGATCTTCCCTCAACGTGCCTCCCGTATATCTAGAAGCTCGGTGGCGAAAGAGTCCACCTCCTTTATCATCAGTCGGCATATTCCCACTGCGTAGGAACTCCACATAGGGCTCTCTCCAATCAGTTAATGTAATGATACCATCTTCTTCTTCGATTTGAGCCACCGTCCCTTCGGTGGTACTGGGCTCGTCTAACTTACATGCAGAAATGGAGCTATCCAACTTGGCTAGCTCATCTGCCTTGATATTGTCCGCTCGGGACATCTTCTATGTTGGATCGGGTTGGACCGGCTAGAGGGGGTGAATAGACGGGGAAAAAAAATTATGAAAGTGGAGGCACTCGTCTTTAAAAAAGAACTTGGTCGCAACTGAGAACGTTGCTTCCAAGGCAGTGGACGCTCAATAAAAATCTCCTTGTGGCGGAGAAGCCTTACAAAAATAGCACGCTTGAGATTTTACAAGAATGAATAAAAATGATTGATTTCTAAAGCAAAACCTCTAAGTCTATTTATAGCCTAAGAGAATAAATCTGGATTGTTGATCACTTTTCTCTTGGCCGTTGATCCATGGATGTAATCTGGATGGTTGATCTTGGATTAGATTAAACTGCATCCATTGGATCTGATTAAAGGATAAAGTTATCCTTTAAGAGATAACTTTATCTTTTGCTCGCAACAAATAAATAACTTTATCATCTGCTCGCAACAACTTTAATCACATCTCTTTCTTATCTCAGTCGGTAAGGTTGATGATTTATGTCGGCGAGGTTGCTGGTTCGAATCTTTGCAGCAACAAATAAAATTCTTTTTGTTTCACGTGTCTTGTTTGACTTGGTCAAACTGACCAGTCTTTTGGTTCATCTTCTGGGTGATTTCCGGCCAACCGGAGTTAGGCTCACCCGAACCCGACTCCGGTCTTTCGCCCCTCGAGCGTCCTTCCTCCCGGCTTCTCGTCCCTCGGACACCGCGCACGTCCTTCTCGCTCCACCGGCGTACTCTTCCGCAGCTTCCGCGTCCCTCGGATTGTACCGAGCCCGTCGGCTCACTTCTCCGCACAATCCTTCTCGTCCGCTACGTCTTACGCTCGACTTCCTCCGTACCTAAGCTCCTGTACACTTAGCAGAGGGATTAAACATACCAGGACCTAACTTAAATCGGTTGATCATATCAAAATCAACCAGGGGTACTTACAATCTCCCCCTTTTTGATGTGTATCAATCCGAGTTAAATTAGGGTAATCAAAATAAAAAAAACATACATAATAATGTAAACAGTTTAAGTTCAAAAAAACTTAAATTTCAAGTAAATTAAAATTCTACCCCTTAACTTAGTACTATTCCTCCCCCTTTGATCACATCAAAAAATTGGGAAATATAAGTAGGGAAGAAAAATTTTTGAGTGCGATAAAAAATTTTCTAAGTGAAAAAAAAGCGTGTTGACACAGATTATTCAAATTTAAAATGGCATATTTTTTTCAAAGTTAATTCCATTTTTTTGTAAAAAAAATTTAAAAAATCTAAAATTTTTTTTGATAAAATCCACAGTTGATGAGGAGATCCAAAAAAAATCGAATCTGGTCAAAATCTTTTTCTATCGAATTTTGAAAATTAAAAAAAATCATATTTCAATAAAAAAAATCTAAATAGTTTTTGTTAAAGTTGAAGATGAAATATGAGTTTGGACAAATATTTTGAGTTTTAAATTCATTCATCAAGTCCAAAAATGACAGACCAACACATAAGAGTTCTTGAAGTGTAAATTTTAAAAAATTGGAAAAAATACTTCGAAAAATTTGAAAAAAAAATTGTAATGAGTCTTCCCCCTAAACTCTTAATTTCAAATTTCGAGGAAAAAAATATTCGAAAAATTTTGAAAGAAGTTCCAGTAGATAGACAGCATAATTGTGCATAAAAAAAATAAAGACATAATTTTTATTAGAGAAACAAAATGCGCACATATATAATAACCAAAAAAAAATTATCAGTTTAATACAAATTTAGGAACCCAAAATAAGTTTCTGTCTACAGGATTAATTAAAAACTTAGGCGGAATATAGCTTTTGGGCACCTTTTTAAATTGACCCTTATGATTTTAAAATACCAATTTAAATTATCAGGAAAGTAATTTTTCTTTTGGCGTAAATATGCAATATCAAGTTCTAATTTTTGCACCAAGTTTTTCAAATTATCATTTTCATTTTCCAAAATTTCAGACGAGGATGTAAGTGTTAATTCATTTTTTAATTTTTAATTTTCTTTTTCTAATCTACAATTAGATTTGAGCAAAGCTTTAACTCCAGCATATAATTGATCATGAGGAAGAAAACAAACCTCACTTACCGGGTCGCTTTCGAAAGGCGAGGTTCCTCTTTCGTCGTCGCTTTCTTCTGACGTCTCTCCCCCTTCATCAATGCTCCCTTTTTGATGATTTGCCATCAGCGCAAGTCCCGCATATTCTTGACCTTCCGACTCTTCTAACGAGGACTCATCGTCGAGTTGGATCTTCCTTGTCTTCAGTGCGGCGATGTCTGATTTCTTATTCTTCTCTTCATGCAATTCTAGGAATTTCTCCCAGAGCTCTTTTGCCGAGTTGTAATTCTCGATGCGGTTAACTTCTTGCGTGAGAAGAACGGCTAGTAGATGAAATTCAGCTTTGCCGTTTGCTTCAAAGTCTGATTTCTCCTTCATTGTCCATGACTCTATTTCTTTATCCTTGCCGTTGTTGTCTTTAGGAACTGAAAAACCATTTTTCATAATTATTAGCAATTCAATATCAGTTTTAAAAAATACCTGCATTCGGCGCTTCCACATCGCGAACTCCCCCTCAAACTTCGGCGGGTTGATTACGGCTCCAACCATTTTCTTGAAATTGCTACAGTCGGCGGTTAGTCCTTCTGCGGCGACCTTGGCTCTGATCCCACTTGTTGGATCGGGTTGGACCGGCTAGAGGGGGTGAATAGACGGGGAAAAAAAATTATGAAAGTGGAGACACTCGTCTTTAAAAAAGAACTTGGTCGCAACTGAGAACGTTGCTTCCAAGGCAGTGGACGCTCAATAAAAATCTCCTTGTGGCGGAGAAGCCTTACAAAAATAGCACGCTTGAGATTTTACAAGAATGAATAAAAATGATTGATTTCTAAAGCAAAACCTCTAAGTCTATTTATAGCCTAAGAGAATAAATCTGGATTGTTGATTGTTGATCACTTTTCTCTTGGCCGTTGATCCATGGATGTAATCTGGATGGTTGATCTTGGATTAGATTAAACTGCATCCATTGGATCTGATTAAAGGATAAAGTTATCCTTTAAGAGATAACTTTATCTTTTGCTCGCAACAGATAAATAACTTTATCATCTGCTCGCAACAACTTTAATCACATCTCTTTCTTATCTCAGTCGGTAAGGTTGATGATTTATGTCGGCGAGGTTGCTGGTTCGAATCTTTGCAGCAACAAATAAAATTCTTTTTGTTTCACGTGTCTTGTTTGACTTGGTCAAACTGACCAGTCTTTTGGTTCATTTTCTGGGTGATTTCCGGCCAACCGGAGTTAGGCTCACCCGAACCCGACTCCGGCCTTTCGCCCCTCGAGCGTCCTTCCTCCCGGCTTCTCGTCCCTCGGACACCACGCACGTCCTTCTCGCTCCACCGGCGTACTCTTCCGCAGCTTCCGCGTCCCTCGGATTATACCGAGCCCGTCGGCTCACTTCCCCGCACAATCCTTCTCGTCCGCTACGTCTTACGCTCGACTTCCTCCGTACCTAAGCTCCTGTACACTTAGCAGAGGGATTAAACATACCATGACCTAACTTAAATCGGTTGATCACATCAAAATCAACCAGGGGTACTTACATTCTATAGAATAACCTCTGTGAAAGAGGATCTCAACTGCTCGTATATGGCTGCTACATACCTCTGTACGTGCTCACATTTTATTTCGAAGTTGCCCTTTATTTGCTGAGTAACGAGCTGGGAGTCCGAATGCAGATGACTTGAGCAGCTCCCACATGCTTGGCTGCTTGTAACCCTGTTAGGATCGCCTCGTACTCAGCTTCATTGTTGGTGGCTCGGAAGTGGATCCGAATAGATAAATGCAACTTATCTCCCCGGGAGGAAACCATTATCACCCTGACTCCACTGTGCTTTCTGTTGGACGACCCATTGACATAGATCTTCCATACTCCTTCAGCTTCTGACTTAGGAATAGCTTCGAGCATGAAATCTGAAAGAGCTTGTGCCTTAATGGTGGTACGGGGTTGGTACTCAATCCTATACTCGCTCAGCTCTGCTGTCCATTTGATCAACCAACCAGAAGCTTCCGGATTGGTGAGGACTCGTCCGAGCGGACTGTTGGTGAGAACTACAACAGGATGTGCTAAGAAGTATGGTCGGAGCCTCCGGGCCATTAATACCAGAGCATAGGACAACTTCTCCATTGTAGTGTATCATGTCTCTACGTCCTTCAGGAGGTATCCGAAGAAGTAAATCTGATACTGCACAGTGCCTTCTTCTCGGATGAGCGTAGAGCCCACCGCTTGTTCAGCTGTGGACATATAGACAAACAATGTCTCCCCTTCCACTAGCTTGTAAAGGATGTGGAGCCCGGCCAGATAGGCTTTCAGATCCATAAACGCCTTCTCACACTAGTCGTCCAAGTCAAACCTGACTGTCTTTCACAGAATATTGAAGAATGGCAGAGTCCTGTCGGCAGACTTGGAGATGAACCTGGACAAGGCCGTAATTCTGTCATTCAGCCGTTGTACCTCCTTGAAGTTGTGACGAGATGACATGTCCAAAATAGCCTTTACTGTTTCTGAATTAGCCTCAATTCCCCTCTCTATCACCATATACCCTAAGAACCAGCCACTCTTCACCCCAAACAGACATTTAGCGGGGTTCAGCTTTAGCATGTTGGCCCTTAGGGTGGCAAACGTCTCTTCCAGGTCGGCGATCATGTCTTTCCCCTTGTCGGTCATGACCAGGATGTCGTCCACATACACTTCAATTTTCCTCCCTATCTGATGTTGAAAGACCTTATCCATCATCCGCTGATAGGTCACGCCGACGTTACGCAACCCAAATGGCATGCCGTTATAGCAATAAGTCCCATCTACTGTCACAAAACTGACCTTCTCTTAGTCTTCAAGAGCGAGAGGGACTTTGTGATATCCTTGGTAAGCATCCAACATCGAAATAAAATCACAACCGGAAGTAGAATCCACAAGCCGGTCTATTCGAGGTAAGGGGTAGCAGTCTTTAGGGCAGACTTTATTCAAATCTCTAAAATCAATACAGACCCGCCATTTACCCTCGGCTTAGGGACAAGTACTATATTAGCTAACCAAGTCAGGAACTGAACCTCTCTTATGTGCCCAACCCTCAACAACTTGGTGACTTCCTCTCTGATAACCTTGTCTTGCTCGGGCGCGAAATATCTTCGCCTTTGCTTCATCTGTCAAGCTCCAGGGGTCACATGCAAGCGATGCGTGGCCAAGGCTGGGGGGACTCCCTTGATCTCCTCGGTAGCCCACGCAAACATGTCCTGATGGTTCTATAAGCAGCTGATCAGACGACTCCTCATCTCAGGTGTGAGGTCGGCGGCAATCCTTGTGACCCCCCTCCCCGTCTGTTGAGGGTGGATCTAGACCTCTTCGCTCTTGACCTCCCTCCGTTTTTCTTTGGGTCCTTCATCCTCTCGAGGGTTGGCCAGGTCGATTTGTAGAGCTTCATCAGCTTTCGGGTTCTTACGGGCTTCAGACCTAACCTCTCTGCTGTAGCATCGCTGGGAAGCTAGTTGATCCCCCATGACCTCGGCCACCTGCTCACCCACTAGGAACTTGATCTTTTGGTGGTAGACTGAGACCACCGCTTGGAATACGCTAAGTATTGGGCATCCCAAGATGGCATTGTAGGACGAGGGGGCATCCATGACCAGGAAAGGAGTCCTCTTCGTCCTCTCCAGCGTGTCATCTCCCAATGACAAGGATAGGGAGATTTGTCCAATGGGTTGCACTCGATATCCAGTGAAGCCAAAGAGCGGAGTGGAGACTGGATGCAGATCATCTTCATCGATCTGCATCTGGTCCAAGGCAGCCTTGTACAAGATGTTCACAGAACTACATGTATCCAAGAAGACATGCTTAACTTCATAATTTGCTATGCGTGCAAGAATTACCAGAGCATCCTCATGAGGGGCCTCCACGTCTTCTAGGTCATCCGGGCTGAATGAGATGACTGGGCCCCGGCGCTGGCTACTACTTGTCCCGATGGCGTAGTTCTCCAACCAATGGGTGTGAGCCTTCCTTGCCTGATGAGAGTCTGCTCCGGTAGGACCTCCGGAGATCACTCCCACATAGCTTGATGGAGGACCACGTATAGGAGCCTTGCCCTTCTTGGGGTCTCGTTCGGGTGAGAGAGATCGGTGGGGTGCCATCTCCCGACTACTTCCTCTGGAAAGTGACCGAGATTGCCGCCAGGTTCCATCCTCTCCTGACTGCCATTTGCGAGGAGAAAGGCTCTGTTGAGGGGATCTCCGGCGGTGCCCCGCTTTCTTTCATCGCTTCCGAGGTTTGGTATCCGCTTCCTCAGACAACCTTTTCTTCAAAGCATGACACTCCTCCATAGAGTGTGTCGTACTGCCATGGAAGTCGCAGTACTTCTTTGGTGGCCCCGGTTCTTGGTGTTAGATGTGTATACTAAAAGACTTGTCTTTTTATATATATGATCATCTATATTTTGAAAGAGAATCACAACAACACAGTTGCATGTTTATATTAGTATATGTAAAAATGTCTGATACTTTGCATTATACATAACATGGTGTGTGGTGACGCACAGAAGATTATGTTATCAGTTTCTTCCATAGTATAAGTAGAGGTTCACAACCGAGATGAAGTTGGACAAACCATCAGGATGATTGTAGTGTAATTAGGTGTGGTTTGTCTTGACCATAGAATTGTTGGAAATCGGATGGCTAGAGAGGGGGGGGGGGGTGAATATAGTCAATCACTTTCACTTAGACACAAATCAAATTTCTGCACTTAACTTTGTTAGTAGCACAACGGAAGTATGAAAACAGAAGATGCAGAAACAGAAAATGAAAGGAAACAACTACAACTACCAAGATCGCTAACAAGGAGGATTTATAAGGTTCGGGGATAACTTGCCCCTACTCCTTGGCGTGCCCTTAAGGTGAGCGATCCCTTGATCGTCGGCAGATCAAGCCCCGGTTAGCACCGGATATAAAGCAACCTCCTTCTCGGTGGAGAAACCTCTCCACAGCGTTTCAATCACAGATAAATGTTTAAGCTCAATGAAACAATAAGAAAGATCTTACTCAAGCACTCAGCAAAGACAAGAACACAGCAAGCTTTCCCGAGCTCCACCCAGCGGCGATCTCACGCAAGAAACCCTTCCTCGTGTCTTCCCGCTGTCGGACTCCAAGCTTCTTGTTCTCTCCTTCAAGCGCTCAAGTAGTGGACGGTTGCTTCAAGAATGCAATCGCTTGCTCAAGGTGATGACAACTTCAGGAAAACAGCAAGCAAGTTGTGGAGAAACACAAGGCGCGGCAAGAAACCAGTTTGCAAACTTTGCTTCCACGAAGCCTTCTTCCACACTTTTTGTTTCTCCACCAAGCATCAGATGACACCATCTCTGCAGCTCCCAGCTGCTCATCTACCAACGCCAGCTACCACTAAGCTATCCCTGGACTCCCTGAGCTTCCCTTAGCCAAGCTCCAGTCTGCAGCTCGGCCGTTGCAACCTGAGATGGAAACCGGACAAACCTGCTCTAAGGAAAGCCTCCATTGACTTCTCCTTGAGTGTTTGAATCCTCCCCTGTCACCTGCAACTTAATCAGAGTGTTAGAGAAGCATATCAAGCGGCAAATCATGTATCAGATGTAAAGCGCAGAGAATCGGATACGGTCAGAGCGTCTGACAACGCAATTTCAATTAAAGTGATCGGTCACCGGACCGATCCAGGGCTTGTGGGTCGGTCACCAGACCAATCCACTGCTTCGCTGGGATTCCCAGCCCTCGCGGCTATACACGCCTGATCGGTCACCGGACCGATCAGAGTGAAGCCTGATCGGTCACCAGACCGATCAGAGTGAAGCCTGATTGGTCACTCAGACCGATCAGGACAAATGAACAGTGATTCTGTAATCAGATCCTAAGTCCCTGATCGGTCACCGGACCGATCCAGGGTCTGATCCGGAGGAGAACTCACTCACTGTTCGCTCCCTGATCGGTCACCAGACCGATCAGGAGCAAGTCAGTGAAGAAGCTGCTTGCTCCCTGATCGGTCACCGGACTGATCAGACATCGCTGGATCGGTCACCAGACCGGTCCACGAAGGAGCAGCGTGCCAATATCCCTGATCGGTCACCAGACCGATCCAGGGAGTCAAACCCAGCCCTCCAAGCTAGGGTTTCATCCACCTTAGCCCTCCAAGCTAAGGATTTTTCCATCTAACTCTCCAAGTTGGGAATTTGCACCTAACCCTCCAAGTTAGGACTTTTCACCTAGCCCTCCAAGCTAGGACTTTTCACCTAGCCCTCCAAGCTAGGACTTTTCACCCAACCCTTCCGAGTTAGAACTTCATCCAACCTAGCCCTCTAAGTTAGGCACCTGACCCTCCAAGCCAGGACTTTTCACCTAATTCTCCATGTTGGGACTTTGCACCTAACCCTCCAAGTTAGGACTTTTCACCTAGCCCTCCAAGCTAGGACTTTTCACCCAACCCTTCCGAATTAGGATTTTCCAACACCTAGCCCTCCAAGCTAGGATTTTACACACCTAACCCTCCAGGTTAGGATTTTCCAAACCCTGCCTAATCCTCGATCAGGACTTAATCATAATCATCAACCTAAACTAAAATCGGTGTCAACACCAAAATAATAATCAGGGCCAGACTGCATCAACAATCTCCCCATTTTTGTTGTTTGACAACCCGATTTTAAGTTTAGGGATTCTCAATTAATTTTCTCAAATTTAGAATCATAGGGGAATCATGATCTTCCCCCTACAACATGATTATCCTAAACTTAACCAACTAACACTCTCCCCCTTTGTCGAACATCGAAAAGGGACTATAGGGGCTGTTAAGTTTAACCACACTCCCCCTCAACCTTAGGGGTATCCCAAAACAACAATTTGATTTTTGATAAGCATATGAATACATATGACAAAACGATATAGACATGACAAAACAAGCATATGTATCATATGAGCATGACATCATAAGCATGAAGATAGCTATGGATCAAGTATGTAGATAGTACATCATAGCATCAACAATAAGCAACTAAAGTAGGATAAAACATGCATCAAGGTCAGAAGAAATAAGTCATAAAACAGCCAGAGTAATCAACCGATGCAAGACAGATACAACAAAATCCAGACACGTGTGATGCAAGACCACAACAAATAAGTCAAGTGGCATACAGCCCAAAAGTCACACCACTAAACAGTCAAATATGTATAACATCAGAAGAGACACTGGTCATCCAAATTCAAATGTCAGTGGGGGGATCGTCATCGTGCATGAGATCATCTATCGTGGCATCCGCAGACCCTAGTGCAGCACTGCCCGAAGGGGCATCCCCTGGAAAAGTATGGCGGCGCCACTTTACATATCACGTCTGCTGCAATGCCTGGACTCCAGAGACAGTGGAATCTATGCCGGTCAATCGGCGATCAAAGGAACGAAAATCCGAGCGGATCTCCTCTCGATGAAGCTCTCGTAGATGAACATCCTCCTGAAAGGTCCGGTCCAGCTCGTAGATCTGCCATCGTAGATCTGGCTCGGGCTCGTCGTCATAATCAGCAGCTGCATCGGCTGGCGCCTGAACCTGTGGACCGCCCCTCGATAACTCACCAAGAACCCTACCATCTTTCCAGACCAACACCCGATCATGCTCCCGAACGATGATGCCGGACTTGGCAAATGCCCGCCGGCCAAGTCGGCAATCCTGTCGGACCATAGGCATCGTCCGACCCTTAGTGACATCAACACCAACTGACATGAGTCAGTCGGTGATGACGTGACCAAAAGGCATGTAGACCGTGCGGCGGCTGGGCTCTCAATAAGATAGAATGAACTGGAAGATGCTCTCCATGATATCGAAGTCCAATCGGCGGTGCATGCCGTAGAGCATCAGACAGTGATAGAGTCGAATCTCAGTTAAAGGTTTGGAGGTGATTGGGAGAATACAATTTGTGATAATCTTGAATAATATGTAGCTAGTGGGAGAAAGACGCAGTGCAGCAAAGGTAGGAAAGTCAGGGCCCAATTCATCAAGTCCGTCGGGGCGAGGAAGACCGAAGAAGTACTGATGGATACCATCTGGAGTGACATCCGCAAACGGTGCCAATAACGGATTGGGAAGCTCAGGGTAGATCGAATACATGTTTGGTGATTGACGACCACCCAAATACTCTGCCAAAATCTCATAAGAAAAGTCAAGGTTCTTCTTGGCGACTCGAGTGGTGAACTCGAAGCCTCCTTGAGGTCCTTGCTGAAGATTGTTATAGAATTCAGAGACGATGTCATAATTGATAGTTCTTTCCAGAGAGAGGAGAAAACCAAGGTTGTAATGCAGGACTATCTCCATGACCGATGGACAATACTCAGTCAGGAAGGGGACATCTATTGATCGGCAGGGTAGCATTTTGAAAGTCCTTGACTGGAAGGCCTGTTCACAAGCCGCATTTGGGAATCGGGAGCTCAAAGAAGGCTGAGGCCTTCTGGAGGGCGCAGGTGAAGAGGGGGCTTTCCCCCTCGAGCTGCCCTCAACAGCTTCTTTCCCTTTAGAAGATTTTCTAGAGAATTGAAATGATCAAGACACATGATTTAATCAGGAATTGATCATACATGGTTTGAATCAATTGAGCAAGGTTGATACGAATGTAGGTTGAATCACACAAAGTCAAGAGTTGATTATACAAAGAGTAATCACATGAACAAGATCAGACCAATTTGATCAAGAATGGTAAGACCCAATCAGAGAATGTAATCAAAACACAATGATGAAGAGTAGATCAAAAGACAAGACCCAATCAGTGAATAAAAGACGAAACATTTGATCGAAAGGGTCACGGCCAGATCAAGGGGTCACA
>JAGFNQ010002589.1:224296-277207 GCA_024364735.1 Boesenbergia rotunda | reverse complement strand
TTTGGAAATTCGGTACTCTCAAACCCAGGTGGTTGTTCGACATAGACCTCTTCTCTAATCAAACCATTTAGAAAGGCCGATTTGACATCCATTTGGTATAATTTGAAGCCACGATGTGCTGCAAATGCTAACATCAATCGGATGGACTCTAATCGTGCCACGGGAGCATAAGTCTCATCATAATCAAGGCCTTCAACTTGACTATAGCCCTTGGATACTAAGCGTGTCTTGTTTCTAATGATTTCTCCCTTATGGTTCAATTTGTTCTTGAAGACCCATTTGGTTCCAATGATGGTGGTCTTCTTAGGTCTAGGGACTAAGTCCCAAACTTGACTCCTTTCGAATTGACCTAGTTCATCTTGCATTGCAATAATCCAATCAGGATCATTTAATGCTTCATCAATTTTTCTAGGTTCAATTTCGGAAATTAGGGCAACTTCATTAGCCTCATTCCGGAAGAATGATCTAGTTCTAACCCCATGATGGATGTCTCCAACAATTTGGTCTTGGGGATGACTAGAGGCTAATCTAGCTTGCCTTGGTGTTGGTGGTGCTTCATGAATAGGTTCACTAGACACAAGTTCAGCCTCAGGATCCGGCTGATCAATGGGTTGTCTAGGCTCACCGTCATCGGATTCTTCACCATCAACAACATTTGGACTTTCATTCAAACTTAGTCTCCTAAGTTCGAATTGGACTTCATCTTCTGGTTGACCATTGACTTTTGGAATTTCTTCAAAGAGAACATCAGAAGATTCTTCAACTAGTCTAGACTTTTTGTTGTAGACTCGATAGACTTTGCTAACCAGGGAGTACCCGACTAGTATCCCTTTATCAGCCTTAGCCGTGAACTTTCCAAGATGATCCTTAGTGTTTAGAATGAACACCTTACAACCAAACACCCGAAGGTGTTTAACCGTAGGTGGTTTTCCAAACCAAAGTTCATGGGGAGTCTTTCCTAAAAACCTATGAATGAGGATCCGGTTTTGCACATAGTAAGCTGTATTTATAGCTTCGGCCCATAAGTAATTCGGGAGTGAGTACTCATTGAGCATGCTTCGTGCTGCCTCTTGAAGTACACGGTTCTTCCTCTCGACAACACCATTTTGTTGTGGTGTTCTAGGAGTAGAGAACTCATGTCTATAACCCTTATCTTGACAAAATTTCAAAAACCTTTGATTTTGAAACTCACCTCCATGGTCACTTCTAATTGTCTTAATTGTTAAAGATTTCTCATTTTCTACCCTTCTACAAAAAGAAATGAAAACATCTAAGGTTTGGTCCTTATATTTTAAAAAGTAAGTCCATGTATATCTAGTGAAGTCATCAATGATCACAAAGCAATATCTACTTCCATTCAATGATATGATAGTACTACAATCAAATAGATCCATATGAAGTAAATCTAATGCAGTAGAAGTACTTACAGCGCTTTTACCTTTATGTGCAGATTTTGTTTGCTTACCCATTTGACATGCATCACAAAGTTTATCTTTTTCATACTTGATGCTTGGTAAGCCACGAACCAATCCCTTGTTGGCCAACTTCCGGATGTTCTTCATGTTCACATGTGCTAACCTCCGGTGCCAAAGGGTGGACTCTTCTTCTTTTGACATGAAACACTTAGCAGAAACATTAGTAGCACTTTTAAATGAAACTTGATAAATATTGTCTACTCTTGTTCCTACTAGTACCGTGTCCAAGGTGTCATGTTGTCTAACTAGACATTGACTTGGTTGGAAATCAATTGTGTAACCCGTGTCACATAATTGACTGACACTTAGGAGATTAAATTTCATCCCCTTGGCTAGAAGGAAGTTTGAAATTCTAAGACATTCGGATATTTGAATGTCTCCTATTCCTATGACCTTAAGACTACCATTGTTACCAAATGATACATTACCTCTACTTTTCTTGTGAAGTGTGGTAAACAATGATCTATCCCCGGTCATGTGTTTGGAGCATCCACTATCAACAAACCAAGTTGATAGATGCTCCCCCTCAATCATTACCTACATAATTCGAAAAATAGAAGTTTTAGGTACCCAAATCTTAGGACCTAAAGCATCAACTAAACAAGACTTAGGCACCCATCCTTGACAACTTTCTTTTGAATTTTGGGTGTCCTAGATTGTCTCATATCAGTTCTAGACATGAGAGACACAAATGAGGGTTCCTTAGGACGGTAACCAATACCGGCCCTATTGTAGACTGCCCTTTGGGCATTTAGGATCATGTCTAGGGTCTTAGAGCTAGTTGAGAACTTCTCAAGAATATTCTAGAGTTTCTCAACTTCACTCTTCAAAGATTTGTTCTCTTCTTCTAGTAAGTCATTATGCAAATCATCTACTTCCTCAACCTTAGAGGATTTCAAGTTTTCAACTTCAAGTTTCAAAGACTTAATTTCATCTTCTAACAATTCAACATGCAAATCATCAATGTTATCATCTCTAGATAATTTCAATTGATTAATTTTTAATTGCAATGCTTTAACCTTATTTTTTGATTTCTTAAGCATACTAGTTAAACATGCAATTGCTCTATAACATTTTTCAAACTCGGGAGAAGTTACCTCTTCATCATCCGAGGATGATGAAGCCGCGTTTGAGGAACATGAAGATTCATCACTGCTCTCCTCTCCAAGAGCCATAAGTGCCACATGCCTTGTGCTCTTCTCCTCCTTCTCTTCATCGGATGAACTTGAGGATGACTCATCCCAAGTGGCCTTCAAGGCCTTCTTCTTCTTCTTGAATTTCTCTTCTTTCTTTTTGGATTTCTCATCCTTCTTCTTAAGTTTTGGACATTCATTCTTGAAATGTCCTTTCCTACCACACTCAAAGCAAGATGCATTAGTCTTATCAAGTTTAACTTCACTAGAGTTACCTCTACTCTTAAAACGTCGATCCCTTCGCATCATCCTTCGCACGAAGTTCGCCATCTCGGAAGAAGAAGAACCGCTGCCATCTTCCTCGGAATCAGACTCGGATTCGGAAGAGGATGAAGACGAAGAGACCTCCTTCTCCTTCTTCTTCTTGTTTGACCGGTCACCTGCAACTAAGGCAATCCTCTTCTCCTTGGGGCCTTTGTTAGGCATTTCATGCAATTCCATCTCACAAAATAGATCATCTAATTTTACAATGGATAGATCCTTGGAAACTTTGTAGGCATCCACCATGGATGACCACAAAGCATTCCTTGGAAAGGCTTTCAAGACATACCTCACAAGGTCGCGATTCTCGACCTTTTCATCAATCGAATGAAGCTCATTGAGGACTTCCTTGAACCGACTATGAAGCTCACTTACCGATTCATTCTCCTTCATGGAGAGATTTTGAAGTTGATTGAGGAACAAGTTTCTCTTTGCGATTCTTGAATCTCGGGTGCCCTCATGGAGTTCGATGAGCTTGTTCCACAAGTCCTTTGCACTTGTGAAAGGACCAACCTTGATGAGTTGGTCTTTGTTCATGCCACATTGTAAATTGACAACCGCCTTCGCGACGGCTTCACTCTTCCTAGTTTGTTCAGCAGTCCACCACCACGATTCGAGTTCTTTGCCTTCATCATCCTTCGGAGGGGTGAATCCCTCCTTCACCGCGAACCAAGTATGGATGTCCATCTTCAAATAATATTCCATCTTCGATCTCCAATATTGGAAATCAGCACCATCGAAGAATGGAGGTCGGGTGGTGGAAAATCCTTCTCTCAAAGCCATCTTGTTGATAACTCTCGGATGTTAAGCCGTAAACAGAGCCCCAAGCTCTGATACCACTTGTTGGAAACCGGATGGCTAGAGAGGGGGGTGAATATATCCAATCTCTTGAACCTTTGGCACTTATCAAGATTTCTGCACTCAACTTATCAGTAGCACAGCGGAAGAAGCAAAGGAAAACGAAGCAGTGCAGTAAACTAAAAACAGAAATGAAAGCAAACAAAGACAGCTACCAAGATCGCTAACAAGAGGGTTTACAAGGTTTGGGGATAACTTGCCCCTACTCCTTGGCGTGCCCTTAAGGTGGGCGATCCCTTGATCGTCGGCAGATCAAGCCCCGGTGTTCACCGGATATAACGCAACCTCCTTCTCGGTGGAGAAACCTTTCCACAGCATTTCAAACAAGAATATAGATTTAAGCTTAATGAAACACAGAGAATACTCTTACTCAGCACCTAGCAAGGACAAGAGCACAACGAGCTTATCCCGAGCTCCACCCAGCGACGATCTCACACAAGGACTCCCTCCTTCGTGTCTTCTCACTGTTGGACTCCAAGCTCCTTGTTCTTTCCTCCCAGCACTTACGTAAGAGTTGGTTGCTTCTCGATTGCAGTTGCTTGCTCAAAGTGATGAAGACTTCAGAAACACAGCAAGCAAGTTGTGGAGAAACACAAAGCGCAACAAGAACTTCAGCAAGCTCAACACAGAAAACTGTCGAACACTTCTCTCCTTCAGTCGAAGTCTTCTTCTCCTTTTTGTTTCTCCACCAAGCATCAGATGACACCATCCCTGCAGCTCCCAGCTGCTCATCTACCAACGCCAGCTACCACTGAGCTATCCCTGGACTCCCTGAGCTTCCCTCAGCCAAGCTCCAGTCTCAGCTCCAGTCTGCAGCTCGGCCGTTGCAACCTGAGATGGAAAAACAGACAAACCTGTTCCAAGGAAAGCCTCCATTGACTTCTCCTCGAGTGTTTGAATCCTCCCCTGTCACCTGCAGCTTAATCAGACTGTTAGAGCAGTATATCACACAGTAAATCAAATATCAGAAGCAAACAGCAGCGAATCGGATATGGTCAGGCACGATCAGAGCGTCTGACAGTGCAATTTGAATTAAAGTGATCGGTCACCGGACCGATCAGAGAGCCTCCTGATCGTTCACCAGACTGATCAGGCTGGGTCCAGACCGATCAGGCTCCGTCCTGATCGATCCCCAATGCTCAATCAGAAATCGCAATTTCTTTGAGATTCTCTTGGACCGATCACCAGACCGATCCCAGGTTGTGGATCGATCACCGGACCGATCCACCCCTTTATTGGGCGATTTCTGAGCTTCGCAGTCCAGACCTCCTGATCGATCATGGGACCGATCAGGAAACATCCTGATCGGTCACCAAACCGATCAGGCTGGGTCCAGACCGATCAGGCTCCATCCTGATCGATCATAGAGAGGAACCTGCGACACTGGACCGTTCTCCCGAACGTTCTGCACAGTGATCCTGATCGGTCACCAGACCGATCAGGAGCAGTTCAGCAAGGGAACTCAACCTCACTGTTTGCTCCCTGATCGGTCACCAGACCGATCAGGAGCCAATCAGTGGGTGAAACGAATACTCCCTGATCGGTCACCAGACCGATCAGTCATTGCTGGATCGGTCACCAGACCGATCCACGAAGGAGCACCGTGCCAACTCCCTGATCAGTCACCAGACCGATCCAGGGGGCTCCAACCACCTTAGCCCTCCAAGCTAAGGATTTCTCACCTAACCCTCTAAGTTGGGAATTTGCACCTAACCCTCCAAGTTAGGACTTTTCACCTATCCCTCCAAGCTAGGACATTTCACCTAGCCCTCCAAGCTAGGACTTTTCACCCAACTCTTCCGGATTAGGACTTTTCCAAACCTAGCTCTCCAAGCTAGGACCTGACCCTCCAAGCCAGGACTTTTTCACCTAATTCTCCAAGATAGGAATTTGCACCTAACCCTCCAAGTTAGGACTTTTCACCTAGCCCTCCAAGCTAGGACTTTTCACCCACCTCTTCCGAATTAGGACTTTTCACACACCTAGCCCTCCAAGCTAGGATTTTCAACACCTAACCCTCCAGGTTAGGATTTTCCAACACCTAGCCCTCCAAGCTAGGATTTTCCATACCATGCCTGATCCCCGACCAGGACTTAATCATAATCATCATAATCATAATCAACCTAAACTAAAATCGA
Source organism: Boesenbergia rotunda (assembly GCA_024364735.1). Lineage (NCBI taxonomy): Eukaryota > Viridiplantae > Streptophyta > Magnoliopsida > Zingiberales > Zingiberaceae > Boesenbergia > Boesenbergia rotunda. The sequence goes on along the minus strand of JAGFNQ010002589.1, from coordinate 271,282 downwards.
TGTCAACATCAAAACAACAATCAGGGTCAGACTGCATCAACAAATCAGAGTATTTTAAACGAAAGTTTGTTTCCTCCCCTGGATGGAATCTCCCCCTCGATTTTTCAAAAGTTCATGGGGTTTTTTGAAAATAACTTCTAAGTCTAAAGATGGATTTAATTTTACTTAGAATAATTTTCAACAGAAACTTTATATTTTCCAAAATAATTTTGGTTGTGTATTTTGGAATACTTGTAGAATATTTATGTTTAAATGTTTAGACAAATTTAAAACTTAAGAAGGATCTTGAAAACTTAAGTTTTGAGTACTAAGAAAAATTTTGAAGCCTTAAGTTTAAAGTACTCAATAAGTTTTGAAAACCTTTTAATTTTTAAAGTACTTAGTAATTTTTGAAAATAATTTTAAAAACTTAAGAAGGATCTTGAAAACTTAAGTTTTGAGTACTAATAAAAATTTTGAAGCCTTAAGTTTAAAGTACTCAATAAGTTTTGAAAACTTTTAAGTTTTAAAGTACTTAGTGATTTTTTAAAACAATTTTAATTTTAAGTACTTTAGGAATGTTTGAAAGACTTAAGTACTTTAGTGAAGTTTTGAGAAACATAAGTACTTACGGAAGTTTTGAAAACTTAAGTACTTTAGTGAAGTTTTGAGAAACATAAGTACTTTAGTGAAGTTTTGAGAAACATAAGTACTTAGGGAAGTTTTGAAAACTTAAGTACTTAGGGAAGTTTTGAAAGACTTAAGTACTTTAGTGAAGTTTTGAAAACTTAAGTACTTAGAAAAACTTGGTACTTTGAAAAACTTAGTACTTTTTGAATAAAGGATAGAGTTTGAAACTTTTTGAAAAAAAAAATTTAAACTTTCTCCTTTCCTATCTCTCCCCCTTTGCCATATATCAAAAGCAAATAAATACAGCAGAAACAGGATCATTAAATTGCATAAAGGAAAATAACTTGCATGATTTTGCTGTACTGAACCAATTCATGATAAGAATTAAACCAAATCAGTTTCAATTTTCTCTTTTAGGGACCTGTCTAACCCAATTGGCTACTAACCAACTGTTATAAATAGTAGTTTTCGCTAGGGTTAGTCAAGTTAAGTGTGCTGTTCAAGTTAGATTTTCTTAACTTGACACTTAACTTGATTACTTTGTAAGTTGTATTTAGTGCCCTAATTACTGCAGATGCACTGACTTAAAGCATCTTGAATTAAGGTAAAGACCTAAGCATCTCAACCCTTTCTAGGTTATCAATCAAAAGTACCCTAAGGTGCTTGTGAGATGCTGGCTTCTAAATCTATAGGTGCATGCAGTTCTAGGGTTAGGGCCTAGGCTAAGTCCATTTGCGAAAAAGTCCTAGTTTTGAAAAGGGGTAGTTTTGAAAATAAAACTAAGTCGAAAACTTTATTTTTAAAACTTTTCAAAACTGAATAAAAGTTGATTTTAAAAGCATTTAAATACTGCTTTAAAACTGATTTTAAGTAAGAAACCCAATAGTAGACTAAACCTATTCTACCAGGCATAATCCTAACTGCCTTCTTAGTGAGCTGAACTCAGACTCAGGTAGCGGTTTAGTAAATATGTCAGCTAGGTTGGATTTAGAGTCCATATGCTTAAGTACTATTTCACCCCTGGCTACATGTTCTCTTACAAAGTGATGTTTGACTTCTATGTGTTTAGTTCTGGAATGTTGGATTGAGTTCTTAGTTAGATTAATTGAGCTTATATTGTTAATGAATACTTGAGTTTGGGTGTAGCAGAGCTGGAAGTCCTTAAGAGTGTGCATCATCCATAAAAGTTGTGCTACACATTCTCCTAAGGCAACATATTCAGCTTCTGTTGTGGATAGAGCTACACAGTGTTGTTTTCTGCTGCACCAACTTACTAGACTCTGTTCTAACAGTTGGCAGCTTCCACTTGTGCTCTTTCTATCTAATTTGCAACCAGCATAGACAGAATCCGAGTATCCTGACAAATCGAAGGTTGAGGTTCTAGGATACCAAATCCCTACATTTAGGGTGCCCTTTACATATCTTAGTATTCTTTTTAGGGCTGCTAAGTGTGTTTCCTTAGCACAGGTTTGGTATCTAGCACACATCCCTACAGCAAAAAGAATATCAGGTCTGCTGGCTGTAAGGTATAGTAGACTACCTATCATACTTCTATAGAGTTTAAGGTCTACTGGTTTACCATCAGGGTCACTGTCTATTTTTATATTAGTAGCCATGGGGGTACTTATGCTTTTAGAGTTATCCATTTTAAATTTCTTTATTAACTCTTTAGCATATTTGGATTGATGGACATTGTTTCCATCTCTAGTTTGTTTAATTTGTAAGCCTAGGAAAAAGTTAAGCTCACCAACTAAGCTCATTTCAAATTCATTTTCCATTATCTTAACAAATTCTTTTAGGAAGTTTGAGTTGGTGGATCCAAAGATTATGTCATCTACGTAGATTTGGGCAATAAATATATCTTTTCCTAGGGTTTTAATAAATAAGGTTGAGTCAATTTGTCCTTGTTTAAATTCTTTAGAAATTAAGTAAGTTGATAAGCATTCATACCAGGCCCTAGGTGCTTGTTTTAGTCCATATAGTGCTTTAGTAAATTTGTAAACGTGGTCAAGTCTTTCTAAGTCCTCAAACCCAGGGGGTTGTCCTACATAAACTTCTTCTTTAATAAATCCATTTAGAAAGGCTGACTTTACATCCATTTGGTATAGCTTAAATCCTTTATGGGATGCAAAGGCTAGTAACATCCTAATGGACTCAAGTCTAGCTACTGGGGCATATGTTTCGTCATAATCTAATCCTTCTACTTGGCTGAATCCCTTTGCTACTAAGCGAGCTTTATTTCTGACTATTTCTCCTTAATCATTTAGCTTATTCCTAAAAACTCACTTAGTGTCAATGATGGATTTGCCTTCAGGTTTAGGCACTAGTTCCCAGACTTGGTTCCTCTGAAATTGGGCTAATTCTTCTTGCATAGCTATGATCCAATCAGGATCAGGTAGGGCTTCATCTATATTCTTAGGTTCTATTTTTGAAATCATTGCTATTTGACTAAGGTTTCTATAGGAGGATCTAGTCCTGACTCCTAGAGTTGGATCACCCACAATTTGATCGGATGGGTGACTGAGTCTGGGTTTCTTAGTTTTTCTAGAACTTGGTTCAGCCTCAGGTCCGGCTGGTCGGTTTGGTTCACTATTTGATTCAACTCTTTGAGCTGGTTCAATTATTGGTTCGACACTTGGTTCATTTGACTCACTAGTTGGTTCAATAGTTAGTTCGTTTATGGGTTCAATTAGGGATTCACCAATTTGTTGATTATCTTCTTGATCAGTGTTTGATGAAGTTAGATTTGGATTTGAGTTAATTTCTTCATCAAATATTAGGTTGGTTGTTTCTTCGATTTTCTTGGTTTGGTTGTTGTAAACCCTATAGGCTCTACTTGTTGTTGAATATCCTAAGAAGATGCCTGGGGTTGACTTGGACTGGAATTTTCCTAAGTAGTCTTTGGTGTTTAGGATATAGACTTTGCATCCAAAGACCCTTAGGTAGTGTAGATTTGGAAGTCTATGATAATATAGTTCATAGGGTGTTTTGTCGTGTCGTTTGTTAATCAGGACCCTATTTTGGATGTAGCAAGTCGTACTAATTGCTTCTGCCCAATATTGGTTGGCTAAGTTAATTCATTGAGCATAGCCCTAGTGGCTTCCTGTAGAGTTCTATTTTTTCTTTCGACTGTCCCATTCTGTTGGGGGGTTCTAGGACACGAGAATTCATGTATGTATCCATTTACCTTACAGAATTCCTCGAACCGTTGATTTTCAATTCTCCCCCGTGGTCACTCCTAAGTCTTTTGATTTTAGTATCGTTTTGATTTTCAATTAACTTACAAAATTCATTAAAAAGGTTGAGGGTTTCATCTTTGGTCTTTAGAAACCTAACCCAGGTAAACCTTGAGTAATCATCAACTATTACTAAGCAGTATCGGTTTCCGCTTAGTGACTTGGCTCCATGTGAATCAAATAGGTCAAGGTGCAGGAGCTCAAGTGTGGTTTGAGTTAGATCAGATTGAATTAGTTTGTGATTAGATCTGGTTTGTTTACCTTGATTGCATGATTCACATATTAAGTTTTCATGGTTTTTAATTTTGGGAATACCTTTAATTAGGCCAAGTTGGGTGATTTTTGAGATAATTCTTAGGTTAGTGTGACCTAGTCTCCTATGCCAGAGATTTGATTGTTCTAACTGAGTTAACATGCATTTGGGTACTAGGGGAAGGTTTATAGTGTAAACATTATTTTTCCTAGTGCCCTTAAGCATGATTTTTGAGTCTTGTACGTTTCTAATCAGGCAGTTAGAATTACTGAAGGTGACTATATACCCAGAATCACATAACTGACTTATGCTAAGCAAGTTAAAATTGAAGTTTTCAACCAAAAGAACTTTCTTAATAACAAAGTCAGATTTAAGTTCAATATTACCTGACCCAATTACCTTTAGTGTAGCATTGTTGCCAAATGCCACTGAGCCTAGGTTCTTAAACTTGAGTTTGGTGAATTTCAATTTATCTCCAGTCATGTGTCTAGAGCAGCCGCTATCCAACATCCATTGGTCCAAATCTTTATGTTCCTATACATAAAGAGTTATGTTGATTTGGATCCAATTAGAGTCAGGAATAGCTTAAATTGATTTTCACTGCCTAGTCTGTCTCACCCAAATCTAGGGTTTTCAATCACGTTAGCCTTACAGGTTTTGTGAGACAGGTTTTGATAAGTAAAATTATTTTGAAAAATTATTTTGAAAACCTTAAATTAATTTTTGAAAATAATTAAATTTATTTTGAAAAGAAATGTTTGAATCTACACCTAACTGATAATTTGTGTTAGATTTGAATTTGACAAACAATAATTTGAATTTGAATTTCAAAAATTGGCTTCCAGGTCTTGGCGAGGCACTAGGCCTTCTTTGGCCGTAGCCTTATTGGATCATCAACCCTTTCCTTGACAAAACCTTTTAATGAAGTTTCATTTTCAAAATTAATCTTTGAAAAATTCTGGTTTAACTAGTTTGGGTCTTGGATCGGTAGCTTCGGCTAGTTTCACCAGTCTAAAGAGACCAAGTATACTTGACCTTATTAGAATTGGTTTCCTTAACGTACTATCATCTCACCGCCACCGAATACTATGTTGTTCAAATTTCAGTTAAGTTTGTTCAGTCCTTACACTAACCATTCCTAAGTCTAAGCATGGTAAATTGCAGAAATTAAATAAACAATCAACTAAACAATTTGCAATCAAGAATTAAATTCTATCTAACAATAAATATAGTTTTTAATTTGGCTCCCCCTGGACTAAAGCCACGGTAATGGTTAGGCAAGATGTGAATCTTATCCTTGGGGATCCAATACTGATTTAATCCAGTTGGTTTGTTCAGGTACAGTTTAGGTACCCATGCGTGAACTTTATTTCTGTACTGATTCAGTATAGCAAAATAGGATCTTTGTCTAGATTTGGTTCTATAGCCTAGTCCGGATCGATTTAGAACGAACTTCTGTTTTCCAAGAATCATGTCAAGACCCTTGGAACCAGAAGTGAATCGTTCTAAAGCTGATCTAAGATCCTTAACCTGAGTTTTCAGGGAGGAATTCTCTTTCTTAAGTTTTTCAACTTGATTAGAGGTTCCTTCTTGAACCTTCTCAGTTAAGGGTTTAGAGTCAGCTCCCCCTTTCAGGAGTTTTACTTCCTGTCGGAGGGTTTCGACTCGGAGTTTAGCTTTCGCCAAATCTCGAGAAAGATAAGATATTAGTTCATTTAATTGACTTCTAGTAAATCTACTTACCTTGATTTCGCCGTCCTCTGAAAATGTCAGTCTGCCGTCATCCTGTTCTGATTCTGACTCGGTCTCGACTTCTTCTGAGGCGGTTAGTGTGAGTAGGTTCGATTGTGGGACCTCTTCTTCTTCTTCGGAGGAGGACTCGTCCCACGTTGCTTGAAGTGCTTTCTTCTTCCTTGTCTTCTTTGCTTCCTTCAAGTTAGGGCATTCGGTCTTGTAGTGGCCCTTCTTCTTGCACTCGTAACAGGTTACGTTGGGCTTGCTTTTTTCATTTGCGGGTTCAGCTGGTTCATCCTTTCTTCGGCTGGCATTCCTTCTGTTGGTTTGGTTCTTCAATTCCTTGTAGTAGTTTCTTGCCAGTCGGACCAGCTTTGGTCGATTTCCTTCATCTTCAGAGTCTGAGTCTGATTCAGACTCAGGTGTTGGTTGAGGTTTCTTCTTGGATTTCTTTTCAGATTTACATGCAATAAAGGCAATGCCTTTCTCGGCCAGGGTGCAGTTAGTCTGCTCATGTAATTCTAATTTAGAGAACAATTCATCTAATTTAATTTTTGAAAGGTCCCTTGAAACCTTGTATGCATCTACCATAGATGCTCACAAGGTGTTTCTAGGGAAAGCATTTAAAGCGTACCTTATTATGTCACGGTTTTCTACCTTGTGACCTATGGTGTGCAGTCCGTTCATTAGTTCCTGAATTCGGGCGTGGAGTTGAGCTGCCGTTTCGTTGTCGGTCATTTTGATGGTATACAGCTTGTTCAGGAGCAGAACTCTCTTGCTGATCCGAGTGTCTGATGTTCCTTCGTGCAGCTCGATCAGTTTCCCCCACAGCTCCTTGGCACTGTTGAAAGGACCCACCCGGTTCAACTCCTCTTTTGTTAAGCTGCATTGGAGGGTCTGGGTCGCCTTTGCATCAGCTTCAATCTTCCGTTTCAGAGCGGTGTCCCACTCTGTGTAGGTCTGAAGTACTCCTTCAGCATTCTTGGGAATCTCCAATCCGGACTGGATGATTATCCACATGTCCACCTGAGTTTTCAGGTGGACCTCCATTCGACTTTTCCAGTAGGAAAAGTCTTCTCCACTGAAAAGTGGAGGTCTGACTGTGCTGAATCCTTCTTGCATGGCCATTAGGGATTTTATCTGAAAAAGAGATAAGGAAAAAAAACTTTGTCCCAAGACTTGGTCTTGGATTAGTAGTGCGGGATAAAGAAAATTAAATATCGAGGGGTGTTGCACCAACCTCAATTAACGAGAAGAATTTCGAACGAAAAAAAATAAAAAAAATTTCGTAAAAATCTGAAAAATTCTCAAACTGGTGGTTGCACCAAGTTTGAGCTTCCCCGCTCTGATACCACTTGTTGGATCGAGAGAAACGATAGAGGGGGGTGAATATCGTAAAACGTTCGGATTAATAAGTTAGAGAAATTACGCAGTGGAAATTTAAATCAAACACGCAAAACGCCAAGTTTTTTACTTGGTTCGGAGTCACGGTCGGCTCCTACTCCAAGGCCCACGGTCGTTGACCATTTTCTGCGGGCAATTCTATATGTTCGAAAAAAACAGTTTACAATATTATATTACAAAATTAATGCAGTATACTTAAAAGTAACTCTTCTTTACCGACGTCCGATGTCGATAGTATTTTCGGAGCAGTAGGACGTCGTCGGCGCTTGAATCTTGAGTCGGGAGGTTTCCGGAGCAGAGCGCGGGAGCAGAAGAGCGTGAATGCGTTGGAAGAGTTGATAGTTGAAAGCCTTGGGGTCGAGGGCCTATTTATAGCCCCTGGGGGCGCCCGAAACGTCGGGGGCGCCCCCCCACGTGTCAACCGATCCGATTCCCTCTCAGTCAGCTCTGATTCCTTAAAACTCGGGATCAGGCTTTGACGAGGGCGCCCGGAACGCTGGGGGCGCCCGGGTTGACCGGGTCTCCTCTTATCTGTTGGTTTCGCTGGGTTCTGCTTCGTTAGCTTTAACTGGGGGCGCCCGGACCATCCGGGGCACCCGGGAGCAGGGGGGGCGCCCTGCCCATAAGCTGCCAAAGCTCATTTTGCTTTACTTTGTTTTGTGTTCACCTTGGGGGCGCCCGGGACACTCCGGGCGCCCTACTCAACTTCTGCCTCACTCCTTTGAGGCTCTCTGAGCTACAGACATTCGTTCCTTCAGTCCTGCATCCAGGGTTAGTCCAAAACAACATAGAGCAATATTATATTAATTTTACACAGCCTTAGCTGTCTTGGTTCTGACTTTGGGCCTCCCAAATGGAGCCCTAGGTGAACCGACGCCTACTATTCCCTCGACGGGGAACGCGTCCTCACCTACTCCTCTCGGGAGAATGTACCTGATGCCAGCCGGCTCCTCCAGTTGGACTTTTGCCCAGCGGTCCTTTGCCAGGTCTTGGATACCAAGCTATCCTTCGCCCGGTGCCTAGCATTCCTTCGCCAGGTCTTCAATCCCAAGCTGTCCTTCGCCTGGTTCCTAGCAGTCCTTCGCTAGGGCTTCAGTACCAAGCTGTCCTTCGCCTGGTGTCTAGCAGTCCTTCGCTAGATCTTCGTCTCCTAGCATCCCTTCGCTAGGTGCCCAGCGGTCCTTCGCTAGGTCTTTGTATCCTGGCATTCCTTTGCCAGGTGCCTAGCATTCCTTCGCTAGGACTTTTCCTGCACACTTGAGTAGAATGTTAGATAAACATTATACCTTAACTTTTGAACCCTTTTGCCATTATCAAAACTCAGGTTCGACTTGGGTGCTTTCTGCACCAACATTAATTGCTAGCCAACGGCTAGTTTTCGGGGTATACCAGTCGATTGCCTCGGGGCCAGTCGACTGGTAGAAGGCTGACAAGCTTTTGTGAGTTTTGGTAGTCGACTGCCCTCTGGCCAATCGACTGCCTACTGGCCAGTCGACTGCCCACTCACTCCCAGCCAGTCTTCATATAGTCCTTCTCGTATGCCTTCAGGTTCACTCCTTGGCTCGCCCCTTGAAGTCATCTTCCTCTGGCTCTCGTCCCTCGGATGCGCACACAAGCCTCCCTTGGCTTGCCTCCATGCCACCCATCACATGTGCCCTTGAAGTCCACTTCTCGGCTTGCCCTTGGAGTCCTCCTCCCTCAGCTCTCGTCCCTCGGATATGTCCACCATGTGTGATTCTCCAAGTCCTACAAACTCAATCACACACATCAAATACAACATAACACTCTAACCTTGAACATATTCACCCACACACATCAAAATCATGATCTTCCAATCATTTAAGGGTCGATTGCCTCAACACAAGATTCCATACCAAAATGAACACAAATCAATTCGATTCTTACCTCTGGTGAACTGGCATTGTGCACTTTGCCCAGATCTAACCAAAACACAACCACCGATCAAAGCAAAATCTCCCAAGATCCTTGACAACCCGCCACTGCTGCTCCCTCTCCCTTGCGTAGAAGAAGGAGAAGACGAACCGATCGAGCAGTGAAAGCAGCGAAAAAGGAACTGATATAAGTTGGCCATTTTGTGATTAGCCCCTCCAAGTTTGGCTATTCGCACAATAGCCCCTAAGTTTGGGTTATTTTGCCCTTAAGCCCCTCATATTTCTATATTCTCACAATAAGTCCCTGTGTGGGTATTATTGTCTTAATATACATAAACAACTGAGCAGTTTAAGACATCATGTTCACTGCGCAACCTAGTATGCTCGATAGCATTCCACTACAGAAGGTTCAAAGACACAAGCTATCTCTCCCGATGCGTTGACTTATCGATTGGACTCTTGTAAAGTGTCAGCATGCATACACACTTTAATTTCGATTCATGTGGGGGATTATTAGATATTAGGTCTTAAAAGACCAAATATGATTTTACAAGGAAAAATTAGGATGTCATCAATCGATGAAAGTGAGAATTGACTTCCAAAACGAAATCTACGTTTCGCGTAGATGAATCTAGACTATTAATTTTCTCAAAATCGATTATAGGTGAATGAGAAATTAATTATTTAAAATCAGTCCAAAATTAACAAAAAAGGAAATAGATGGGGAATAGTCCCACATCTGTAAATTCCAAGGGGGTTTGCTTCCTTATATGTGTTATTGTGTTAATGGAATTAAAAAAAGAAAACACAGGTGTTCTCTTCTCATTGGCAAACAGGTGCTCGTACCTGCGAGCCCGCGACCCGCGACCGCCATGTGCGCACACCTACAATGGGTGCTTTGTTGGCACACTTCGCAACGTGTACGCATCGTCTCGAGAAGCATTGAGGAGCTTAAATTTATGCTCCAGGTGGCGTGGCATGTGATGTGGCAGTGCTTACGTGACATTCTGGTAGGTAGAGAGAGATGACTGGACTGCTGACTGGGTGAACGACTGACAACCGTTGTATCGAAAATGGGTGCTGGATTGTAAGTGACATGATATAGAGCATTAATCACGAAGAGTCACGATCTAACCGTTGGTGATGAGACTTGATTCGAAGCATCAGATCGAATCTGGCGGTTGAGATCATAGGGGAATATGAAAGGTTACAACCATCCAGATCTGGCGACTGAGATCAAAAGGCTATCTAAAGGGTTACAACCCTCCAGATCGAATGACCCAGATGAATCCTAAATCAAAGGTCACAGCCACTCACCAAAGGGTACCTCACCTCTTCTCTTTGTATAAATAGAACGACTTTTTACCAAAGGGCGTACCCAAGAATTGGTAATTACCAAAAGGCGTACCATGGTTTCTTTTTTACCAAAGGGCGCATCCCTTTTAGTCAACTTCCTATTATACCCCTCCCGCCAAGAAATGACTTTCTCAATTCACATTTTTGAGACATCCGAACTACTTTATCAGTAAAATAATATTTTGTGGTTCAAATGACCATAGAGTTGAATTTTTCTCCTTTCTCTCTCAGTGCAATAACATAAATGGTATTGTCGAAGGTGGCGGACATTGTGCTATAGTCGTGAGCTCATCCCCCGAATCCGTCCCCCCAACCAAAACCTAGGGAAGTCTCCAAAGTGTTTGTGTGTGTCCCTGAGGTAGCTGTAAGTGTTAATGTTGAAGTCCAGACTGCTCGGCACTATCTAAAGTAGGGGTTAGGGTTTCTACAAGGTTTATTTTTTTGATAATAGAAGGAAAAAGGTCTGTGGCTGTTTCAGCGTCTTCTTCCTTGGAATTATCCACCAAGGTATGTTAGCGATAGTCTTAGGTCAAAACAGCAGAGTTTGTGTACATGTTTAAACTTATTTTTGCTGAATAAATTTATAATGTATAAAAACTGTAGGCTTCAGATGCCTTTGGACAAAAATTACATTAGTGCAGTGTTTTAGGCCACTTTAAACATTTTTTTGAAGTATTTCAAATTTTAAATGATCGACACATTGCGAAAATCAAAGAGTCGCCCTTCAGTGTTTTCTTGAACATACAAGAATTGTAGCATATCCGTGGAATTTTAGTGAATATATTTGAAAGTTGGGATTCAACCTTGCAAGTTTTTAAATTCTCAGGTAATAGTTTTAGTTATGAATTGTAAACAATATCTATAGTAAGATAAAACAGGGATAAAGATGACCTGAAATGATTTAATTTCGATCCATTTCACTCATTTCATATCACGCCTATCGAGGGCCTGAAGTGAAATCATTTCAGGCCAACCGAGGGCCTGAAGTGAAATCATTTCAGGCCTACCGAGGGCCTGAAGTGATTTCACTTTAGGTCCTCGATAGGCCTGAAGTAAAATCATTTCAGGCCTACCGAGGGCATGAAGTGATTTCACTTCAGGCCCAATGTGGGCCTGAAGCGAAATCACTTCAAGCCCAATGTGGGCCTGAAGCGAAATCATTTCAGGCCCAATGTGGGCCTGAAATGATTTCATTTCCGGCCCACGTTGGGCTTGAAATGAAGTTATTTTAGGCCCACGTTGGGCTTGAAATGAAATTATTTCAGACCCAAAGTGAAATCATTTGAAGCCTATATTCTTGATGATAACTAATTATTTTAAATGTTTTAGGTGTACCGGTTGCGTTCACTAGACGAGATGTTGCTTTGTTACTGGGTATAGTGGACCGTGGTGTTTCGGTCCCTATTAATTCAACTAAAGCATTAGGTGACCTCTATCTTACTTACTTCTCAAAAGAAAAATAACCTGCCAGAACAAGAATTGAATAGTTACTTATATATTATTAAAAAAGTGTTGAATCAGAGGATGCTATTTTATTAGTGTGTAAATTCTATATTTTGTATATATTTGTTTGTGTTTTATTTTCGTCTAGTACATATAAGGTCCCTCTAGGTCTTGTAGATATAGTAGATGATTATGAGAATCTTGCTAGATTCAACTAGGTGGAAGCTATCCATCAATTTTTGTCTCCATAATTTTCTAAGATTGGGGACTTATTTTCATCAACTCAGGGATACCAGACCAGCACTAACCTCCCTTACCTAAAGGGATTTGCTGGGTTTTTGGCAGTGAGTAGAATTTTCTTGTTAAATTTTAAAATATTTTGCTGTCATTAATGTATTTGGCTGGAAAACTTGGTGTAGGCATGGTTTTTGGTGCATGTACCAATTCAAAAATCATACAATGTTGAAGGACCCCGAATAAATAAGTGGAGGAATATTCCTTCGCATATTAGTAGGGTGAGGGCTGTTGTCGACCAACTCTCACCGGAAGAGGTAATTATTCTAAACTGTGATCTATGTTAGTTTGATATGGAGGCAGTAACATTTGTGTACTTGTTAATTGACAGGTCATTGTTGAAATAATTCCTAACCTACATGAGAACACATTGTTTGAGAACCTTGATATCGGTGATGACATTCCACGGCCAATGGAGACATCGCAAGGAGATGACACAGAAGATGTAAGGCTATGTGGTGAATGCATTCTTAAAGACAACCGAATCAAGGAGCTAATAGAGGAGAATATTTGTTTGAATAAAAGAGTTAAGGAATTACTTTCAATAATTGAAATAAAGGGCATGGAGGCTCAAGAAAGGTATCCTGTAGTCGATCCTCTTTCTGATCCAGTATCTTGTAGAACAAGGAGAGGACGTGACCGAACTCGGTATGATTACAGGGATACTCCAATTGACAGTCTAATATGGCACCAGCTATTACCAAAGGGGAAGCGGAGCAAGAAACAAATATCAAATGTCATGGACAAGGGAAAAAGGAAAATTAGTGAGGAGGATATGGATGAAGCAAGAGAAACCATAACTGTAATGGAAGTCATGTCTGAAGAAGACATAGAGGAGGAAACAAGAAGGACCTCCGAACTATACAAAATGAGGCAACAATGCATTGATGTATGTGATTTACTTTCATATAAAATACCTCAATTTTATTGAATTTGGTCATTAATTAGTTTTTTGAAAATTTATCGATGTAGTTTGTGAAGAAGCATTTTATGAATTCAAAGAAGAAAAATCAAGATAAAGATGTGGTCTACCTGATAAATAAATTGGAGAACTTAAAGTAAGTTACGAAACATAGTTTAGTTAATATATCTTGTTCTTTAATATATAATCTTATTAATTTACTTGGCAGGTTGGCATTTGAATTTATTTGGGAGGATGCACCATTTGCTTTGAATTTGCATTCATTCTTACAAATCCTCAATGGAGAGGTTTTTACAAAAGGCGAGGTAATTGATGCCTTTTGTAAAATTCTATTTAGGGGAGCATCCGTATGTGGTAGGCCATACAACAAGTCAATATATTGTTCAACCTTCTTCACAGTAAGTGATGTAAATGGATTTACAAGATAGATTGTAGAAGACCTAATATTATGATTTGGCTATTAATAATTTTGTGTATGCATTTTTTTAGGCATCAATAAGATCGTCAAGAAAGTTTTCCCTGCAACAAGTGATGAAGACTGATATGATAGAACAAAGATTTAGATATATTTTAATTCCTTTGTGCAGTGATAAAACACACTTTCACTTGTTGGCGGTGGATACAGAAGCCATGATTTTCAATCATTTAAATTCTCTTGCTAGTGGCCGTAAATATAAGAATGAATTTGACTCAGCGGTGAGCAACCTTTCATATATATGTTAACCATTTTGTCTAAAACATCATTGATGGAGATTATTAAAATCATGATATATTTTACAGGTAAAAGAACTTAAACAATATAGTCGCGAGGAACTGATGGCTATTCATCCATATCTACAAAGTCATCATCCCTTGGACAATTGGCCCTCCGTCAATCAAAAATGTCCCCAACAAAAACATAGGTAAGTAAATGAGGATGAGTTTAAAAATATGAAAGTATTTTATAAATCCACTTATTGAAATAAAAAATACTCTATTGTTATTTTCAGCGTGGACTGTGCCTTTTTTGTGATGCATTACATTCGATGTCTCCTATACGATGAGAAGATGGATTTCAAACAAGGAGACATGAGGAAAATGAGATTTGATCTGACAGTTAATATTCTGAGGGACATGTTTTGTAAAACATGAGACTAAATATCGATGTATTCATGTCAAAAAAATCCTTTGCTGTTGATAGAGCTCCATTTGTATGGAAAATTCTAATTATGTAGATATTGTCATATGAATATAATTGATTGTCAAGAAAAACAAAACAATTGTGTGATGTTGATTCACCTCCAGTTGCTGCAATGTTGTGTGCCAACTGATACGGTAAGATAACATAATTGATAATGATTGGAACTAAAGTTGGACACCAGAAATAACATCTCTTTGGTTAACTATAACTAGTGATATCGAGTATGGACATATCCAAGTATCGAAGGTACATCAGTGGGTTTCTACCGAAACCCATTGATGGACTTACAACACTCCTATTGCAACAAAATCTGAAAATATGACTTCATGATCTGTAAGGAATCGAAATTTCTATGCATTTTGTATTTAGGTAGTATCCAGATTTTGTCTACGATACATTTAATAAACTTGTTGAAGTTTAATAAACTGTAAGACTGTGTTGATAAAATTGAATAATTAAATAAAATGAGAGGATTTTGTCACATCTTGTAGATATATATTGAATTTTATTCTATAAATCAATATAATATTTAATCATGATTAAATATTATATAAAATTATTTTAAAATAGGGATAAAATATGGAATCCAAGTAGGGGCTAAAGTAAATTGATTTCAGGCCCACGGTGGGCCTGAAATATCTTCATTTTAGGCTCAACGAGGGCCTGAAATAACTTGATTTCAGGCCCACTTTGGGCCTGAACAGGTATGAAAGGACCTCTGATAATCATAAAACCCCTCTGATATCAGGTCCAATATTCTTTGACAAATAATATTAATTCATGCCCAATATTCTTTTACAAATAATAAAGTGAGTAAAATATATGAAAATCTGTTGGATCGAGAATAATGATAGAGGGGGGTGAATATCGTAAATCGTTTCAGATTGAGAAATAGAGAATACGCAGCGGAAAAACTAAAACCAAACAACACACAAACACCAAGATTTTACTTGGTTCGGAGTCGCGGTCGGCTCCTACTCCAAGGCCCACGGTCGTTGACCGTTTACTGTGGGCAATTCTATATGTGCGCAAAAAGGTTTACAAATAGAAATTACAATTGCAGTATAGTAAACTTAAAAAGACAGCTCTTCATTACCGACATCCGGTGTGGAATGTATCTCGGAGCAGAGGGACGTCGTCGGCGCTTGTATCTCGAGTTGGGAGGTTTCCGGAGCAGAGCGCTTGAGTAGAAGAGCGTATTGGCGTTGGAAGAAGTGTTGTTGGAAGCCTTGGGGTCGAGGGGCTATTTATAGCCTCCGGGGCGCCCGGAACGTTTGGGGCGCCCCCCCCCCCCACGTGTCAATCGATCCGAGCAACTCTCGGTCAGCCGTTATCCCTCCAGGATCGGGCTGAGGTTTGATCGGGGGCGCCCGGGACGCTGGGGGCGCCCGGGTTGACTCGATCCGCTGGCTTGAGTTGATCCACTTCGTTAGCTTGAGCCCGAAGCGCCCGGACCATCCGGGGCACCCGGGAGCACGGGGGCGCCCGGGAGCATGGGGGCACCCCGCCCAGTGAGCTACTGAAGCACTTCTTTGCTTAACTTGTTTTGCTTGACCTTGGGGGCTCCCGGGACCTCCGGGGTGCCCTGCTCAACTGCTGCCTCTTTCCTTTGAGGCGTTCTGAGCTGCAGACACACGTTCCTTCGGTCCTGCATCCAGGGTTAGTCCAAAATAATACAAAGCAATAAAATATTGGGTTTATACAGCCTTAGCTGTCTTGGTTCTGACTTTGGGTCCAAAATGGAGCCCTAGGTCGAGCTGACGCCTACTGTTCCCTCGACGGGGAACGCGTCCTCACCTACTCCTCTCAGGAGAGTTTAGCTTTTGCCAACCGGCTCCTCCGGTTGGACTTTTGCCCGATGCACCTTCCGAGCAGGTCTTCATGCCCACCTTCCGAGCAGGTCTTCGTGCCCACCTTTCGAGCAGGTCTTCGGTGCCCACCTTCCGAGCAGGTCTTCGGTGCCTAGCTCCTTGCCAGGGCTTCGTGCCCAGTCCTCGACCAGGACTTCGTGCCCACCTTCCGAGCAGGTCTTCGGTGCCCAGCTCCTTGCCAGGGCTTCGTGCCTAGTCCTTGACCAGGACTTCATGCCCAGTGTACCTAGGACTTCTTTTCCTGTATACTTAGTGAACATGTTAGATCAACATAATATCTTAACTTTTGAACCCTTTTGCCATTATCAAAACACAGGTTCGATTTGGGTGCTGTCTGCACCAACAATCTTTCCCTTTTTGATTTATGGCAACCTGGTTCAAAAAGTTAAGTTAATCAAGAACAGGTGAGATAACAGTAGTTTCCTCCCCCTGGAAGGAATCTCCCCTAGGTTTTTCAAAAGTTCGTGGGGTTTGAAAAAATTTCTAAGTCTAAAGATGGAATTAATTTTAAACACTTAGAACAATTTTCAAAAGAAACTTTAGACACATATTTTCAAAAAGATGGTTGTTCACTTTTGAAAATTTACACTTAAAACTAATTTCAAGTCAGTAGAAAAGAAACATCTTCTGAAGTTTTAAGTTCTTAGAACCATAGCTTAAGTTTAAGATAAGTACTTAGCAAAATTTTTGAAAAACAGCTTGAGTTTAAGTACTTAGAAAAATTTTGACAACCAGCTTGAGTTTAAGTACTTAAAGGATTTTTGAACACAGTTTAAATTTAAGTACTGAAAAAATTTTGAAAAGATTTTTGAAAAAAAACTTAAGTTTAAGATTTTTGAAAACAACTTAAGTTTAAGTACTTTAAAATATTTTTGAAAACAGCTTAACTTAGAAAATTTTTTGAAGAAGACCTTAGTACTTTTGAAAGTAGATTAAGTACTTTTGCAACAGTTAAAGCAAATAGATTAAGTACTTTTTGAAGAAAGGATAAAGTTTTGAAATTTTGAATTTTGAAATAATTTTTATGTAACGCCCGAAAATTCTCGAAACTAATTTTAGAAATATCTTAGAATTTATTCCAAATTTATGGATATTTTTATAGAATTTTTCCGTAAACGGAAGTGGCAAAAAAAGCTTATAAACAGAAAATCACGTAAGTGGGAATCGATCCCTTCACCTACGCTGTGAGAGGAGAATGGGCGGACCAGCTAGGCTGGTTCGCTTTTGTTGAAATAGATTGAGCGAAACAATAGATAAGGTATAATTAGGTAAATTCGCCCCCATAAGTATAAATAGATAATTAAAGAGGGAAGTTTTATTTTCTCTCAACTCAAACCCTTCCTTGCCCAAACCAGCCGCACGCCGCCCCTCTCCCCCCTCTCTTGTGCGCACGCCAACCACACCAAGACCCCCTCTCCTCTTCTAAGGGGGCGCCGGCCAAGGAAGAAGCAAGGAGGGCGGAGCGTTTCGTTCGTCTCGACGAGAGGAACGCGTAGGCGCGAACGGTTCATCGAGATCTCAAGTTTCTCCCGAGCCCTAGACGTCAATCTTGGTTGTAAGTCCAAGATATCGAGGTAAGTACTGCTCACCTGCAGTAAGAGGCGGTTTTCCGCAAGAATTTTCCCTTCAAAGTTTTAAAAGAGATATTTACTTTTAGTTTAAGATTTCGCATGTGATCTTAGTTCATTATATGCTTATATATATTTGATAGAGTACCCTATGTGAGTGTAGGGCCTAAGAAAAGTTATGAGAAAAGAAAAGAGAAGATAAAGATAAGAAAAGAAAAGGTCAAGGCCTTAAGAAATCCCCAAAAGTCAAGACTTAGGGATTTGGGCACACAAGGTGCTCGTTAAAATGCCAAGGCGTTCAAGATAAGAAAAAGTAAGTATTTTATTTTCTAAGGCCAGTACCCGGCGTCCAAGGGCGTCGTTAAAAAAATCCAGGTGTCCAATTCCAAGGTCTTGGCCCTGGTAGACCAAGGTCTGCTCTATTAGGATTGGTGGCTCGCTACCCCAACCTTTTAGGGAACGCGCATAAGATGGTACTTACGTCTTAAGTGGATCCAAGTGAGTTATTATTTTCAAGTATATGCTTTAGCAAAGTTTTCTAAAGTTTAAGGAAATTTTCTAAAAGTTAAAGAAAGATTTAATGTTAAAGAATTGCTAAAGTTTCAAGTTAAGCCAAGAAAAAGTGAGTTAAGACTTATTAATGCTTGAGTATACATGTTTTGAGTTATACATGTTTTAGTATTTCTTTTAAGCATAAAAGTATCTCATGTGTTTTCACATTATTTTAAAAAGCATGCTTGCACATTTCGAGATTTTGTGAGCTAGATAGTACTTGCTAAGCTTTATGCTTATTAGTTGCATTTCCTCCTACTGCAGGTAAAGGTAAGGGCAAGCAATTCTGAAGGAAGGCGACGAGGCGGTGCTGGGTGATGTGTGTGTGGTGGCTGACCTTGGAGAGGTCCTTGGGACGAGACAGTTTAGCTTATTTGAAATGCAATGTTTAAGGTTTCCAAATTCCAAGTTATTGTGTTATGGAGTTTATTAAACATTTATGCTTCGGATAGTTTTACACGCTCAATTTTGTAGAATGAAGATTCCATGTCATTTCAATTAGTATGCATACTTTTGTGAATGCACTAGATGAGCAAGGGCATGAGTAATTTAGTATGTTGATACATTGAATTTTAGACTTATTCTTGAGCTTATTATTCCCTTTTGGACTAAGTCCTAATTGTGCTTAAAATGCTTATAAATTCGGTAGAAAAGTAAGATTTACATTCTATGAAGTTCTAGAAATGTTATAGAATCTGATAAGTGGAGTTTGGATAGGTAGAAATGCTTAGGAGCTATTTGATGCATGTGCCAAGATGTTGTTAGTCTCCTTTTGAATTAAGTTTTATTGTTTTAAATATGCTTAGAAAAGTTGCATTCATATTCCAATAAGTATTTTCTTTACGGATTTTAGAGAAAGGAAGTGTGCCATTGTATCATGCATGACTATTAAAGTTAGAATATCATTCTTAGATAGATTTGAATAAAAAAAAAAGAAAGTTCCGCATTTTAGTCGTGCATTAGAGTCAACAAGTAGACAAAGTAACGGTCCGTCAAAGGTAGAGAAGGCGGGTCGCTACAGTTGGTATCAGAGCAGTTCCCATTCTCCAGCATCACACACACATCAGCATCAACCTTGCCGTCTTCAAGTAAGAAAGCTTTAAGTTTCAGTTTTCTATTGCTCCTTTACTTAATTGCAGTATAGAGAAATGCTTAAGTACTTACTCATATGTGCATAGAACAAGGAAGCATGTTTAATACCTTAGTATCACGGAATCATGTTTAATCCCTAGAATGGATATTAGGTTACTAAGTAAGAAAACAAGTTCTATACCTAGAAATATAGTAGTGATTCTTATTCCCTTATGCATTATTAGATGGCAAGAAGAGGCCGAGCTCCTAATGCAAGGAACAGAACTCCAGTTCAAGATAACAATGAGCCTGGCACAGAACAGCCAGACCTGATGGCAGTCATTGCTCAAATGCAAGCTCAGATTACAGAACAACAGAAGACCATCGCCACACTGATGGCAAATCAGCACCCAGTGCCCCCTACCCCACCCACAGCAGGAGTGGGAACTCCAGTGGTGGCTGAAGTTCCACCAGTCACACAGGAGACCCCTGCCGTGAACCGAAGACAAGAAGCATACCTCGTCCAGTGGCAGAGGCTGAAACCTGAAAGCTTCTCAGGCACGACTGAGCCCTGGGATGCCCAGGCTTGGTTCAAGACTTTAGAGAGTACAATGGAGCTTCTTGATTGGCCAGAAGTCGAGAAGGTCAAATGTGCCTCCTTCTGCCTAACTGGAGATGCTCATATGTGGTGGGAGTGGGTCAAGAGTAAGAGGATAGTCAACCAGATGAGCTGGACAGATTTTAAGCAAGAGTTCTATGAGGAGTTCTTCCACATGCGGGTTACGAACAAGCACTACGAGGACTTCATGGAGTTCAGACAAGGTAACCTACCAGTGGGAGAAGCAGTCGCGAAGTTCAACAGACTAGCTCGCCTCTGCCCAGAGCTAGTCAGCACAGAGAAGGAGCGGGTCAGACTGATGCTCCGCATGCTGAACCCTGAAATAGCACTCAACGTGAACAGCGGGACGCACCGACCCCAGACCAGCGAGGAGTTGGTCAGTAGTGCTCTAATCTCAGAGCACTATCTGAATAGCATCAAGGCACAACAAACACAGCAGAAGCCAGTCCTGATTGAGAACAAGACAACAGGAGGCCAGAAGCCTCAACCAAATAACCAAAACTGGAAGAACAAGAACCACAAAAGGAAGCAGTGGCCTGGCAGCCAAAAAGGAAACCCAGAGAACAAGCAAGCTAGGTATCCACCTTGTCCTAAGTGTGGGAGGACCCATCCAGGAGCATGCCTTTTGGGTGTAACTGGATGCTACTCATGTGGACAAGAGGGACACAGATCCAAAGACTGCCCAAACAAGTTTAAGGTACTTCCTCAGCAGTCCGTACAGTATGGAGGCAAGCCTCAGTTACACTACATGCCTACTATACTGGAGGGACCTCAGATCAGTCAGGGAGGGTTGGAAGCAGCACCAGTTTCAACCAATGCCAGAGTCTTTTCCCTCACGAAGGAAGAAGCTGCCAGCGCCTCCACGGTCGTAACAGGTCAAATAGTTATTTTTCAGCATTTAGCTACTACACTGTTTGACACTGGGGCGACCCATTCTTTCATATCAGTACCTTTTGCTAGTAAGTTACAGGTGCCTGCAGAGAGTTGGGAGTCCAGATTCCTGACAACTCTCCCTTCAGGGGAGATCATGGAATCCACCCAGCGGCTCCGGGCTGTGTCAATCAAGATTTCAGACCGAGAGCTATATGTCGATCTAATAGTCCTTGCGATGCAAGACTTCGACGTCATACTGGGCATGGATTTCCTCAGTAAGTACAGCGCTTCAGTGGACTGTCACCGGAGGAAGGTGGTTTTCAGTCCAGAAGGAGAACCACCGTTCGAATTTCAAGGAGCCCCAAGGAGGAAGACTCAGAAATTCCTCTCTGCCTTGGCAGCCCACCAGATGCTAGAATAAGGGTGTGCTGGTTTTCTTGCACGCATAGTGGACATAGAAGCAAAGGAAGAGCGCAAGCAGGAGGATGTACGGGTAGTCTGTGAGTATCCAGAAGTATTCCCAGAAGAACTACCTGGACTACCTCCCAACAGAGAAGTGGAATTCGAGATCGAGCTAGTACCAGGTACCGGTCCGGTCTCGAAGGCCCCCTATCGTATGTCTCCAGCAGAGTTGAAGGAATTACAAGAGCAACTCCAGGAGCTACTAGACAAGGGCTTCATTCGCCCGAGTCATTCACCCTGGGGAGCTCCTGTACTTTTCGTCAAGAAAAAGGATGGGTCTATGCGTCTGTGCATAGACTACAGAGCTCTGAACAAGGTAACCATCAAGAACAAGTACCCCCTTCCTAGAATAGATGATTTATTTGATCAACTCAAAGGGGCTACAGTGTTCTCGAAGATAGATCTGCGTTCTGGGTATCATCAGCTAAAGGTTAAAGAAAGTGACATCCCCAGGACGGCCTTCAGGACAAGATACGGCCACTACGAATTTGTAGTGATGCCTTTTGGAGTAACCAATGCTCCAGCAGTCTTCATGGAGCTGATGAACCACATCTTCAGGGAGTATCTCGATAAATTCGTCATTGTATTTATTGATGATATTCTCATATACTCACAGACTCCAGAGGACCATGCTACACACTTGAGGATAGTGCTGCAGATCCTTCAGCAGGAGAAGCTCTATGCAAAATTCTCAAAGTGTGAGTTTTGGCTAGATCATGTGACCTTCCTAGGTCACATTGTATCCAAAGAAGGCATTCAAGTTGATCCAGCCAAGATAGAAGCAGTCAGCAACTGGTGTAGACCCAAGAATGCCAGTGAAATCAGAAGCTTCTTAGGCCTGGCAGGATATTACAGAAAATTTGTGGAGGACTTTTCCAGAATAGCCTCTCCTCTCACAGTCCTGACCAGAAAGAATCAGAAGTTTGAGTGGTCAGATAAATGCGAGCAAAGCTTCCTAGAACTGAAGAAAAGATTGACTAGTGCTCCCATCCTGACTGTTCCAGAGAGTGACAAGGCCTTTGACATCTACAGTGATGCATCCAAGATGGGCCTTGGAGCTGTCCTCATGCAAGACGGTAAAGTAATAGCATATGCCTCCAGACAGCTCAAGGACTATGAGAAGAATTACCCTACTCATGACCTTGAGCTAGCAGCTGTGGTTTTTGCACTGAAGCTCTGGAGACACTACCTGTATGGAGTGCAGTGCAAAATCTTCACAGACCATCAGAGTTTGAAGTACTTCTTCACTCAAAAGGATCTGAATATGAGGCAGCGCAGGTGGCTAGAGTTGGTCAAAGATTATGACTGTGAAATCCTCTACCACCCAGGTAAAGCTAATAAAGTGGCAGATGCACTGAGCAGAAAATCCTGTGCAGCACTGATGTCCCTATCATCACTGTCTCTACCACTTCAGAAAGAAATAAAGGATTTTGGAGTCGAGGTAATAATTGGGCAACTTTCTGCATTGACTCTAGAGTCAACCCTGCTTGTGGATATACAAAGAAGGCAAAGTCAAGACCCAGAGATCCAGAAGATCAAGCAGGAGATCCAAGAGGCAGCAAATTCAGAGTTTCGAATATCGGATAGTGGCATCCTCTATCTTGGAGACCGCCTTTGCGTCCCCAATGACGAGGAACTGAGAAAGAGCATCTTGGAAGAAGCCCACAGTACTCCTTATTCGATGCATCCAGGTTCCACCAAGATGTATCAAGATCTAAGGAAAAGATTCTGGTGGTCTGGACTCAAGCGAGACGTGGCCAGATATATCAGTACCTGCTTGACCTGCCAGAGAGTCAAAGCAGAGCACCAGAGACCAGGTGGAGTTCTGCAGCCTATTCAGATTCCAGAATGGAAATGGGAAGATATTTCCATGGATTTCATAGTGGGACTACCCAGAACAACGAATGGATATGATGCAATTTGGGTAATAGTAGACAGATTGACTAAGTCTGCCCACTTCCTAGCCATTAGGATCTCCTATTCCATGGAACAACTAGCTCAGTTATACCTCAAGGAGATCGTCAGACTACATGGAGTCCCTAAGACTATCATTTCAGATAGGGACAGTAGGTTCACTTCGCACTTCTGGGAGTGCGTACAGATAGCTCTAGGCACCAAACTGAAGTTTAGCACAGCTTTCCATCCTCAGACAGATGGTCAGACAAAGAGAGTTAATCAAGTACTAGAAGATATGCTCAGAGCTTGTGCTTTAGATTTCAAGGGCAGTTGGTGCAGATATTTGTGCTTAGCGGAATTTGCTTACAACAATAGTTATCAGGCCACTATCGGCATGGCACCCTATGAGGCTTTATATGGACGGAGGTGTAGATCTCCTATCTGCTGGTACGAGGGTGGTGAGAGGCAGAGTTAGGCTTACAGACAGATCTTATAGATGATACCACCGTAGTCATACAGCAGATCCGCAGAATAGAACAGCTCAAAGCCACCAGAAGAGCTATGCTGATACACGGCGCAGACCATTAGAATTTGAAGTTGGGGATACAGTGTTCCTCAAAGTGGCTCCCATGAAGGGNACACAATCAAACATCCAACGTGACACTAACCAAAGAGAAATTGAAGTGCAATAAGTACCTGTTGTCTCACAGATACATACCATCATGCCAGGCCAAGAGGGTAAACCTAATGGGAAACAAGCAGGAGTAATAAATGGATGGCATTGACATTGCACCAAATATTGACTAGAAGATCCATCAGATTCTTCTCTTCACAAAATCTTTTCCATTTAATGTCATACATTTTATGAAGAAGGGCATCCTTCAAATTCCTGAGAAAATCGAGTCTTCCCGTATCCTTAGGACCACATACAAATTGAAACATGGCCTCGAATGGATGCCCTCAGTGACCCAGGGGGACCATGTATGAAAAGCATATTTTGACCTGCACATAAGCTTTTGTTGTAGCATTGTAGAAAATAAAATAAAATAAAATAAATAAATTATGCTAATCTCAGGCACCTCTCATGATCCGTCTCTAAATTATGTGAAAAGAAATAAATTATAGGATCAACTTATAACCGATAGTTGGCCAAAGAGTGAGAGATTTTTTTCCCCCAAAGGCATGAGCCGGCCATCCCATTTTACCAAATCTTCCACCTGTACATGAGTTTTTATCATCTCTGTTAAGAAGGATGGAAAATAACAATGCTCTCTTCAGGTCATGTGGCAGCCATTTGAGCAGCACTGATATAATTGATTGATTAGTGGCCCAACCCAACCATGTGATGATGACACCATTGGACCAGTCCTTTTGTTCATGTGATGGCCACGACCATTCTTTCTTTCTTTATGAATGGCTTCTATCTCTTCCATTCCTTTTTCTGCTTTTGACATGTTTGGATTCAGGCCTGAGACAATTTTGCATTCAAGGACAATGAGGTGAGGTGGGAAAGAAAGACAAGGCAAGGAAGCATCCACTGTTGGTCTGTTCCACTTGATAATTCCATTCCATACACCACTCTACTCCATCCTTTTCAAAAGCTTGTCTCTGCTCAGCATCAGCAGGCAAGGAAGGGCCTGCAGTTGCAGGAGGAATAAGGACACTTCTGTTCTGTCCTTGTGTTCCAAGATCATCTTGATTACTCAGAAGTTGACATCGCATGGGAACAAGTTTGCCAACTTTTTTCATTCCTAAGAAATGTTTTCCATCATTAGTATTAGCTTGTGAAAATCATACCCTACTCACCAAGCATAGCTGAGTTTAATTTGAAATATCAAGAGTTCAAAGATGAACTTGAACATAAATAGCTTCTCTGCTGCAATGGAGATCCTTTACCATCTTTTGTGACCGTGACTTGAACCCTACAAAAAAACAAAACAGAGAAAAGAATGGGTAAACACATATTTTATGCAAAAAGTTCTTGAAAGCCAACAGAATTCATTCACCATCATCCTAACGTAAAGGGCACAACATTAAGATTTCAGTTTACCAAACATCAACACCATACGTTGAACATGCTCATCCAGTCACAATCAAAAAGGCCTAAGCCCTCGATATTGAGCTCCTAGCTCTCATGAATAGTTTGACAGCTTTTGTTTATGCTCTGTTCCATTCCAGAATACTTGCCCTAAAAGTAAAAGCAAATCCATGAAGAACAACAATACGCGACCATTAAGAATCAGAAAACAGAAAACTTTGTCAATTTGTGTGTCCATTAATTTCAATCAGAAATTCATACTTACAGTCATACTCATCCTTACCTATTACACAGAACAGGGCAAACATCAAAACATGGACCAAACTTTCTCTCTTCGTTGAATTGGCTTCCCAGCCATTCCATCTGGAGATCATTCTTTCTCCAACTCTAATTAGGTGAAATTCTAAACAAAGATGGAATTTTTCTTAGGAAAAAAGCAAGGAGAAGCAGATAATAAATCCTATATCATTATTTTTAGACAGTATTACATACTGGAAAAGCAGGAATAGCAAGGTTAGAGTTTATGTTTCTTTCTTTTTTCAGAATGGCTGGAGGTAGTCGTCGGAGTTGGCGACGGAGTCGTGTAATGGTAAAGCAGAGCGGATAAGCTTTAGTAGAAGCTGCGCCTTCCTTTTGGCCCTCTCTGAGCACCCACCTTGCACCAACAGTAGAAGGTGGCTCACCACGCCAGCGGCCACCGCCTCCCTTTGCAACACCTCCGAATTCCCAAGCACAGATACCAGAGCTCCCGCCGCGTGTTCCGCAGCTCTCCCTGATGCTTTACCAGCCATCGCCCTCACCAGCGAAGCGACCGCAGCTGCCCCTCCTCCCCATCCTTCCACCACCGCTTCCCTACCGCCCTCCCACCTGCAAAGAAGCTCCACCGCGGCTAATGCCCGCTCTGCATCACTAGATGACAACTCACCCACCCTTCCCACGACTGCTGCAGCAGCGCCCGCGGCCACCGCTCGGAATCTATTCTCCTTCGCGAGGCACAGGGCAAACAGACCACGGATCCCCACCCGCACCGCGCGCGGGTTCCCTCGCTGCTCCACCAAAGCCACCAATCCCTCCATTACTCCTTCGGTCGCCCCAACCGCAGCCCTGATCTCCGTCGATCGCGCTCCTGCAGCTACGGCTTCGATCACTGCCGCTGCGTTGATCCGCGCCTCCATCGACGAATGCTCACGTAACATCTCCCCTAGCCGGTGGAGTCGCTCTGGCCGCGTCGCCACTGCAGTGCTCTCTACATCGGACAGCGGAAGAACAGACAGCACCGCCATAGCTTCCAAGGCCAGTTGGTCTGCGGCGTCCGACCACCTAAGCTCCTCCTCACCCTCAAACGCAATCTCAACGAGGGCCGATCGCGTTTCGTGGGTGGATATCACCGCGCGGTTCTTCTCCGACTCCCTCGCCAGTGCACGGAGACGGCAGAGCGCGGCGACGCGTGACGCGACAGATCCGGAAATTGCGGAGGCGACGAGCGACCGGACGAGGGGCGGGTCGGCCGGCTGCTTGGGGGTGGGGATGCGTTCCACACCATGGGAGCGGTGAGCGACGCACCAGTCCTGGATTAGCCGGCGGAGGGTATGGTTGGGGATGAGGGTGAAGTCGGCGAGCGGCACCCGGGTGACTGGACACGTCGTGTTCCCGATCGCCACCCACGACTCGATGCTCGGTCGGTCGTATGTCTGCCCCGTGCACACGGTCACCGGATCCCGCATCAGCTCCAGCGAGATCGGGCACCGGAAGTGGTGCGGTATCGTCACTCCGGCCACATCCAACGGCGCCACGCTCCCCGGCATCTCTCTGTTCGATTTCGCTAGCCGTCGCGGCGAGGACGAGGCACGGAAGAGACGCATCGTCGGACGGCTCCCTCTTATGCTTCTCACCGACACGTGCGGAAGCGTTACGCTTTCGCTCATCACGTGTGGTCTTTGAGCCCTGACACCCATTGCCCGTCGGGCAGCGATTTGAAATGTCGGCAATTGCCGGAGATCAGGGCCGTCCATCACGGAAAGCGGTAAAGCGGAACATAAATGGATTGGACGGCCTCGATGTGACTATGTGACGTTACTGGATGGGTCAAACGGAAAGGTAGGCGGTCCAATATCTAGCAGTGACAGGTGTGACCGAACAACCCTGACGGGCTCGTCCTCGCGGCATATCTGGAAGGGGCGAAACAGCCAACAGCGTTTCCAGCCGATGGGCACGGGATATCGCGTGCGCGGTGCGCCGGCGTGTGCGTTACTTCGGGCGAGGGGAGGAATGAAGGCGGTCGACGTGTCGCGCAAGGCTCGCGCGCGCGTGCGAAGGGAGGACCACCGAGTGCGCTGGGCCGGGTGTCTCTGGTCAACCCGGCAAGGACGGTCTCGGAACGCGGGCTAGACCGCACTCGCACGTGTCTGACCTCGCTACACGTGTCGCCAGCTGGAGATTCCCCACTACCTTAACTGAAGGGTGAGCGGACAGAGCGCTGCCGCGAAGTCATAGGAATACGTGTTTATATGATACATCGTGTTGCTGTAAATATATTTCGCTTACAAATAAATTCTCTTGTTACTAAATAACGAAAACCACTTTTACTCGAGTACTCTTAGCTAGATTTTTTTTATAAAAAATTTCATTTAATATTTTATGATTTATTTTTATTATCATGAAAACATCATCTTATTTTTTTTTTTTAAATAGAAGAGGGTCTTAGATTTTAACAATACCAAGCTACAACTATTCTAAAGTACTTAAAATTAAGTAATTATGATTATAATTATAATTATTTTAATATTGACTAAAATTACTCAAATATTAATTAAAATTATTTTAATTTAGTTTAAACTAATTCAACTTAATTAAAATTAATCAAGTACTATTAGAAATTTTTTATTGAAATTACTCCAAAATCGATTTTAACAAAAAATTGTTATATGTAAAATAGTAATTTTGATCAATAATCCATATTAGAGTAAAAATTAGTTAAGAACTCGCTCCAAATGCGATGCTAATTCATTATTTTATTTGAGCAATTTTGAAAAAAAAAACTATTACAATAATATTGGATAATTAAGACTATTTAAAGATAAAATGAGAATTTGAATTAATATTAATATAGTAAAAAAAAATATTAAAATGAAGGGTAAATAATTTAAAACCCCCTTATATGTTCTATTGAATTGCATTTTGCCCTTTGTATTTTAAAATAACATTTAACCCTTTGTTTTCTATTGAGTTATATTTTTTTCTGAATTTTTTATCAAGTAGCATCTTATCCTTGTATTTAAATAATATTTAACCCCTTAGATCAAAAGTTAGATGTGAAAAAATTTATAAAAGATAATTGTCCTCTTGTCTTTTTTATCTTTTTTCAACTGACCTCAAGAGGGGACAAGTATATTGAATTGATCATTATATCTTTTGGTAAAAATCCTCACAAAATTCATATATGCATCGGAATAAATAATAGAAAACAACAACTCTAAAAGGGATAACTAGTTAAAAATTCATTCTATTACCCTCACCAAATCAAAAAAGAGCCAGAATACTAAATTGATGAACCAAAATCAAATAAAGATGAAACAAAGTTCATCATTAAAAATCTCCTTCTTATCATCAAATGTGACACACAATAAAGTAGAAGTATTGGTATGACAAAATTGCACCAATACGCACATCAAATACATTTCAAAATCTAGGAAGGAAGTTTATATGTTGTTGTGACTACAAGATTAGTGCTCAAATATTATAATATACCACATAAATCCAAAACCACTAACATTTAATAGATGTCAACAACTATTTGTTGGGATCGATGACCCGACTAGAGGGGGTGAATAGCTCGTCACCCAAATACGTCGGTTCTCTTCTTACACGTGTTAGTTGGGTAAGCGGAATAATATAAATTAAAACTAACAACTAGAAGAGACACACCGATTTATGTGGTTTGGAGATAAAGCTCCTACTCCACGGTTGTCCGTAAGGTGGATGATTCCGATCTGTCGATGGATGATTCTCCAAAAAGCCTCCAGATAGCTCGCGTAGTTCCTTGTGGGTGGATAAATCTTGCCATAAATTCGCACAAGTGTTGAGCACTTAGACTTCTAATTGGCTTTTAACCAAGACTAATTTCGTCAACCTTGCTCAAGCAAACCAAGCTCTTTTAAATAGAGCTCATTATTGATCCAGCCGTTACTAGTCGACTGGTGCCAACATCAGTCGACTGCCTGCTATCGAATTCGAACGTTACAGCCCAACATTTAACGTTCAAATTCAGCCGACACTAGTCGACTGTATAGAAGATCAATCAACTAATCTTTCTATGACCTTTACTAGTCGACTAATCATATACCAGTCGACTGGTAAAACCCTAAACCTAGAATTTCCCTTCCTGAGTACAGTTCACTCACACTCGAACCCTAACGACTCACTTGACTCTTCCTTTACAGCTTTGACTCTTGCCTTTAAGCTTTCTTCACTTTGGCTCTCATCCCTCGAATGTATACAAGTCTGCGGCTCATCTCCACATGTCATCCTTCCCGTATGCCTCGAAGTTCACTTCCCTTGACTCATCGTTGCTGTCTTGTCCACGTTCCCTCGGATGCACCATCCTTCACCAGACCTGAAGTCATCAAGCTGAGTTTATGTGTATCTTGCAGAATCTGCACACTCAAATACACATATCAAATACAAGGGTGAATCCTAACTTAAACTCTTTGCTCAAACATCAAAACACATAGTCCTATGAACCATAGATTGCCTCAACAATCTCCCCCTTTTTGATGTTTGACAATACATTTAAGTTAGGAAAAACAAATAGCAAATACAAATGTTAATAACATTTGGACTTACGTTACCAAGGTTGCACCTTGGACTTACACCGCCAATGCATATGCAAACATGCAATGTAAATGCAAACCAATGCATGTAATCCTATTACAAGGCAAACCCCACACGTAAACTCCCCAATGAGTTAGGATTTTCATCAATGAGCTTTTTAAGAACCTCTCCAAGGCTACCCCTATACGTGAACTTACAAAGGACTTTTTAAGAACCTATCACAAGGCTCTCCCTTTTCCAATATATGAGCAACAATGGAAATAAGGTGCAGCCTTGGTTTCGAAGCGCCCTAATTTTCGAAAAAGGTCCACCCGGGCACCCAATACTTTTCAAAAATTGCCTCGATCTGAGTTTCGAAGCGCCCTAGTTTTGAAAAACTAGGGTTGCACATGCGAACCCGGGCGCCCAAGAAGTACTCGAGCACTTGATACTTTAACTCTGGCATTGCACGGTCCTCGTGGCACCCCTAGTTTTATAAAACCAGGGGTGCCAGTCAAAACCTCTTCTACACAACTAAACTCGGGTGCCCGAGTAGCTACTCGGGCGCCTCATGTTTTTTTTGACCCAGGCGCCTTCCGAAGGCACCCGGACGCCCAACCAAGGCTATATAAGCCCTCGCCAATAGCCTTCAACCCCAGACCAAAACACCCTCTCTACTCTCTTTCTCTTCACTTCTAAGCCATCCCTAAGCGACCGCAATCAACCGAGAGTCTTCCTCCCCTCCTAATCTCCGACTATGCCTCCTTAGTAAGATTTTCGGTCTTAAAATTATCCTTAAAATTTTATATTTTTAATCATTATGCCATTTATTTTGTTTAGCAAATGTCGTGTTATTGAGACTAGCCCCGATACTGAACCTAGCCCTGACCCTAGGTTCCCTTCGTTAGCCCTCTTTACTAAGTTTCCAACCACTACGTATAAACCACTCAAAATCAACTATCTCAGTAGAAGTTTCTTTAATCAGTCCTGTCCTTTAGCTGTAAATGCCATTAACTACTGCCAACTTGACCAATTAGTGTACTATAATAGTTCAATAAACACAACCTTATGTGCTGAGTTCTATAATAACTTGGTCAAAATTGATGACTTTTGCTATTCTACCATGGTTCAATCCCTTCTACTTACCATCACTCCTACCTTATTTACTAGATTTCTTGGACTACGATCTTCTCAATCCACTTTTGTTTGCTACCCTCCTATGGGTCTTCCCTTTCCTGCACCCTACTCTCACATCACCCTTGACAGACATTACTCCTATGTTTACGAGGGTGTGAGAGATCCGACAGTGCAGAACTTTCGATCTGCGTATGCATGACTACGCACTCTATCGAGTCATGGTCCGCTGCATTCTACCTCTGACCTCTCGGGATGTAGTGGTCATGCAACCTTTCCAATCCTTCCTACTCTATGCCATGATCGACCACCTAGTCATAGACATCGAACTTCATATGTTCTAGACAATCATTTACGCGTCTAGTGTCTCTACCCAATCAAGAGTGCGAACACCTTACTGTCACATCTTGACCGTAGTCTTTCACTATTATGGACATGATATTTTTGTCGGAGAGACTGTTAGGATGACGGAGTTTGATGAAGTAGGGTCTAGGAACTTCTCTCTAGCTCCGATAGACGTCTCGGCTACCGGGGTCATCTCATGGAGACGACGAGACGCTCCACCACAGGATGACTCAGAGGACGACAATGACATCAATGTTGCAGGCCTCGCTGCCGAGATCGAGGAGTAGCTGCAGAAGTCTCCACCACTCCCTCCTCCATTTACTATGGACCAGCGCATCACTAGGATTGAGCAGGAGGTCCACAGTCTTTGAGAGGAGATGGAGGTCCATCATATAGAGAGGATGGATGCCAATCAGGTCCGACACGAAGAGAGGCTAGCAGCAGATCAGGCCCGCCATGCAGAGATGATGGCTATGTTTTGTTCATGGCATCCGGGCCCTTCTTGGTATCCGGGCCCTTCTTGGTATTCGGGCTCTTCTTCATAGTCTGGCATTGTACATTGACTATGGATCTGAACTTAACTTGTCTTTTAACCTCTCCTAATTAGTTGATATTGGCTTACCTCTATTAGCTTGCTTAAGAGTAATTGAATGTGCTTAATAGGATAGGCTTATTCATTTATGTGTTTTTATCATTTTTAAACTATTAACTATTTTTTAGAAAGTCATATTTTTTGTTTTATTTTTTTTAATTTTTGACTTAGTTTTTCAAAAATTACTCCTTTTAAAACTAGGGATTTCTTCGTTATAAACTTAGCTTAGGACTTAATTTTAGTTTACATGCTCTTATAGATTTAGAAGTCAGCATCTCACAAGTACATTAGGATACTTTGGTTGACAACATAGACTGGGTTGAGATACTTAGGTCAATGCCTTAACTCAAGATGCTTTAAGTCAATACATCAAGAATAGTTGGGGCAATAAATATAATTGAACAATAATCAAGTTAAGTAATCAAGCTTAGAAAGTCTAACTTGATCAGACTACTTAACTTGACTAACCCAAGTGAAAACCACTATTTTATAACAGTTAGTGAGTAACAAACTGGGTTAGATAGGGACCCAAGGAATAAGATGTGATTATTTTTCAAATTATTTTTAATTAATGCATGGTTTATTTTTTTCTTTAAATTATGTTTGGACTCAATAGGAATATATCAACTTGATTCAAATTCTAGTCTTTAGTATTAATTTTGGATTCCTGCTTAATTATTTCATAATTTATTCTTTACTTATCATTTTCTTTCTTAAAAATTAACTCTTTATTTTTTAATAATAACTTTTTTAAATTTTATTATGATTTTGCAAAACTCATAGGCTCTGATACTCAATATTTTGTTTCTTTCTCCTTAATTAAAATTTTCATTCAAAAATATAGGAGAGTAGAGAAAATTATACTTTCAAAGAATTTCTATTTCAATTTTTTTGATATATGGCAAAGGGGGAGAGTAGAAAGATTAAAGTTAAAATCATTTCCAAAGTTCAAATCTTATCCTTTTTTGAAAGAATGTTTTTTAGAGATTTTTTTCAAAAATTAGGTTAACTTTAACTTGGGTTTCACTTTAACTCAGAAGTTTTCAAAACATTGTTTTTTAATGTAATGACAGTTTTCACACTTAGGATTTTTTAAAGAAATCTTTCAAATTAAAAATTACATGTTTTGTTAATAAAAAGCTTTAGGGAGAGAATTTCAAATCAAGAGGGAGCTTTAGGATGATTTTTCATGTCTAAAAGAAAACTGCCTTAATATTGAATCTATCACTTAACTGTGGTTTACTTCTTGTTTATATATTTTTAACTTAACTTTTGAACTGGGTTGTCATAAATCAAAAAGTCAGAGATTGTTGGTGCCGGAAAGTCAGAGATTGTTGGTGCCGGAAGCACTAGATCGAACTTGGTTCTGATAATTGCAAAGGGTTCAAAATTATGTTTGTGTGGTGATCTAATGAATTTGCTAAGTGTGCAAGAAAGTCCTAGTTAACCTAGGCACGAAGTCTTGACCTGTAGGGTTGAGCACGAAGTCCTAGTCGAGGACTGGACACAAAGTCTTGGTCGAAGACTGGACACGAAGTCCTGGACGAGGGTTGGGCACCGAAGACCTGATCGAGGGTTAGGCACGAAGTCCTAGTTGGGGACTGAGCACCGAAGACCTGATCCGAAAGATTGGGCAGAAAACTTAGCTGAGCAAAGACTGTGAACAGAAATAGAGATGGGTAGAGGTACGGACATCTCAAGATCCAGGAGTTTAGGAGGCCAAGTAAAAGTCCAACCGGAGGAGCCAATTGGCAAAAGATAACTTCTCTAGAGTGGAGTAGGTGAGGACGTCCGGAAGAGGGAACAGTAAGCGTCAGTTCAACCTAGGATTTCATTTTAAATCCAAAGTCAGAACCAAACAGCTCTAACTATCATTCATGCATACATTTACTATACTATTATTGTGTTCTTGGACTATCCTTGATTGCAGGCTAAAGGAACTAGCTGCTGTGATTAGAGGCGCCTGAGAGGGCTCAGGCGCCTGAGAACCTAGGCGCCTGATAGGACTCAGGCGCCCCAGAGGGGTTTTTCTCAACTGTTGATGAAGTTGAGTTGGCGGTCGCTGGTTGGACGTGCCACGTCAGCTCCCAGGTGCCCCAGTGCTCTCAGGCACCCCAGTGCTCCAAGGCGCCCAAGCAGAGGATAAAGTTTGGCCGAGTCTGCGAATAATGACGCAGCTGGTTGGACATTAATGACGCAGTCTGCGAATATATATATATATTTTTGAAACACGTACATGTATATTTATCTTTTGAAATAAATATTAAAGTTGTTGAATTTTTCTACTCACCAAGTCTATATGGTGTAGATAATGAGGAGATAGAGAGACTTAATAGATGAACTATCTCATATCATATAGCGCACACTTGAGGGTACCTTTATTGTGTTGATGTCACTTATCGTTAAGATATTGAATCTCCTTTTCTAAGACATTTACATAATTGGATGTTAGGTAGTATGGAGTCCTTTATGTTGGGCAGTTGTATGGATATGAGTTGAGTAAAATAAATACTGAGGGTTTTGGGTATTGGTACTATATATTTCAGCATATTCTTTTAACATAACAATATATTTATACTCTATGTAAGATATAAAGTATTAGGATGTTTAAGTTGGTATCAGAGTAAAATGGTCCTAATTAAGAATTGTGTCTATTGTCAGTTACGAGAAGCTCAAAAAGTTAAACCATCTATAAATTTAAAGGTTCAGTTAAATTTAAATATTTAAATGTATATCATGATGAATTTAAGAATTTAGTTGATATATTATTCAGTTTATGCGTTGATTTTGGTTAAATGTACAGCATGTCTGACAAATTTTTTTTTGGCACAGTGGCAAGTGAGCAAGTGCAACAATTGTGTGAAACAGAAGAATAAGAGAAGTTTCTGTTATAATACAATAAATTATTAGAACATAAATTGTTATTGATATCATATGCTTTTGTCCTAAAACTTAATTTGAATCACTAATTGAAAATAGCAACGCAAAGGTTATAGATTAGGAGGAACCTTTTTATATTGTTTATGGGTAGATGACCAATGCGTGATTGAAATGCCTAATACCTGATAGATGGTTGTTGATGAGGCTCATAATTTTGTAAAGTACTGTCTGTAGGTTGGATAAATGCAGGTATGCTTACTACCAAGTTTCCGACAGTCTAACACCATATTTTTCAGTAACTTGATGATACAAGTGACATTGTTGTCTGGTTCAGAGCCTAACATTTAGAATTTCTACTTTTTACCACTCCTCAGTGACTTGAGCCTTTAGACCTAATCACCCAACATTTATTTGCAATATAAATCCAGAAATCCTGATACAAACTCTGAGAAACAAATCAAATCTTAAATCTTCAAAAAGATTTATTATGGATCAATTTGTAAATATACATTTATATAAGGGTACATATGTAAGATATTGAGTAATAATGCATAAATAAGTTGAGAAGGTGCTATCTGCAGTATCAACGGAATAATTTTTCCTATCCACAAAAAACGTATCAAAGCTTGAAGACCTTACATGGCTACGATGCAAGGGTAGAATAACTAATCGTTATCTTAGACATTTACGATTCGATTCTTAATTATGGTATATTTTATAAGAATTTTTTTTTTCAATTGGGACACGAGTCTTGGGGCGCTGGGCTTCTAGACCGCCCAGAGCGAGCGCTTCCCGATTTATTCTGGTGACTGATGGAAAACTTCTGTGGGATCGAGTCGGTCACCTAGATTCGTCTGGATAACATTTGCCCTCGGGGCTATGATGCAACGGAAGGATGACATCCCAGATATCCGTAGTTCGATCCCTAACTATAGAGTATTTTGTAGGATTTTTTTTTTCAAATAGGGCACTAACCCTAGGAGGTTGACTTCTGGACTGTTTACCGTGAGCACTTCCCAATTTACACTGATGACTAATGAAAAATTTTCGTGAAACCGAATTCGTCATCCGATATTGAAAAAAAATCTCATTTTTTAATAATTGAAGAACTTACCTCGTTAATCATTCACTTCTCTTTCCTTTCAAGATCATCATATGGTTCCCCTTGTCACTAGTTGTGAGCGTCTCCCCACTAGATCTCGTGATGTCACAAGAAGCTCCTTGTCTTTCGATGTGAAGCTGTCATTCTCTTTGACCTCTGTCTTTACCCTTCTAGCGCTACCTCAAGGATGAGCAAACATCATCCCCTGCTTAGGTTACTCTTCATTTCTATTTGCACCTTGCCCTGCTCCGACAATTAGCAACGTCGCCTCAATTCCCTCTTCATATAGCTCATGAGATCCACAACTCTGAGTTGTACTTTAGATCTGACAACTCTCTTTCCACTCAATTGCTTTTTGATCAAATCACAAATGCAAGTCTTCCCGTCCTTCTCTAGTAATAGGAGAGTTTTGCTGGCCCAAATCTGTTAGGTGCTTGGCTCCGTCGATCTGTCCTGTTGAACATATTGTAAGTTCCTTTGCCTGAGGTCCATCATGATTCGTCTCTTGTTCAGCTTAGCAGTTCCAACTGATCACTTCCCCAATCCAAATCTATGAACGGTCAAGACTAGGCCCAAATTCTTGAGTAGATCAGTTTTTTGGAATGTCAAGCGAGGTCACTGTCGTAAATTTGACTAAGATCATATGAACCTATGATCCGATTCAATATCTGCTTACCATTCCTAAGATCATAGTCCGAACAACTTTGACTAGACAATCTTATCCCAAACTCATGGTCTCGTGAGGTAAAATTATAATGGACTATGGTGAACCAAATATATACTACATAATATAATTTATATTTCAATTGGACAAGGATACTTCTGCCTAAAAGACACATTAGTCTAGCCCTATAGAGATCTAGATAAGCTAATAACCCAACCGATTACCCCTCATGTAAGGACAATTTGCATTATTATCCCTCATCAGATGGCCCTTTTTGAAGTTGTAGCTTCCTCTAAATGGGATGTGAACCCTAGGATGTTAGACTTTGAGATTGTCCATCGCAAGCACTTCTTGATTTATCCTAGTAGCCAATGAGAAATTTCCGTGGAGCCGAATCGATCACCTAAAATTGAAAAAAATTCGTTAATCGTTATTTTTTTTCTTGAAGCTGTAACTTGATAATGCTTTAATTTTATATATTAATATATTTTACACTACACTTGACACTATGAAACTTGTTTCATGTGCTCATTGATTTTAAGATACCTAAAGTGCTCTCTAGGGCCATGGCCAAGATATGGTGTTGGGGTGTTGCTTCATTGATTACTCTTCATGTCAATGTTTTTTCAAATTTTATGGTGTTGCCAATGTCGGAGTTCGATATTATTCTTGGAATGGATTGATTGATGGCAAACAAAAAATTAATTGATTTCCAGCGGAGGACGGTATTGATTAGACCGGTGGGAATAGAACAATTTGTGTTCGAGCCCGATAGATGCAAGAGATTAACTCGAATGATATCTTATGTACAGGTTAGGGAGTTCACGTGTAAAGGCTACTAGGGATTCTTAGTCAATATTATTATAGCTTCAATTATATGTTATCCCTCAGTGACGACGTGGTTTGTGTTCCTCCTGAGCGAGAGGTGGAATTATCTATTGATTTGAAGCCCGATACGATGCTAATTTCTTAGGTGTCGTATTGTTAAATCAGATTCAGGAGTTCCTAGACAAGAGGTACATTCGTCGAGTTTTTCCCCTTTGGGTGTGGCAGTACTATTTGTGATGAAGAAGGATGGCAACCTGAGAATCTATATTGATTATAGGGAATTGAACAAAGAGACAGTCAAGAACAAATAACTCCTACCAAGGATCGAGGACCTATTTGACCAGTTACAGGGTGCCATAGTGTTTTCCAAGATACATCCTCGATCAAGATACCATAAGTTAAAGGTGAAGGAAATAGATGTTCCTAAGACTACCTTCAGGACTTGGTATAGACATTATGAGTTTTTGGTGAAGTCATTCGGGTTAACGAATACCCCGACGATTCTCATGAATCTCATGAATCGCATATTTTAGTTGTATCTTGATCAGTTCATCATTGTCTTCATAGATGACATCTTAATAATCTCCAAAGGACCTAGAGGAGCATATGCAACACTTGAGAATTGTATTAGAAGTCCTGCAGGGTTGTAAACTTTATGCCAACATCAGCAAGTGTAAGTTTTGTTTAGAGAAGGTCGCTTTCTTAGGCCACATTGGGTCAAACAGAAGAATAGAAGTGGATCTATCAAAGGGAGAGCTATGAAGAATTGGGCAGTGCCTAGAAATCCATCTAAGATGCGCAACTTCTTAGGCTTAGCCAGCTATTATCGGAAATTCATCATGGGATTTTCTAGTATTGTAGTACCACTGACCCCATTGACAAAGAAAAATGCTTTGTTTAAGGGGGGACGAAATTATTATTTAGTAATGCATTCTATTCTCAAATAGGCAAACAGTCACAGAGGGTGATACAGATTTTGGAGGATCTATTGTGTGTTTGACTTCCAAGAAAGTTGGGAATCGAAATTAGCCTTAGTGGAGTTCACCCATAATAATATTTATTAGTCAACTATAAGTATGTCTCCATATGAGGCACTTTATGAAAGTGTAGATCGCTCATACACTGGGATGAGGTTGGAGAGAGGATAGAGATTGTACAGTAGATTGTCGATTTAGTAGTTCGAATCCATAATAGGATGAAGACTGCCCAAAGTCGGCAGAAAAGTTATGCCGACAAGAGAAGATGGGATCTTGAGTTTACGATGGATATGATCACGTTTTTGTGAGGATTAAGCCGATGAAGGGTGTTATGATATTTGGAAAGAAAGCAAAGTTGAATCCGAGATTCACTGGGACATTGGAGATCTTAGATAGGGTAGGGGCACTAGCTTATCGAGGTACACAATGTATTCCATGTATCAATATTGAGGAAGTACGTGTCGAACCCTTTGCATGTACTGAACTATGAGCCAATATAGCTTACGCTAAATCTATCCTATGAGGAGAGGCCTATACAGGTATTAGCCTGATAGGAGAGGGACCTACGGAGCAAAACTATTCAGATGGTCAAAATCATGTGATTGAATCATTCCAAGTAAGAGGTCACATGGGAGACTGAGGTTAATATGAAAAATAGATACCTAGATATTTTAGTAAGAATATGAAAAATAGATATCTAGAAATTTTAGTAAGTTCTAATTTCGATGATGAAATTCATTTACGGGGGATTGTATTTTTAAAATAAGATTATATATATGATCAACTGCGGACCGATCCCTGCGGACCACGTGCGGACTGGCCCCTGATCGGTCACCAGACCGATCAGGCAGGTGCCTGATGTTGATGCAGTCTGATCCTGATTGTTGTTTTGGTGTTGACATCGATTTTAGTTTAGGTTAATAAGATGACTCTGGTTTAAGTCATGGTCGGGGACTGGGCATGACTCCCGGTGAATGAGGCCGGGTGACTGAAACCCTGGTGAGTGAAGCCAGGTCCTAGATTGGGAAGCTAGGTTGAATGAAACCCTGGTGAGTGAAGCCAGGTCCTAGCTTGGGAAGCTAGGTTGAATGAAACCCTGGTGAGTGAAGCCAGGTCCTAGCTTGGGAAGCTAGTTTGATTGAAACCCTGGTGAGTGAAGCCAGGTCCTAGCTTGGGAAGCTAGGTTGAACGAAGTCCCGGTGAGTGAAGCTGGGCGCGGAGTCTTGGTCCGGGGGACTGAGCACGAGTCAGAGAAGGCTAGGGAGCCCGTTATCTTGACTTAGAGTTGAATTGGAAGTCTCTATATCGGTCTGGTGACCGATTAGGGAAGTTGGCACGAACTCCCTTTGTGGATCGGTCTGGTGACCGATCCAGAGAAGTCTGATCGGTCTGATGACCGATCAGGGAGAGAACAGAAAGATTGTTTGGCTTCTGTTCGACTCCTGATCGGTCTGGTGACCGATCAGGGAGAGAACAGAATGGATTCTGTTCGGCTCCTGATTGTTCTGGTGAACGATCAGGAAGAGGTCAGTAGGGTTCAGTGGGAAACTTGGATCGGACGCTTGACCGATCAAATATCGCGAGTTCCCCCTTATGACCGATCAGGATGGATCCTGATCGGTCAGGGAGTGACCTGATCGGTCACTAGACCGATCAGGGCACACCCTGATCGGTCTGGTGACCGATCAGTGGGTTTGGACTGCTGAAGATGGGGAAAGCCCTAGCAAGAGTTGGATCGGTCCCGTGACCAATCCACGACCTGTGATCTATCCGGTGACCGATCATAAGAATTTCACGATTCTTGGTTTCTCACGATGGATCGATCAGGAGGGAGCTTGATCGTTCTGAGCCTATCCTGATCGGTCTGGTGACCGATCAGGGTCCTCTCTAATCGGTACGGTGACTGATCAGAAGCTGAACTTTAATTCAAAATGCGCTGTCAGAGTTCTGATCGCGTTCTGATTTCTACTGATACACTACTGATATCTGCTCTGAACGTCTGATTATTGATTCTCTATTGATTTGCTGTGCTAAACATCTGCTAAGTGTGTAGGTATCACAGGGATTAATCAAG
Organism: Boesenbergia rotunda; assembly: GCA_024364735.1. NCBI lineage: Eukaryota > Viridiplantae > Streptophyta > Magnoliopsida > Zingiberales > Zingiberaceae > Boesenbergia > Boesenbergia rotunda. The sequence goes on along the minus strand of JAGFNQ010002589.1, from coordinate 230,604 downwards.
GAGGGTCAACCGAGCCTTTCACTACGACAGTTTGGCTGGTTTTCGTTTGCAGGAAACAACGTCTTCTGGCGCAGCTGAGAAGCTAATGACCTGGGGCTTGACTTGAGAGAGTTCAGTGAGTCCAAGAGAGGTCAGGGTAGCTGGGCTGCTTCAGATGAGCAGCTGGTGAGCTGCAGAGGAGCGTCTGTGACCTGGTAACCTGGCGAGAAGTAGGTAAAGAGCTGGCTGGCGAAGAAGAGAAGGTATCCTCTTCTTTGGCTAGAACTCTTCTGCTTAAGCGACAACTTTCATTCATCAGATACTCTTAAGCATTCCTTGAAGCTACTGCATCTTGAGAGCTTTGAGCCAGAAAGAGAAGTTTTGCAAGCAGACCACGCGAGAAGGAGGAGTTCGGTGAAGGCTCTTGCCAGGATCTTGCTGGGTTGTGAGTTGTGCATTGTATACTGTCTCTTTCGCGCTCTGTAAGCTTTCCTAGTCTCTGTGCTGTATTTCCATCATTTCGTTGAGACTATCTGCTGTGGAGAGGTTTCTTCACCGAGAAGGAGGTGTTATCTTATCCGAATTTCCTGAGGCTTGATCTGTTGACGATCAAGGGATCGCCCACCTCACGGGCACGCCAAGGAGTAGGGGCAAGTTATCCCCGAACCATGTAAATCCTCCTTGGTAGCATTTTGAGCTTGTGCTTAGTTTAGGGTTTTAGGTTCTGCAATTCTGTTTCTCTATTTTGTTTTGTTTCCGCTGTTGTTGCTAACCTTCAAGTGCAGAAAACCTAACAGAGCTAAAAATTAGTGTCTGACTACATTCACCCCCTCTCTAGCCATCTAAGCACCAACAAGTGATATCATAGCCTGGGGCTCTGTTCAAGCGTCTTATCATCCGAGAGCTAACAACGATGGCTTTGAGAGAAGGATTTAGCACCATCCGACCACCCTTCTTCGACGGATCTGATTTTCAATATCGGAGATCTCGCATGGAGTACTACCTCAAGACCGATATTGGAATGTGGTTCTCCGTGAAGGAAGGCTTCATTCCTCCAAGAGACGCAGAGGGAAAAGAGTTGGAGTCCTCGCGATGGTCGGCTGAGCAAACTCGCAAAGGAGAAGCCGATGCGAAGGCTGTGGTTACCTTGCAATGTGGAATGAACAAAGACCAACTAATCAAAGTTGGTCCCATCACAAGCACTAAGGATTTATGGAACAAGCTCATCGAGCTTCATGAAGGCACCCAGGACTCAAGGATAGCCAAGAGGGACTTGTTCCTTAATCAACTACAAAATCTCTCCATGAAGGAGAGTGAAACGGTAAGTGAGCTTCATAGTAGATTCAAAGAAGTTTTCAACGGTCTCCATTCCATTGATGAAAAGGTCGAGAACCGTGACCTTGTGAGGTACGTTCTAAAAGCCTTTCCAAAGAATGCCTTGTGGTCATCCATGGTGGATGCCTACAAGGTTTTCAAGGACTTGTCAATTATAAAATTGGATGATTTATTTTGTAAAATGGAGCTGCACGAAATGGCTAACAAAGGCCCCAAGGAGAAGGGGATTGCTCTTGTGGCAGGGGACAAGACCAAGAAAAAGGAAAAGAAGAAGGAGAAGAAGAAGGAGAAGAAGAAGGAGAAGGAGGTTTCTTCGTCTTCATCCGAGTCCAAGTCCGAGGAGGATGGTAGCGAGTCTCCTTCATCCGAGATGGCCAACTTCGTAAGGAGAATGATGACGAAGAGCTGGCGTTACAAGGGCTAAGGTAACCCTAGTGAAGTTAAAATTGATAAAACTAATGTTACTTGCTTTGAGTGTAGCAAGAAAGGGTACTACAAGAAAGATTGCCCAAAGCTAAAGAAAAAGGAGGAGAAATCAAAGAAGAAGAAGAAGGCCTTGAAGGCCACATGGGGTGAATCGTCCTCTAGTTCTTTCGATGAAGAAAAGGAGGAGAAGAGTACTCGCCATGTAGCACTCATGGCCATTGAAGATCAAGAAAGCAGTGATGAATCGATGGACTCCTCAAACGCGGCTTCATCATCTTCAGATGATGAAGAGGTAATTTCTCCCGAACTAGATAAATGTTATAGGACTATTGCATGTTTAACCGAATTGTTAAAGAAGACAAAAGAAAAGGTTAAATCATTGAAAGTAGAAGTAGAACAATTGAAATCCTCTAAGGATGAGGATATTGATGATTTGCATGTAGAAGTATTAGAAGATGATAACAAAGCCTTGAAGAGTGAGGTTGAGAGACTCAAGAATATTCTTGAGAAATTCTCAACTAGCTCTAAGACTTTAGATATGATTTTAAATGCACAAAGGGCGGTTTATAACAAGGCCGGTATAGGTTACCGACCTCAAGAACCAACCTTTATTTCTTTGATGTCTAGGACTCATGTGAGATCACCTAAGACCTCTAGGGTTCAAAAGAAAGTGGTCAAGGCATGGGTGCCTAAGTCATGCATTGTAGATGCTTTAGGTCCCAAGATTTGGGTACCTAAATCTTCCATTTTTCGTATTGTGTAGGCTTTGATTGAGGGGGAGCATCTATCAACTTGGTTCGTTGATAGTGGGTGCTCCAAACATATGACCGGTGATAGATCTTTATTCACTACCCTTCAAAGCAAAAATAGAGGTAATGTATCTTTTGGTAACAATGGTAGCCTCAAGGTTGTAGGGATAGGAGACATTCAAATATCCGAATGTCTTAGAATTAAAAATGTCCTTCTAGTCAAGGGGATGACATTTAATCTCCTAAGTGTCAGTCAATTGTGTGATGCGGGTTACACAATTGATTTTCATTCAAGTCAATGTCTAGTTAGACAAAATGACACACTTGACACGGTACTAGTAGGCACAAGGATAGATAATATTTATCAAGTTTCATTTAAAAGTGCTATTAATGCTTCTATCAAGTGTTTCATGTCAAAAGAAGATGAGTCTACCCTTTGGCACCGGAGATTGGCACATGTGAACATGAAGAACATCCGGAAATTGGCCAACAAGGGACTAGTTCGTGGCTTACCAAGCATCAAGTATGAAAAGGAAAGCTTTGTGATGCATGTCAAATGGGTAAGCAAACGAAATCTTCACACAAAGGTAAAAGCGCTGTAAGTACTTCTACCGCTTTAGATTTACTACACATGGATTTATTTGATTGTAGTACAATTATATCTTTGAATGGTAGTAGATATTATTTTGTGATCATTGATGATTTTACTAGATATACTTGGACCTATTTTCTAAAATATAAGGATCAAACCCTAGATGTTTTTATTTCATTTTGTAGAAGAGTTGAAAATGAAAAATCATCAACAATTAAAACAATTAGGAGTGATCATGGAGGAGAATTTCAAAACCAAAGATTTTTAGAGTTTTGTCAAGAGAGAGGATATAGACATGAGTTCTCCACTCCTAGAACACCACAACAAAATGGTGTTGTAGAGAAGAAGAACCGAGTCTTACAAGAGGTTACACGAAGCATGCTCAATGAGTACTCACTACTGAGTTACTTATGGGCTGAAGCTGTGAACACAGCTTGCTACGTGCAAAATCGAGTCCTCATTCATAGATTCTTAGGGAAGACTCCTCACGAACTTTGGTTTGGAAAACCACCTACAGTTAAACATCTTAGGGTGTTTGGGTGTAAGGTGTTTATTCTAAACACCAAGGACCATCTTGGAAAGTTCACAGCGAAAGCTGATGAAGGGATACTGGTCAGGTACTCCCTGGTCAACAAAGCTTATCGAGTCTACAACAAAAAGTCTAGATTGGTCGAAGAATCTTCTGATGTTGTGTTTGAGGAAATTCCAAAACCAACTGACCAATCAGATGATGTAGAAGGAGTTCAATTCGAACTTAGGAAACTAAGTTTGGATGAAAGTCCAAGTGTTGTAGATGGTGGTGATGAATCTGATGACGGTGAGCCTAGACAACTCATAGATCAGCCGGATCCTGAGGCTGAGCCTGTGTCTAGTGTCACCATCCAAGAAGCACCTCCAACACTAAGGCAAACTAGGTTAGCCTCTAGTCATCCCCAAGACCAAATTGTTGGAGATATCCATTATGGGATTATAACTAGATCATTCTTTAGGAATGAGGCTAATGAAGTTGCCTTAATTTCAGAAATTGAACCTAGGAAAATTGACGAGGCATTGCATGATTCTGATTGGATTATTGTTATGCAAGATGAATTCGGTCAATTTGAGAGAAGCCAAGTTTGGGACTTAGTCCCTAGACCTAAGAAGACCACCATTATTGGAACCAAATGGGTCTTCAAAAACAAATTGAACCATAAGGGAGAAATCGTAAGAAACAAGGCACGTTTGGTAGCCAAGGGCTATAGTCAAGTTGAAGGCCTTGATTACGATGAGACCTATGCTCCCATGGCACGATTTGAATCCATCTGATTGATGCTTGCATTTGCAGCACATCGAGGTTTCAAATTCTATCAAATGGATGTCAAATCGGCATTCCTAAATGGTTTCATAAGAGAAGAGGTCTATGTCGAACAACCTCCGGGGTTTGTGAGTTTCGAATTTCCAAACCACGTGCTCAAGCTCAAGAAGGCGCTCTACGGCCTTAAACAAGCACCTCGGGCCTGGTATGAGCGGTTGTTGACATTTCAAATCGAAAAAGACTTTGTGAGAGGACAAATAGACCCTACACTATTTCTACGAAGAGATAGTGACAATATCTTTGTAGCCCAAGTGTATGCCGATGACATAATTTGTGGCTCAAATAACAAGGGTTATTTGAATGAATTTATTAGACACATGGAGAGTGAATTTGAGATGAGTCTAGTGGGAGAGTTGACTTTCTTCCTTGGACTCGAAATCAAACAAACTCGAGATGGAATCCATGTGCACCAATCCAAATACACTCAAGAGATGCTCCGAAAATTTAACATGAGTGATTCTAAAGAGGTAACCATTCCCATGGCGACAAACACATGATTAGACAATGATGAGAGCGGTAAGCCTGTTGACCTAACTCAATATCGGAGCATGATAGGTAGTTTGCTATACCTCACAGCTAGTCGACCTGATATTCTTTTTGCTATGGGTATATGCGCTAGGTACCAAGTTTGTGCCAAGGAATCTCATTTGATTGCCGTCAAAAGAATTCTGAGATACTTTAAGGGCACAATTGGAGTTGGTCTTTGGTACCCCTGTACCGAGTCATTTGATCTGATTGGCTATACCGATTCCGACTATGCTGGGTGCAAGTTGGATTGGAAGAGCACAAGTGGGGGTTGCCAATTCTTAGGATCATCATTAGTGAGTTGGTCAAGTCAGAAGCAACATTATATTGCACTCTCCACGACCAAGGCAGAATATATCGCCATAGGAGAGAGTGTATCACAATTGTTGTGGATGATTCATACACTAGAGGACTATGGATTAACCTACAAGGGGTGTGCAAGTGTTGTGTGAAAACATAAGCACAATAAACCTAACAAAGAATCCAGTCCATCATTCTAGGACCAAGCACATTGAAATGCGTCACCACTTCATTAGAGATCATGTTGCTAGAGGAGATATTGTACTCTCACATGTAGAGTCAAAATCGAACCTAGCGGACATTTTCACTAAACCACTCCTCGAGAATGAATTTAGTTTCTTACGAAGGGAATTGGGAATGTGTCGTGCTTCATAGGATTGAAGAAGAACAAAACCCTTCATGATCATTTCAAATTGTTGGGAACAATTATTGGGCAACTTGGGAACATCTCACACAAACTATAAGGTTTAACAAAATATTTTTGTTTGCTAGAAATGGGGTGAGATGCTAGGATCAACCTAATTACTCAAAATGTTAATGCATCCCTTGAGAAATTAGGTTGACGAGACAATAATCATTAAGTTGACCAAGTATGGGGGAAACCAATGCATAATACATGTGTATTTGGCTCCATGATCATACTTAGACATTCCAATCAAGGAAACTTGATTGGAGACTTATTTTGATACAAACTTGGTTCAAATTAATTGGATGTTTTGATTGAGTTTGACTTAACTTGGTTGGAGCAAATTGATTTGTTGAATCATAAGGACACAACCCTTGATTGCAAATATGGATGAGGGAACCCCTTAGGGTTCAGAGGAATCAATTCTGGTTGAATTAGGGGCTGTTAGGGTTGTTTGAAACGGAATTTCTGATACATATCGGAATTTCAGATTCTTCTGATATCTGATCGGTCCACAGACCGATCAGGAGTAGGCTGATCGGTCCACAGACCGATCAGTGAGCTCACAGAAGGCTCACAACCTTCTGTTCGATCCCTGATCGATCCACAGACCGATCAGGACCTCCTGATCGATCATCGGAC